>CAUYUJ010009113.1:454679-547179 GCA_963575745.1 Prorocentrum cordatum
ACGACTACGACTACGACTACGACTACGACTACTACTACTACTACTACTACTACTACTACTACTACTATTACTACTACTACCACTTGTACTTCGACTACCACTGCTACTACTACGGTGCATCCTCATATCCTCCTCGTATCTTCGTCGTCCTCATTATCATGACCACCACCACCATCATCAACATCAGAGGCATCATCATCATCATCATTAACATGGTCAAGAACATCTTCATCAACATAACCACCGTGATCATTGCCATTCCCATCAACATAATTAAGCATCATCGCAGTCACCACCACCATCCCGTTTTTCCTCCTCCTCCTCCTCCTTCACGTCGTTTTCCTTTTTTTCCCTACCTCCTTCCCTCCCTCCCTCGCCATTTGTCATTTGTTTTCCTCCTCCCCGTCCTCCCATCGAACGAGAGAGGGTCTGAGCGAATCGGTTGATTTCGCTGGCTTTCCATGCGCCCCGGCGCCCGAACCGCCCATGCATCGAGGAGCAAAGGGGAAGGGAGGCGACATTCAGGCAATGCCAAGATGGGGTACCACTAGGGGAGTCGCCACCGCCTCGAAAAACGGACCCAAAGACTCCTTGCCATGGGACCCCACAGGACTCCCAAATATGCCAAGCAACATGCAGAGCTTCATCGACCCTCGATATGCCCCCCTTCATCGACCCACCTAGTCGCGACGCCCCCCGTCCCCCACCATTGGCACCACTCGAATCAGGCGGCCCCAGCCAGAATCGACGGTGCGCGATAGCTACTGCGCGTGCTTCCCCCCCCTCTCACTGTCTGTCAGCTGCGAGGCGGGGAATAATCCACATCCACCGTTTCGCCGAGGTCCAGGCAGATCGGCTTCCCAGGAGGTGGATTGGGGGAAACCACAATGCACCGATACCGCTGCTCTACGGACCTCTCCTGGGGTGCGTTCTGACCCGAATTTCAAAGAGTCCAGAGGTGACGACGAGGGAGCGCTTTGCCTATCGAACGTCATGTTACAAGCGTGTCTTGGTAGGACAAAGCTGTTATGCTTGGTGATCTTCAAGTAGCTCACGAGAGACCCACCTATCACGCGAACTGGTGAATACATGGCTGGGTGAGTCCGTTAAGCGGAGTTACTCTAAGCAAAAATGTGGTGTGTCTGCGCGCGCGCGGCCTGCCCGCCCGGCCCGCCCGGCCAGCCGGCGCGTTTTTTTTTTTTTGAGTAATTTACTATTCGCAGCTGCGGAGGCAGCCCCTCCGCATGAACCATGCCCTACCAACGCTCTGCAAGAGAAACGAGTGGGGGACCGCAGGAATGAGCGAAGTGAGCGTGCAGTGACTCCCCCCGCGGCCATCCAGCGTGACATTGCCGCGCCAAGGCGGACGTCAGCACATTGGCTAACGCCCCAATCATAAGAGGCGCGACATGCCGAACCGCATTCAGCAAGTCCCGAGAGCGCCAGACAGACTTCACCTTCCCCCAGGACCGCTTTGGGCCCCCCACCGCGCCAGCCCCAGGAATATTTTTCACGGCGCAGGCGGCAGGGGGGGGGCGCTCCTGTCGCCGCTCTGCAGGATAAATCGAGGGCCTCCCGACACGCCCCACCAGGGTGTAGCATTAGAGGCGCGCGCTGCCCAGCCGTCAACTCAAAATGCTACCGGCCTGTCGACGTCCTCGGCGCGCCCGCGGTCCATGTCCGCGCTCTGCGACAACCGGGGCAGCCTGAGACACCGTCTCAGCCTATCACCCACGCCCGCCGCCTGAGCGATTGGTCGCCCACCACTGGTCGCCGCGACGACCGTCGCGACCGGCATCCCAACCCTGGTCGCCGCGCTGAGCCTGCCAACCAGCCCGGCGCGAAGAGGGCGACCAGGATGTCCAGCGACCAGCTGCATCAGCACGCAAGGGGGCTTGCGAGGACGTCGCTTCGTCCTGCCACCGCTGGCCGTAGTTGCGATGCCATGGCGCAGACGACTCTGTCGCGGTCGCCTCGGATAACTGCGCTATCGGCGTAGGCGGCGCGGGCGGCAGCCTCGTGATGACGTTGACAGTCCGATCTTGGTTGGGCGGCGCGTTCCCAGTCGGCCGCGGTTCGAGCGCGCGCCGCGCGCGCCGCGGCCCTGCCTCGTGCTCCAACAACCTCGAAGCCATATCGTCAGCGACCCATTTTCGAGCAGGCTGGGCTTCCCCTGATCCGCCCTCTTTCGGCTGGAAGGATTCGGGATCAATTGTTGCCTGAAAATCCACCTCGAAGAAATCTCTCTGCGTCGACGGATGAACGCAACGGCGCAGATTCTTCCGGCGCGACCGTAGAGCCGACGTAAAACCAGCCGATCCTGCGCGCGAGTGTCTGAGGGAGCGGACATTCAGGCGAGGGGGGGGGGGGGGGCTGGCGCCATTGAAGCCCGGGAGGGAAGAGGGGGGCGGCCGTCGCTCCGTCGGGGGGGAAGGGGGGCCGACGCCAATCAATCAGGCCCGGGAAGGGCGAGGGGGGGGGGGGGAGGGGGGGGGGGGGGGGGCAAGACTCAAGACGCCCTCCCCGCCCGCAAGCCGCCCCGCCCACTCCCGCCCGCCCTCCCGACACGGGCGCTGCCTTTTCCCCGGGCGGCCCCTGCCTGGGCATCGGGGAGGGCGGGCTCCCGGCGCGTGCACTTCCATATGGGCCACTACAGGCGCCTGATCGGCCTCCGGCGGGGCCGCCCTCTTCGCCGCGGGCCTTCCTGGCGGCGGCGGAGGTGGCGTTCTTTGAGGGGCCGCGGGGCCGACGTCGTCGCCCTGCTGCCCCCTCCTGCCAGCCGGCGTGGCCGGCAGTCGCCGCCGGAAAGGTGTTTCGGCATCTGCATATCTGAAGGCGGAGCGACCTGTGCGCCGGGGAAATTCGCCTCCGCCTGCCGCGGCAATCCCAGCTCTTCGCGCCGCGAAGGCTCGCGAAGATGCAGTCGCGACGCCGCGGCCATTTCCTTCGCGCGGAGCTGTCCGAGCCAGCAGGCGGCCCGCGCCCCCCAGACATAATCTTTCCTGACTCCGGGAAGTAGGGGAAATCATCTCCGCTCCAACGGGGTCAGCGCGCGCTGAGATGCGGCGGGGGCTGATCACTCAAACGATGTGCGATGGCTTCAAAGTTCTCGTGGGAAAACCCAATCGGTGGGCGATCTGAAAGTCGACGCTATGGATATTGAGATCGATTGTGGGATCGATGATGAAACCGACAGCGGGAACCGGCACTGAAGACGAAAGGCCGATCGTGAGACCGAGAGTGAAATGGAGTCAATGAGATCGATGGTGAGATCGATCGCGAGGTCGCTCATGCGATCCCTAGTGAGATCGACTGCGAGATCGGTAGTGAGATCGACTGTGCCGGAACTGGGAACACGGGAACCCGGACAGCAACCAAAATCGGCGGGAAACTGACGCCGAGGGCCCTTCAGCGCAAGCGCTGATTGGGGCACGTCTGCCCGCGGATAGGCTTCATCGCATGCACATCCGAATGCAACATTTTGTTGAGGACCAAGAAATCCCCCGAGTGCTCCGCCGGCCCCGCGGCTACCAACATCAGCAGGTCCTGCAAGCGGGGAATCTGGAGAGCCGCGCCTCGCCACGGCCCAGGCAATGAACCTGCGCGGAAGCACGGGGCACATGCCCATGGCCCTGGCCGATCCGACAATAACGCGGGGGCCGCCGGGGGAAAATCGATCGGGGGGCGCTCGGTCAGCATCGAGAAAAACCGAGCCATTCCCCCGCATTTCCCCCAGCTCTCTTGCCAAAGTAGGTGCATCTGTCTCCGGCCAACTTCTCGACGAGACGCGCATGCCGGAACGCGAACAAACCTGGCCTCGCAAGGCAGGGCGTGCAATCGGCATCCTCGCCCGCCCTTTTGCTGGGAACAACCGCCGACGTCTTCCTGATTGCGATCGCTGTCTCACCTGGGCAATGCCAAGAGGCGTCGCCGTCGCGTCGCCGTCGTGCGCAGGGGCGGTGCATCCAAGTCCCCCGGCGCGCTGCAGCCCGTCGATCCACGGGGCCCCTCCATGGATCATGCGTTTCCACAAAGCCCCCCAATCCCATCGCAAGGTTTCCAGGATTTCCTTGGAACTTGCGCGAGGGCTCGAGGATCAGGTCTAGCAGCGCGCCCTGTCGGTTCGGGCCCGCGGCCCCTGCCTGACACTTGAGCCAGCGGAACTCGACCGAGCAATGCTCGCGGTAGGCCCCCTCCACTTCTTTAGACTGGCTACCCGCGGACGCCCCGAGGACCCGGCACAGATGCGGATTTGATGACAATTTGCAGCCGCGAATATTTCCCACTGACCGCATGCTGCCACCCCCCTGACGTTCGTCGTCTCGACCGTCGTCGACGGCGTTCTCGTCGCCGCCCGCAGCCCCCACCCGCGCCCAGGGCGGCGCCTTCTTGACGTCGGCGCATGCGGCAGCGCAAACATCCACGAACTTCTCTTGCCGCGGATAACTCAAGATGTCCTTCGCCAGCTCAGCAATTGCACGAGATTATTTGACCGCATCGCCGAATTTCTTTTCCCGCGTGCTGTCCGGGCCCCGAATGGTCGCCTTTGTCGGTGGGCATCCGAACCGGGCGCGCGCGTCGTAGCCGATTTCAAGCATTGCCTGCCAGATCCCACGAAGTTGACCGAACGCGACAGAGGCAGGCATGCTTTCTACTCGTCCTCTTTGCGGCCTTGTGGTCGCGGCTCCTGCCGGAGGTGCGCCAGACGCAGCCCCGCCACGCGCTGTTCTTCTTCTTGATCGCGCGGGCCGACAGGGTTTGCGAGCAAGGCATCCGAGTCTAGGACTCGCTGCATCAGACCTCGCAGGCCTGGAGGCAAGGGATAAACCTGGCCCAATTGGTTGGGTTCGCGGGGTCCGCGAGGTAGTTGAACGGACTGCGGCGGCCTCATTGCGGCGGCGGTCCAAGGGCCTTAGGGAGTCGCAGAAGCGGGTGCCCCGCGAGCCGAACGGCAGCGGTCGGCGACGCACGCGACGACGAAACAACGACACCAACAGCAGCGACACATGGCAACAACGATCAAATGATGCACGCGCCGAGCAAGCGCATCCGCGCAGTCCTCTGCCAGTTTGCCATCGCACGTTCTCTCCATTCCCTTGGCGAGATCCGCCCAAGTAGTCGCAGTAGCCCATGGCTGTTTTCATGTGCTGGCCCCAAATGTTGTCAATGCCGCATGCACAACCAGTCAGGCACGTCTTAATCATGATTTGTTTCCGAAGTAATGCTTTAACCTGTGGGCCACGCCAATGCTGACACGGGTTTGGCCACTCTAGACACGCAATTCCCATCTGCTGGAAAAACTCTCGGGCAAGTCCAAGAAATGCCCGAGACAATCACCGGGCAGGTGCTCTGAAACCACGCAGTCTCTTCAAAGCTTCGGCGCCATCATGGCGGCGACACATGACTTCTTTCACGCGTTGCCATGGGGGGGCACCTGCACGAGGCATTGGCCTCCACAGGACAACGCCGTCGCCCTTGGAGCTCTTGAATTTGATCATTGGGTACCCTACCCCTGTGGTAATATCATGTCTTATTCCTCGGTAAGTCTGGCCACTTCGCACTTCGCATCGTGGATGTCTTCCTGGGTTCCTAATCTGCTGTCAGCTACACAACGGAACTCCAGCATATGTTTCTCTGGGCCAGGTCGCCCCTCGCGCGACGCCCGATCCGACGCGCCGCGGTCGGCAACGGCACCGATGGCGTCGTTATCCTGGGTGCCGAATGTTCGCCGCGCGACGCTGTCTTGAGTCCCTCGAGCGAGCCGCGCCTGCCGGGCGCGATAATGTCCCCGACGCCGCTCGGGGCTCTCGCCACCTCGCGGACGCCCCAGGTCGAATCCTCGGCGAACGGGCCCTCAAGATGGAAGCCCTGGTCGGGCTAGCCTCCATCCGCCCAGAGCATCTCGTCCCAGCCCCCTCGGGTGAAGCGGGCGTCGCGCGAATTGTATCTCGCTCTACAGCTATCCCTGAATCTAATGTGCGCGATTCTCCTGGCGTGCTTACTGTTTTCGATCGTTTGATCACTGGCGACCTAGACCGATTTATGTCGTATCTGGGTTGTTTCGCCGTCGGCTTCCATTGGATGTCCCCAGATAACGAATCATCGCAAGGATCTTCTGTAGCATAGCGTTCCGAGCTGGACGAGATTTCAAAAGTCCTGACGGAACGGCTCGACGAAACCATCACTTTGACGACGATTATCCTCCTCATGTGTTTCGTGGTGAGCAGCTGATGTCAACGAGGAAAAATAATCCGGTTCGTCGTCCTCCGATGATCTACTGATTAATGGGATACCTGTGCCTCTGTTAAGATCATATTCCAGCCTAGCCGTACCCGGTCGTACCGGAGAGCTTTCGCCAGTGGACACGGGGACAAGAGCGTTGATGCTCGCATTCTGCGATGGGCGTAATGTCGGATTCCTGACATCGCCAGGATCTTGGAAGACGACTGCTGCCACTCCGTAAACGCCACGTGGGTGCTATGGTGTGCCAAAAACAGCATCAACATCAGTTCCCGAAAGGAATACCTCCTGGCCTCGTAGAAAAAACTTCCGACAATTAACCCAATGTTTTGGCCCATCGAACGTCATGTTAGGCAACCGTGTCTTGGTATGAACAGGGTGTCCTGCTTGATGCTATTCTTTTTAGAGTAGCCCACGAGAAACGAATCTCCTATTAAGAACTGGTGAGTACATGGCTGGGTCAGCCCGTTAAGCGGAGTTAACTACTCTAAGCAGAAATGTGGTGTGACTGTGTGCGCGTGCGTGGCCTGCCCGCCCGGCCGGCCAGCGCGCGCTTTTGCCTGAGTAACGGTTCGCAGCTGCGGAAACAATCCCTCCAGAGTGGAGGGCTGCAGGAATGGGAAACGGGAGTGTTAGTAATGATTGAGGGCCTGCCAGCAGACCCCAAAATTGGAAAGCGAGGGCAGGGTAGCGGCATGGGTACCTTTGCCTCCTCCGAGGATCTGGCGAAATCCCCGACTCAAGCCCGCCCCTATCGCAACACTCGGGGTCGGCACCTTCTCCGTCTCCAAGTTCTCCGCCCTGCGTATCCTGTCCCGGGCGACCTCTCGGGCGACCTGAGGCGTGTCTCCAACGTGCCGTGCGTCCCTCCTGCCCTGTGCCACTCCCTCGCATGGCGTCCTTCCCTCATCTCGGCGGCGAGCGAGGGGGGGAAGTGAAAAGGAAAAGGCCCTCTCAGAAGGCGGAGGGGATTCTCAGAAGCCCTCCGCCTTCTGAGAATTGCGTTGCGTCTTCGGGGAAAGCTTGGGGAACCTCTCAGAAGGCCAGGGGGGTTCCGAGCCTTCTGTACAGGAACAAAAAACGGCATAAACATCTGTTTTGACGGTCCGCGCGGATGTCTGGAATCTGAGCTGGGCCCCCCTCCCTGGCGCGCGGAACGCGCCAGGGGCGGCACTGGAGGCGCCGCCAGGGGTGCCCAGTCGCAAATCCGCGCGGAACGTCTAACATTTATGTTTATGGCGTTCTGTGTTCCTCGGATGTCAGAAGGCCCAGGGGTCTTCCGAGCCTTCTGAGAAGGCCCGCCACTTCTCCTCTCCCACCCGGGCTCGCCGCCGATCCTCCATCTCTCCCTCTCTGCCGCCTCTCCACACCATTGGCGTCCTCGTCCACCCGTAAGCCATCGCGCCCTCCATCCCTCGCTGGTCTGCCGATACAGGACGCTCGCTGCAGACTTGCATCGTGATGCGTCTCCCAAAGGGACAGCCGAGAAAGGGAGTTCTGAGACCGCGGCATTGCACTCGAGACTTTGAAGTGCGAGTGAAAGCGTCATTGCACGACCTTGCGGACGAAGCCGAGCGTACTTGAGACATCGGCATCGCCCGGTTCAAAAGTCCCTTTCCCTGGGGTCCCCTTGGGAACCACATGACATATGTATACATGGCGGGTGCCGAAAACATGTGCTGCTTCCGCCGGAGTTCGCTGGCGGAGGAAGCCACGGTGTACTTCCACCGGATTCCGCCGCCTTCCGCCCAGTAAGATATACCAGCGTCTTCCTTCCTCGAAGGCGAGACCCTTCCTGGAACGCCCAAAAGTGTGTGTCTGTATATATACACACGCATACATCGAGTGGAGGGCCAATCGGGATCGAGTGGCCGATCTTGAGGGAGTGTACCATTAAGAAGGGGCACCCGCCTATGTTTCTCTTGAGTTGCAGCCCGTCATGGCTCCAAGGCTCCTAGCCCCATTGGAATCGGCGCCGCTGCCAGTCCAGGCGACGAAGTCCGTGATCCAGGGCTCCAAGAGCGGCACGAGGTTTGCAAAATGCCTCACGGCGGTGGTGCCAGAGGCTAGCCCGCCCATCCATGGAGGCCAGCCATACCCCACCCATCTTCGCTGTAGCCCGCACATCTAGAACGCGTGGCAGGGACTCACGGCCATGTCAGGAGGACGTTGGTGAAGTATGTGTTCCCGACGGTGCCAGAGTTCAGCAAACCACGGCTGGGGATCGAAGGCCAAGAATGGTCACATGCTCGAGCCACCGGAACGCGGCCTACATGGCCAAGCGGCTCAAGAGCAAGGGCGAAGTGGTGAAGTCGGCCCGCCAGGCGGCCTACGTCGGCATCGGCATGGGAGGAGAAGGACGGCATGCGAGAGACACGGTGAGAAAGCAGGGTACGAGACTAGCCCAAACCAATCATCGAATACGCCGTGTTGCTCGTGCTGCTGCACGCTGGCACACCACCAACAAAATACAGCGCTCAGGGCCACAAGCTTCTGCCACTCAGGGACCCGAGAATTACATATGTTGTGGATCAGTGATGCTCGCTCAAAGGAGGCGACTGGGAGCAGCAGCAGGATCAACAAGAGGCGGTGATGCCTGACGTCCCTCCTCGCCCTGCGGCCTCCAGGAGCCGACCCAGGGACAGCACTGCCAAGGATGTCCTTTTCACAGTGGCTGAGCGTGCGACTCGGCGAACATCGACTTCATGCGGGAATCGAATTGCTCTGGCCACGGGCAGTGGCAGCTCTGAAAGCAATTCCAGGGAGCCAGTGCAGCCATCACGTCTTCTGCAAGCGGGGTGGTCGCCAATATCAGCTACGGAGTGGCAGGTACCGAGTAGCGGGAGCAGCGATACACACACGTGAGAATTCTACGCGGAGACGTTCGTTGGCCTGGACCAGGTAGAATTGAAGACACCCTCACTTCACAGTTGTGGAGAGAGGCGGCGGAGCTTTCCTGTGGAGGTGGGCTCCAAGGAGGCGCCGACCTTCAGAGCCACAGGCAATCCATTCAGCCGCTTGTTGCAGGCGAAGAGGGGACGTCAGCTATCAGAGCTGGTCGCTACCATTGCCAGAGGAGGATGTGGGACACAGCAGGGAGGTTCGAAGCCAAGCTTGTAAAGCACGACCAGTGCGACAGGTGCAGCGCGGGACAAGACACACCTTTGCACCGCAGCTGAACATGCGTTCAAAATCGTGACTCGCCAAGTTGGTTCAATCGGACGATCTCGTCCTACAGTTTATCGAAGAGCCGGAATCGTCTTTATGTTTCTGGATGGAGAGCATTCCCTGGCCAGAGTGGAACAGAGTTGCGCAGCAAACGCCACCGGATATCTTTCCGAAATAATCGTGTAGGTGATCGTGCCAGGCCCAGATGCCTGGGACTAGGCTCTCAGGACGACCACCGAATGGTTTTCTGGGATTCTCCTCGGGGGAAGGACACCCATGACTCTAGGCTCCGCAGTGGGGCTTGCAGTGGCGGTGTTTAGGTCGTTCTCCCCCTGTGCTTTGGGACCGCACCTGGCTGGCCCTCTAGCGGGGCCCTCGCAGAGCGCCCCCAGAGGGGACTTCAGGGCTCTCGAGTGGGCCCTCGAGGTTTCAGTAACCTGCCTTGTGTATGTTACCGACTGTGCCGAAAAGGCCAGGGGGTGGTACGCTTACGCGTTCAGGCACCCGTTCTGGTCCGCAGGCAGACCTGTGCAGAAGCATAGGGGATCTCTCGGACTAGCAAGATAGACGCGAGTCTCAGATTGCAAGTGTGCAGAGCCCTTGTCTGTCTGGTAGGAAAGTCGTGGCCCAAGGTTTGCCAAGCAGGCCAAAGCATGGGAGCTCGTAGACTGATCTTTTGACACGGGATGACGCCGAAAGGGCGAGATTGCAAGACGCGGACAGGCTCAGGATTCCTAGTGTATAGCGCAAGGCTAGGCTCGGTCGCAGGAGACTGCTCAGAATTCGTACATCAAGGCTCCTCGGGTGCTCAGGTAAACTGCAAGGTCACCTCCAGGCACCGTCAACGCTCCTCCTCTGCCTTCTGCCCCTAGCCCGTTGGTTCTGGCACGCCTCGCGTCTGCCTACACCCTGGCCGAACATGGTAGGTCGTGCACAGAGTGCTTCGGCTCTGCGTCGAAGGTCAAGGAGTTTGATTGGCAAACAAGTGCTTGCGTTACCCCCCCACCACCACCCCACCCCACCACCCCTGTCTGCGAATTCTAAGATTCCCTGAACCCCGATAAGATAAAGTTCGCACGTGGCGGGTGGCTGGGCGCATCCCTCACATGCTTCAAATTGTCATAAAGACCGTTACCGAGGCCACGCTAACGGCGATGTCGCTTAACGGTGATGTTGGAAACTGAACTGTATGAAATCACGAAGCACACTTTCCTACATGTCCAATATGCGGATGTACCAAACGAAAACAACACAGCGATGTGCAGGGAAGCAATAGCCACGCGTTCCAACAAGTACCGAAACCTACATCGCATTACCTGCATCGCCGTTAACGTGTCTACGGCGTGATCTGTGGTTCTGCGACAAATGCGGACTGTTCGCCCAAACCGAGCTCAGGGGTTAGGCAATCCATGCCGCCTCCACGTCATGACCAATGCCAGGCGCGAATACTTAGACCGCATCTCTCGCGACCTGTTCTCCAAATGCTGAGCTCAGCATTGTTATCACCACGTAGTGGTGGAAATCCTGAAGCTCCCTCACCCTGCTCCTCCTCCTCCTCCTCCTCCTCCTCCTCTTCCTCCTCCTCCTCCTCCCCCTCCCTCGCCCTCCCATTCCTCATCCCCCCTCCTCATTAGTTTCCCCCCGCTTCTTTTTCTCCCCCTCCTCCTCTTCCTCTTCCTCCTCCTCATCCTCGATCCCTCCCTTGCTCCTTCCCTCACTCACTCACTCACTCCTCCCTCCCTCCCTCCCTCCTCCGCCCTCTCTTCCTCCCTGTGTCCTGCCCAGATGTCGGAGGTGGCGCGTTTCATAGCTCTCCATACGAAGACCCTCTGGCGCAAGAGCAGAGCGCAGCCGAGCAGTGGCAAGGCACGGCGGCACGCCGAGAGAGATGCACCCTCGATGAATACACCTCTCTTCAGGGAAGGAGGCGGTCTTGGCAACGCTGCCCTGGAATCTAGCTCGCCAACCTCCTCCCAGCCGATGCGGTCGGCCCCGTGGTGCGGGAGAGCCTCTTCATCAATACCAACCATCATCAGATATAGGTGTATAGATATGCCAGGCGCTGGCAGAGCCTCTTCATTTATATATAAACATATATATATATATACATAGACACATGTATTCATATTTGTTGGCCGAGGATTGTAACAGCAAGCTCAAGGATGATCAAAAATACAGTGGTCAATCTAAACGGCCGACCACTCTACCGTCAGCGCGGCGAGCGGGAACCTTACCAATGTGATGGGTCGGGCCGCTCTGCTGGACTGCCCGGCGCAACCCTCGATCGGTCCCGTCAAGCTTCTTGACAACAGAGCCATCGAGCCGAGGAGGATCGGTCGCGAGAAAAACTTGCCAGCATCTTGGTCGCCTGGGGTCTGACAAGTGGGCCGAACAATGCAGGCCGACGTGAAAATCCAGGCCGCACGCGGGGCAGGTGGACGTCGAAATGAACGATCGCACATCCGAGCGCACACCATGCTTGATACGCAGGTGCTGCGCCAAGGCTTTTGGGTCGGCGAACGCCTAAGAGCGATCGCAACACACGAAGGCGTTGGGACGACCGGCGTAATCCGAAGACGCATAACTCCGATCGGTAGCCACTTCAAAAAGAAAATGGCGTCGACGTACTTCTGCCACGCAGACTCGTCTGCATAGCGTTCTGCCAAGCCTCGGGGTCAGCGTCGAAGCGCGGCGACAGCAGGGCAGAAGTCGACGAGGGTTCAGAGGTCGGCGCGAAACTGCTCAACCCATGGCAGACTCTGGCCGTTCTTCTGCGAAGACAGAAAGGCAAGGACTGATCGGGTCCCCCTTGCATATATACATATGTATACACACACGCATAGTCATATATCAATATACACTAGAAACATCGCGCGCTTCGCGCGCGCTCAAGTTCTAGCTAGGGTCATGAACATCGTCATAATTATCCTCCTCATCATTGTCTTCCTCCTCCTCCTCCTGCTCCTCCTCCTCCTCCTCCTCTTCCTCCTCCTCCTCCCACCTCCTCCTCCTCCTCCTCCTCCTCCTCCTCCTCCTCCTCCTCCTCTTCCTCATCCGTAGCCATTTTGGCTCAAGGTGTTGTGGTCCGAGGCGCCCCATTTTGGGCTAGCGGCCCGACCGACCACGGCCCCAGCCCCGCGGGGCGCGTCAGGGACGGGCGCGCGCGCGCGATCTGTCTCGCCCGCGTGGCACCGTCGGCTGCGCCGCGCAAGAGCCTCGGCGAGGAGGCGCCTGCGCCGTGAGCGCGACCTGCAGCTGCTGCAGGCACATCACGGCAGCTCTCCCCCGAGTTCGATGGCGTGGCGCAGGAGTGTTCCCTGGCGTGAGCGAAGCAGCCGTTGGAGCTGGCAGCAGAATCAGGCCAGTCAACGGAGTCAAAGGCGACCCTACAATGTCTGCTCCCAATGTGGTCACTGGGAGTATGCTATGTGGGGCCATTCCAAGTGCAGTAAGTGCAATGGGCCATACCAGGCTCAAGGCAAGGAGGCATCTACCGCGCCATGGGCTGCTGCTCAGAGCACACCACCCGCCGGCCGCGGACAAGTGCCTGGTCAGCCGATCGCCATGCCAGCTGAGTTGGTGGAGCAGCTCCAGAAGTGGTCTGAGCAGTTCCCCGCCTTGCTTGGCGTGGCGCAGGCCGCGGTGCCCAAGCCCCAGCAGATCGTCGAGCACAGCGCGCTGGAGCTCGACCGCCTCGCGTCCCAGCAGCAGACGGAACTGGCCCGTCAGGTTGAAGCTGCTGCGAAGGCAGAACGGTTGGCTCATCAGGATGTCCAGTGGAAGCTCGACCGTGTCAACAAGACTCGCATCCTTCTCGGTGAACAGGAGGAGGCCCATGCTGATGCCTTGCGCTTGCTCCAGTCAGCCCAGCAGGAGAAGTTGGCCGCTGAGCAAGCCAAGGTCGCGTTCAACCCCGACCAGTTCAAGAAGGACAAGCAGGATGAGATCGCTGCCCAGCGGCAGGCCCTGGCCCAGGCGGAGGCGGCGGCCGCTGCCCAGACCGCCCAGCGGGCGCAGGGGGCATGCGCCCATGGCGCCGCGCCAGCCAAGCCTGGCCATGCCGCAGGTGGCCCAGTCAGACGTGACGCTGAAGTCAGTCCTCCTGACGTGGCAATGGCAGATGCTGCGGCTGACGGCCCACGTGCTCATGGTGTTCCTGCAGGTGTGCCCGTCTTCCCCAAGAATATCCACTGCTGCGTTCGTGATTCTCGGATTGATTTCAACGATTTGGAATCTCACTTGCATCTGCTGGATGATGCCCAATTGGAGTCCCTCGCCAACTGCGCCACCATCACGCTCGAGCAGTGGAAGCAGTTCCGTGTTCATGTCAACCGTCGGCAGGGAGGCGAAGCAGACCTTGCAAGCGACGCAGGGAGTGATGCAGGTGATCTTGGCGAGAGGGAGGAGCTCGCCAACCTTAAGAAGCGGGCCGCGAAGCAGGGGCTCGACGCCACCCAGGCGCAGCGGTACCAGGCCCTGGTCACCACCATCGTGGAGAACAGGGCTGCGAAGCGCACGCGCCGCTCTGAGGCCCAGACATGCGAGATGCACCGTGCGTTCTGTGCTGCAGCTGCTAATTATCCTGTCCCTGGAGCAGCCGCTCCACCGCAGCAGCTTTAGCACTGACCCAGCCCCAAGCGGGGGGGCGGATGCACGTGCTCGCGTGTATTTCCAGTTTGTGAATTTCACTAGATGGTCTAAGCTGGCCCAGGACTTCCTTTCTACTAAGGTGTCTGAGGTTGATGGTGTATTTATGGCCGAGCATCATCTACGGGGTGATGCTGATCTATTCCGTGCTAAGAAGCTCTGCAGGCAGCTTCGTTGGTCGCCTTATTTCCAGGATGCGTTGGCGTCTCCAGGCGGGGGCGCTCATGGTGGCGTCTGTGCAGTTGTCCAGCCGGGATTATGCATCCAGAAGTTTTTGGTCCAGACCAGCAAGGTTGTCCAAGTCGGCTTCGGAGATTGTTGTTTTTTTCCTGGAGATTCGGTTTCGGTCTTGCACTATCGCCGCGGGGGTGATTTACTTGGTTGATTCCATTGGCGTCTCTGGGGCGAATACCCATCGGCTCCGTGCCGTCGCGGAGTCCGTCAATGCCCTAGCAGCGCCCTGGGTCCTCATGGGGGATTTCAACGTGGCACCAGAGCTTTTAGAAGAGTCTGGCTTGCTTGGGCTGGTTCGCGCCCGCACTATCGTGCGATAATGTCGCCTTCACATGCGATGCGGGGGAGACCATGATTGACGATGCTGTGTGCAGTGAGAGTGTGTTCTCTTAGGTTAAAGTATCGGCTGACGCCCAATCTCCGTCCAGGACCCATGCTTGTCTGGATGTGGTGTTCCACTTCGATGCGCTCTCTACTCTCGTTTGTCAGAGGCGCATTCCCATGAAGATCCCAGGGGCTTTTGGTCCTGACAATGTCTGGTTCTCCTATGTTGCCGAGGCCTCCTCCACCTTGGTTCCTCAGGATATGCAGATCCCTGGTGACATCATCGCTGCCACGCCGCCGCATACAGTGGAAAATACGTCCCCCCAGCTCGGTATGAAGTACCTCATGTGGTCCCGAGCTGTTGAACTTATGTTGCTTTCGCGTGCCTGTGCGCTGGTGGGCGAACCGCGCCAGTACTTCGGTCGTGGGACTGTGTTGCAAAGGCGAGGTGTCTCTCTTGCGCGGAGAGGACCTGTTGCTCAAAGCTTCCGCTGCCCGACCCTCGCATTTTGGTCCATGGTCTCCGCGAGGTTGCACGAGTATCGGAAGCTCCTGAAGGCCCCGTTCAGCAGCCGCACTAAGAGGCTCCGTGAGGTCCGTGTCAGCTTTGTTCCTATGGTGGGATCTCATATCGGGCCTCTGAAGGGCCTGGACGAGGCCAAGGCTTGGGGGACTCTTCTGGGAGACCCTCCATACAATCGTGAAGATGCTCGGCCTATGGTAGATCGCGGCGCCGATATCACTGCGCGCGCGGGCACAAGTATATGAGCATGCCCGTAAAAGCATGCGCACATGGTTGCAGCAAGCCCTTCCGCGCGGTGGTAAACAAGTACATGCATATATTAAAGCTGAAGATAAAGTGCACGCTGAATATTTTGAGACTCGTTCGGGTGTTGTGTGCGACCCAGTGGCTATGATGAAGCACCGTGAGCAGTTCTGGGGATGCTGGTGGACGCCAGACCCTCCAGTCCAGCGGTGCCTCAACGCTGGATTAGATGAGCTGCGGGCACTGGCCCAACTTTCCCTGGTCGAGGTGCAACCCCTCGAGCTGAAGGATATTTCTCGTGCTTGCGTTCGTTTTGGAGAAGGCGCCGCTGCTGGGGTGGATCAATGGTCCCCCAGATCTCTTCTGGCTCTGCCAATCGCAGCGCTGGAGCAGCTCACAGACATCTCCGTGGGGATCGAGGAGTCCCTCACCTTCCCTCCCCAGTGCTTGTTTTGCCTCATGGCCATGCTGCCGAAGTCTGTCAAATAGGAGAGAGCGATCACCGAATGCCCTACCTTGTATCGTATTTATTGTAAATCTCGTGGTTTTGATATCGACGCTTGGAATGCCTCCCATCTTGAGTTTTGGGATACCGCTGTTAAAAACTCGTCGGCCCTGGGAGCCACGCTGTTTCGAGAAGCTTGCCATGAAATCGCTCTCTCGTCTGGTATGGCGGCCGTCTCGGCCCACTGGGACATGGAGAAATTCTTCGACTCCGTCTCGCCCCACAAACTCATGCATTTGGCTATTAAGCATCAGTACCCTGCCTACCTCCTCTACCTCGGCTTGTTGGTGCATGCGTATCCGAGGGCTCTGGAGGTCTCCCGAATGCTGTCGGCTATCCTCAAGGCGGGAGAATCTATACTCGCAGGCTGTAGTCAGAGTATGCCTTGGGTGAAATGTTACCTGTACGGCGTCTTGGAACGAGCCCACTTTCGGATCCCTGAAGGTTCCCTTGGAGGCCCGCTGGTCAGGGTTCCTGTGCGTTCTTACGTCGATGACATCACTCAGCTCCTCCAAGGGACTCCTAAGTTCCTGGCCAGGTATTTCCCGCAGGCAGTGGCTGCTTTTCGTGACGACGTCACGGATCTAGGCTGCTTCGTGTCGCGCAAGTCAGTGGCAGCGGCTTCAAGCAAGGACGTGGAGCGTATCTTGCGGCCGATGTTCGATAAGTTTAGCCTGGACCTCCCCTTTCCCGAATTGCGTGAAGGATCTGGGCACAGTCACCACCTTGTCTAAGAGGCGAGCGACTTGGAAACTGAAGGTGAGAAGGGGTATAGCTTTCAAGAGAAGTCGTAAACTTAAGTACCTGGCTGCAATGTGTGGGAGGTCTAGGAAACTATTCAAGCCTGGGGTGCTCTCGGTTGGGACATGGGGTCGCAATATCTTGGGGTTACCCTACCACGAACTCAAGAAGGTTCGTGCTTCTGCGGCTACCTGTTCTGGATTCTGGAGTTCTGGAGCATGTACTACTACCGTGCTACACCTTCTTAGTGATTTTAAGGATGACCCTATCTACCGCCTCAGGATTGAGCAGTTATCTTCGCTGGCTGACATCTGGCCTTCTCTACCGAGTGGTACACTGGCTGGTGTGCGCAGAGCATGGGCTCGCATGAAGGATCTCTTTGCTCAAAAAACTCCTGCTGAAAGGTGGCGTTGTGTTCGGGGCCCTATTGCGGCCGTGTATGCCACTGTCCTCGACCTGGAGTGGATCCCCAGGGCCGTGGATCTCTGGGAGGTCCCTGGGTTCCCGAACCTCCAGATCACCGACCCCAATTTTCGGTACCACCTCGTCCGCAGGGTTCGGCATACGTGTTCTCAGCAGGTTTGGGCAAAGGCTGCAGAACATTAGTGTGCTCAAGGAATAGAGCATGGTGCAGACCTCACGGTTTGTCGGCGGCTCCATAAGAGTTTATTGAAGGATCACGACTACCAGCGTGCAGCCATGCTGGTGAACATTGTGGTTGGTGCCGGCTGGCCTGAAGGTCGGCTGCATGACTCTGGTTACGCCTCTAATGGTCGATGTCCGCGATGTGCAGATGAGAAGGAAGATATGCAGCACCGATGTTGGAAATGCCCCAGTAATGGTTTTATGCAAAATGCGGCCGTTTTAGCCACTTCTCATCATGTGCACGCGCGGTGGCTGCCTCCCCAGATTCCTCTTTGTGGTCCCGAGGGCTTCAGCCCCTGGCCAGTACGTGGGGGATTGTCCCTCCACCTGTCTCGCAAGTTTGGTCCTGGGGTCTGCGCGGAGCGCAGCAAGTTATCGAAGGAGGTCATTGGGGTTTAGATGGATCTGGTGGGAAGTATGCTCTGGATGAACGCTTGAGGAGGTGTGGATGGGCTATTTGTCGGCTCGGAGAGCCGCAAGATGGCCAAAAAAGTTTGAGTGCTGTTTGTTGTGGGTCCCTCCCGACTCCCGAGCAGTCCAGTCCGAGGGCCGAGTTGTTCGCTTTCCTGGTCGTCCTGAATCACACTGTCGGAGATATTGTATGCTACACTGATTACCTGCCCTTGAGCCGTGCGATGTCCAAGTCGCGGGCTCATGTTTCCCAGCATTCGCCTATGCTCGATCTGTGGGTCTTGATCTGGGATGCGATCGATCGTCGGTGCCCTGGCCAGATCACCGTTCTGTGGACGAAGTCTCATCCAACTCCTGAGATGCAGGAGAAATTCGCCATCGGGTCTCACGAGTTTTTCTTGAATTGGTGCGCTGATTTCTTTGCAGGATGGGCTGCAGACGCAGTCTCCGTCCCCGATGATGTTGCCAGATCTGTGCAGGAGAGCGATGGCCTTACCCACTCCATCCTGTGCAGGCTTTTAGCCACTAACATGGAGGTGGCCACTTCCTGCAGGCGGCTGGCCGCCCAGAGGGTCGGCCGCGCGGCGGCGAGGCCCCGCGCTCTCTCCTCTCTCGGCACCCGCCAGCTTCGCCTCCTCCAGGCGGGTCACCAGTGTCGGAAGAGGGGGGAGTTTCTGATTTGTCAGATTTGCTGCCGTAAGTTTCGTTTAAGGGGTCTTCTGAGGCGTTTCTTCCCAGGGCCTTGTTGCGGTCCCAAGGCCCTCGCCCGTGAGACCCCAATGATGCATCCCCTGTTTCCGCGTGTTCACAGTTCTCATAAGTTGGACGTGATTCGCGGAGTACTGTTTTGTACCCAATGCGGTAGTCACGGGGTTGAGAATTCCGTGAACCTGAGCAGGCAATGCCCACCTTCCCCCTCCAAGTCGGGGAAGGAGGTGCTCAGTCGTCTGTCCAGGGGCCTCCCGCCCAAGAGTGGGGTCCCCTGGCCTCGTTGATGTGGTGAATCGTGCCCTGGCTTGACCAGGTCTCTACGCTTGCCCAACCCAAATCCTCCTCTTCCTCATCCTCCTCCTCCTGCTCCTCCTCCTCCTCCTTGTCCTCCTCCTCCTCCTCCTCCTCCTCCTCCTCCTCCTCCTCCTCCTCCTCCTCCTCCTCCTCCTCCTCCTCCTCCTCCTCCTCCTCCTCCTCTCTTATCAGCGCCCACAATACACGGGTGCCTACTGGAACGCGTGCCGGGAGCCTTTTTGGAAGCGTTGAGGCAATCTCTGGAGCCTCTCCGGGCCTTCCTTTGGAGTCCTTTGGGGCCTCTGCTGGCCCGTCTGAGGGCCCATTTCGGCAATTCCGGGTCCCTCTTGGCTCGTCGTGGGGAGCTCAGCCCGTCTTGGGGCCCTCCTGGGGCCTTTCCGACCATGTAGAAATCCTCTGGTGACCCCCTCGGTTTTCCTGGGGGTTCTCTTGGGCCGTCTTGTAGCCCTTCTCTGCCGGTCGAAGCTCTTTTCAGCCCATCTTGGAACCCTCTTTGGGGCCTCTGGGGCCGTCTGGGGCCCATTTTGGTAACCTCTTGGGCCGTCGCGACCGCTGGTAGAACTTAAAAGCGAAGCTCCTAGAAATAGTCATTTTTCCATCGGAAATGCTTGATTTTTGCCTTTGGAGAGCCTTTTCAGCGGCCTCTTGGACAATCTGTCCCAAGCCCCTCTTGGCATGCCATGGGTAGCTGAGCCATCTTGGGGCCCTCATGGAGCCCTCTCCGACCATGTAGGGATCCTCTGGTGGCTCCCTCGGGCCCCCTGGGAACTCTCTCGGGCTGTTTTGGAGCTTTCTTGTGCTGCTCGACGCTCTCTTGAGGCTGTCTTGGAGCCCTTTGGGGGGCCTCGTGGACCGTGCGGCGCCGATCTTTTTAATACAAAAAAATGAATACTGTTTTTTTTGGTTTGGGGGGGCCTTTGGAGCCGACGTGGCCGCCGATGGAACATAAGAAGCGAATCTCGTAGAAATGCGCGGCCTCCTGGACCGCCTTCAGGGAGTCCTGGTAGGCCTTTTTGGGACCCTCTGGGCGCCCAGTTCGGCCGTTCCGGGTTCCTCTTCGCCCGTCATGGATACCTGAGCCCGTCTTGGGGCCCTCGGGGGGCCCCTCCGACCATGTAGGGATCCTCCGGTGGCCCCCTCGGGGTTCCTGGGTATTCTCTTGGGCCGTGTTGGAGCTCTCTTGTGCTGCTCGAAGCTCTCTTCAGGCCGTCTGGGGGCCCTCTTGGGGGCCTCCGGGGCCGTCTGGGGCTCATTTTGGGAACCTCTGGGGCCGTCGCGGAGGAGGAGGAGGAGGAGGAGGAGGAGGAGGAGGAGGAGGAGGAGGAGGAGGAGGAGGAGGAGCGACCGTACCCCAAGAGGACGAGACGAGGGCAAGCGGGCAAGATGCGAGAAGAGGCCAAGTGTCCTCGCGTCCGCTTGTCACTGTCTATGGCCGCAACGCGTGCCGTGCAGTAGCTCGGCACTCGTGCCTGTCGTGTAAAGAAGCGCGGCGCTTGGCGCGGCGTGAGTAATGATACGCAATTTGCTATAGAAGTGGAAAGACAATGCCGTTCTTCGAACGGATTCAGTTATAGAGTGCTCGGGATTGGTGTGCTGCTCTTCCGTGCCAAGGCCGATGCGGACGAGTGGGTCAGGGGAAAGGAAGGAGCGAGGTAACGCAAGGAAGTGCAGGAGGCGGGGACAGGTGAGGTAATGGCCGAGGCGATCGGGGCAGGCATCACATCCGAGCAAGCAAGTCTTGCGCGGACCGAAAGGGGAAGCGGTCGCTCGTCCACCATGCTCCTGCTAGAGTTCTGTAAACTGCCCAGCGAATGGCTGGGGGCTTGCGAAACAGATGGCTGGCTTGCACTTGCCAGCGTGCAGACAGATCGTGCGGCAGGCTAAGGACTGGCAGCGCTGCAAGAAGGCGGCGTGCAAGGGTCTCAGCAAAGGTGTCAGGGTAGAGGGAGGCGTGGAGAACAGAAGAAAGAGAACGCTGGACCCTTGCACGCCGCGCGTCGCGAACTGAAGAAACTGCATCGTCTTCCGCAGCTCGCTTGGCTTGAATCCACGTGGTGAATGGCACATTGTACGGTGGTGTGCCATCCGCGAGGGTGCGCCAGTATTCAACTATACCATGGCTCTTCCAAAATGGTGGCGAAACGGTGGCCCGAATACGGGCCTCGGCCAGGGACGCGAGGGACAGTTCTGGATTGAGCTGGTCCTGGGCAGAAACTAGCGCACGATAAAGCGGGTGCCATTCGGGTAGCGTGTCGATGGCAGTGCGCCACGCAGAAGCAAGAGAGAGCGTGATTAAGGCAGTGGGGGAGGACGAAGCCGACCAGGTCGACGAGGCAGGAGGAGGAGGAGGAGGAGGAGGAGGAGGAGGAGGAGGAAGAGGAAGAAGGGAAAGAAAGCCGCCCTCGACGGGCGCCGCGGCCGCCTGGCAGGCGGTCGGGCCTGTCTGAGCCCCCCCCAAAAAAAAGCACGAGCACCCACGGAGGAGGGAGAGGAGGGAGGGAGGGAGGAGGAGGGAAAGAGGGGTGGAAATAAGGGCAGGTATTCGCGATCGTGCGCGGCCGTGCTGCACGCTCCCGGGCGACGCCAAACGTGACGACGACACAGCAAGGCCCCCGCAGGGTTGTCCTGCGAACGTGGCCGAAATTTGGGCTACTGACGCTGGGGACGGGCCTCAAAACGAGTATAGGCCCGTACACTCAAAAGTGAAGAGACGGCCTGCGAGGGCGGCAACACGCAACGAACATGTCACGAATTACGGCCCGCAAATTCATGCGGCACACCGACCTCCCATCACTCAGTCACGCCCCCCGCGCCCGTCCGCCGCCGTCAGCGCCTCGCCAACCGCGGGCGGCTGCTCTTGCAGTTGCCGGAGGACCTCGGCGAACGCCCGCTGGATGTCGAGGTTGGCCCTCGCCGTGTGGCTGACAACGGCGTAGGCCTTGTAGCCGACGGCGACCATCGTTGCCGTGCGAGCCACTTCCTGAGGAGGGGCTCCAGCGTGCCACAGCAGCGCCCGCGTGGTGCGGGCCTCCGGGTGCCCTGGGTCCGCCAAGCCCAGCTTCTCCACCCCGAAGCGCCAAATGCCGGGTAGTGTCGGACGTGGTCATCATCGCCGCCGGTGCAGCCGAAGAGACAACGCCCTCCGCGGGCCCCAAAGCGGCGCCCTGTGCACCAACCGTTGAGCCAGGTGCGCAGCACGGCCGCTCGAACTCGCGGCGCCGTGCGCTTCGGCAACCGCTGCATGGCCAGTCGGCACCGCTGGGCCCGACGGCCCGGCAGGGGGCCCGGGTCGTGCCATCTCTAGACTTTGGCGCTCAGCTGGGCGACGCCCACTCGAAGCCAATGCCTCCGCCGCATCAGCGTCGCCGCCGATGACTGGAGCCGCCGGCGGGCACGCCGCCAGGTCGCCGGGGCGATCGGCCGCGGGCCGCGCCCCGCCCCCTGCTCCACGACGCTGGGCTCCGCGATGCCCTGGCGGGCCAAGCTTGTCATCGCGGTCTGGAGTTTCTGGGCGGGGCCGGACGTGAACCATGCGTGCCATCTCCATTCGATGTCCCACGACGAGGCCGCGGCGCGGGAGCGAGCTCTCTCGAGGCGGCCCCGCAGCTCATCCAACCGGAGGCGGCGCCGGTAGCCCCCCCCAGCGAGAGCAACCCGAAGTTGGGCCGCGGGGCCGGCGGTGGTAAGCGATACCAGCCGGCATGGCATCTTGAACTCATCCCGCAACTGCTGGGCCACGCCAGGGGTCAGCCACTTGTGCGGGCCAGGGAAGAGAGATTGAATCGCCCACTGCTCCAAACGTGACCAGTCCGGGGGCGCCCCATGCAACTGCGCCACATGCTGCAGCTTCGACATCGCGAAGACGTTGTACGCTAATGTCGTCAGGTGCATACCGTGGGTGCGACCAGCCCATTTGAAAACCGCCTCCTTGTACTTCCGCACGGGGGCGCCCCATCCACTCTCCGCCGCCGCCGGGCCGACCTCGAACCCCAGGTGCGTGACGGAGTGGGCGATCCTCACCGTGCCCCAGTCCAGTCGGGCACCGCCTGCCGCTAGGCGCTAGGCGTCTGCCGCGGCGGCGGGCTGCCACGTCCAAAGGGGTAACATCACAGTCTTCGCAAGATTCAGGCGCAGCCCAGACGACGCGGCGAAGAGCGCGAAGAGGCGGCGCAGCTGCGGCCGCGCCCCGTGCCCGCCGGCCCCCACAAGAGCGAGGTCATCGGCGAATGCGCAGCGCTCGCGGCGGCCTTCGACGGCGTCCAACTGGCGGTGGAATGGCTCCGTCACGAATACAAAGAGCAAGGGGCTGAGAGGGCACCCCTGCCGAATGCCCGCCGTAATCGCGAAGCCCTCCCACCATTGCCCCGCCCTCGCCAAGCAGCAGCGCTGCCCTGCATACAGCGCGCGGATAGCAGCGCGGGCGCCCCGCGGCAAACCCAGCTTCTCCAGCACACGATGGAGGCAGCCGTGCTCTATGCTGGGGAACGCCGCCCGCATGTCGAAGAGCATTGCGTACGACTGGTCGCCCTCCAAGGCCGCGGCCTGCATGGCCGCCTCGAGGTCACTGGCGTCGGCCAAAATGGAGCGGTCGCGAAGGAAGCCCCGCTGACTCGCTCCAACAAGCTGCTCAATCGCTGGCTCAATGGCGCTCCGCAGAGCACTGGCCAGCAGGCGGTTCGAAGTGGCCACGAGAATGAGTGGCCGCGCGTCAGCTGGACAGAAGAAGACGCCTGCAGCAGGGTCGTGCCCCGTGGGCTTTTTCGGCAGCAGCGCTCGCTAGCAAGCCCCCGTTGAAGTCGCAGGGCCCGAACCGGTTATCCCCCGAGCCGTGCCCGCGCATCATCGTCTCATCTGACCCTTCAACCATGATCGCCGTCATGGTGTCCGCGAGCACTTCCACGCCCAGCTCCCCGATGCCCCGCCAGAAGCTGCACGGGGTGCCATCTGGCCCAGGAGCCGCGGCACCAGCTGCCTGAAGCGCCTGCCGCACGTGAGCCGCTGACACCTCGCACTCGGGCATCGCCTCCGCCAAGCTCGACATCGCCGCGAACCGCTGTTCGATCTCCTCCAACCTGCCGACGCCTTTGGCCCGGAAGTGCTCGGCCCAGTGCCGGGCCAAGGCGGGGGCAGCGCGCTGCGGGCCCGCGGTGGCCGAGCCGTCGGGCAGCTACATCGCCGATAAGGCGTGCTACGCCTGCGGGCGCAAGCGGCGGAGTGTCTGCGCGGCCCGGTGGCGCAGCCCGCGGGCCGCCCCGTCGGACGTTCCGAGCCGCCTGCACCTCTTCAAGCTGTGCCCGCGCAACGGCCTTCGCGTAACCGCAGGCTGCGTCCTGCAGAAAGCGTCTGGCCTCCAGGGGCGGCATCGCCAAACAGGGGGCAAGCTCGGGCACCGCCGCCGCCATTTCCAGGAGAAGATCGCGGCCCTGACGCCGCGCGCCCTGCAGGCCCCGCGTCGACCAGGAGAGACGGCCCTCGGCATCGTCCCGCGGCAGCTCGCGCGGGGCAGCGCGCTGGAGGCCCAGGGCAGCCTCGGCCATCGCCTCCTTCAGCAGCCGGAGACGACCAAAAGGTGACGTCGCCATGCCGCTGCGATCGCTGGCCAGCCAATCGGTGAAGATCAGCCGGGCCCGGTCCTTCCAGGCAGGGCAGTGACCCATCTCAGGAGGCAGCGAGCGCCCTGAGTCCCCGGCATGCGACTCGAGCGGCGCGCATCGGAATGCGGGGATGGCCCGGTGCGCGCTGCGCAAGTGCCGAATCGACTCCGACCGGGCCCAGTTCAGCGCTGCCGTCCCCGCCCGCTCATTGAGAAAGCAGCTCGGGTGAAGATTCGCATAACACCGGTCCAGACGAGATGAGACTCCCTGATGCTGGTGCGTGTACGCCGTATGGCGCCACAGCGCCATGTCGGTGCCGTGCAACTGCTGCCCCAAATGCTGCTCCTCCCTCCGGTCGCGCCCGCCGCTCGGCAGATGGCCCTGCGTCTGAATGCGCCCCTGA
Source organism: Prorocentrum cordatum (assembly GCA_963575745.1). Taxonomy (NCBI): domain Eukaryota; class Dinophyceae; order Prorocentrales; family Prorocentraceae; genus Prorocentrum; species Prorocentrum cordatum. Next base: position 479,384 of record CAUYUJ010009113.1, read on the forward strand.
TCATCAGCCACCCAGTTGAAGCCCCCCCTCAGCAGGCTGAGCCGCCGCGACGACGGTGCAATCTGAGGCGCCACAGTGCATCGCATCCGCTGTCTGGACGTCTTGGCCGCGATGGCGGAGTCCTCCTCGCCCCTCTCGTGCGAGCCCGTGGCGAAATGCACTGCGAAGATGGAAAGGTCGCATTTGTCGCCATTCAGCCACAGCTCGCCGGCTCGCCCAGGCACCGAGATCCGCCAATCGAAGTGGATAGCGAACCGCTTCAAGAAGGCAGTCGTGACGATCACGCCCGCGCCAGCCCCGGCGGAAGAGCCGCGCGCCCAGGGTGCCGGGAACTCGCCGAAATAGGCCTGCCCGTCGCGAGTGCTGAGCGCCTCCACCTCCAGCGTCGAATGCGTCTCCCTGACAATGGCGGCGTCGTGATCCCGAAGGAGACGCCGAACGTGGGAGCTCTTTTCATGACGGAGCTGCGGACAAGCCGCAAAGAGCCCCTGGGCGTTCCAAGTTGCCATTCTGAAGTCCCCCGCATACGGGCCGAACCCGCTGTCGAAGCGTGGCTGAGCTGATCGAGGGGGCTGCGGCGGCGGAGGTGGTGGCCGCGGCACTGCCAGACTTGGCGGCGCGACCGCCGGCGGCGAGGTCGGCGCTGCGGGGCGCATGGCCCGTGCGTCGGAAGCCTCGGCCACCCGCCGCGCCCGAATGTGGATGAGGACAACGCGCCGTTGCTGACGCACGACCGCCTGGCCGCCTGGCTGCCATCCTCGTCCGCGCCTCGGAGTGGGGATGCCAGGTTGTGGCCCTTCAGGAGACTCGGCATGAGGCTGCCAGGGGCTCCGGCGGCCTGCGGTGGATCGCCGGACTGCTCGCGAAGCTCGGGTGGCGTGCCCAGTTCTCGGCCCCTCCCCCCCCGAGGGCGGGGCGGTCGGGACCGCGCCACGCTTGGGACCGCCCGCCCCCGCTCCGGGAGGGGGGCTGCGCCATCCTCTGGCGCACTAGTATGGGGAAGGGGACGCCCATCCAGGCCCCCGGTGACTGGCGGTCCTGCACCCGCCGCTTCGCGGCCCTCACGGTCTCGTGCGCCTATGGGCCCGTTGACAGTCCCGACCCCGACTGGCTCCTCGCCGCGACGGACGCGGCTTCGAAAAACTCGGGCGGGGCCCCGTGCGTTGTGGTCGGGGACTTCAACTGGCGCAAGGCCTACGACGATTACGTGCAGACCCCCTGGAGGATCGTCGACGCCGTGCCCACCACGGTGGCTGGCACCACTGCCCCCACTCGGTGTCTGTTGGGGAGGTGTTCGGGGGCTGCGGTGGGCGCCTCCCCAGTGGTCCACGTCCCCCGCCACTACGGCGTGGTCTTCGAGCTTGGCCCCCCTGCCCCTGCCCCGCCCCGCGAGGTGCGCGTTCGGCGCGCGGCGTCGTGCAAGATGCAGCGCGCGCCCACCGAGGCCGGACCTCCTCCTCCGTTCGGCCGCTTCGGGCTGGGGGGGGGGGCCCGGGGGCGGCGACGCCCCCGCCGAAGGCGAGCTCTCGGCCCCTGCCCCCTCTCCCGCTCGTCCTCCGGACGGCCCTTCCAAGGCCCTGGCGGCTTGGCACCGGCGGGCGGAGGCGGCTTTCCGCGCGGCGGCGGCCCTGGGCTTCGCCGAGCTCTGCCGGCCAGGCGAGCGCGCCAAGGGATCGGACCCCACGCTTCGGGCCACGGCTGGGTCGCCAGCTCACCGGCCTCCACAATCCCATCGTCTAAGGCGCCTGCGCCGGATGCACCGGCGCGTCGAGGAGGCGAGCCGACGGGCTGGCGGGCCCCTCGGTGCCACCCCCCCTCGCCTCAGTCGGCGGTGGCGCCAGGCCGCCCGGGACGGGGTTCTCCAAGGCCCCCCCCCCCTTCGACGCTCGGCGAGGCGGCGGCCGCGATCACGGCCGCGGCTACTAAGGAAGCTCAGACCGAGGCCCGCGTCGCTGTGGCGAAGTGGCGCAAGCGCTTCACCGCTTGGGGGGCTGCCGCGGCCGCCTTGGCCGCCCGCCGGATGCGACCGGAGCGATCGGCCCCTGCGTTTTCGGCGGCCGATATGCGGGCCGAGTGGGCCCGGTGGCGGGACCCGCCCGCTCCCGCGGCGCCGGCCCGCGACGACCCGACCTGCGATCCGCCTGCGGCCCCGCCGGTTGCCCCCGACTGGGCGGGCGCCGCCTCGGACTGCGGGGCCCCCGCTGTCCCCCCTCCCCGGCTTTGGGCCCCCCCCTCCCTGGAGGCTTTCTGCGACACCCTCGGCTCCGCCGAGGGCGGCCCCGGCTGGGGCGGCTGGGAGAGCGCGGAGCTCAAGGACATGGTCACCCACATGCCCTGGCTGATCTCCGAGTTGCACGGTATCCTCACCGAGGCTATACTGGACGACAAGGACTGGCCCGCGGAGCGCCTAGCTGCCTTCGCCTCTGTTAAGGTGGCGGGCATCCCGAAGCGCGGCTCCGACGAGTCTCAGCCGGTTGCTGTGGCGCCGGTCTGGCTCGGGCCTGGCACTCGGCCCTCCTCCCTGACCTCCCCCCGCCCCCCCCCCGAGGCGTCTGGTGAACGGGGTGCCGTCGCGTCCGCGGCGGACTGGGCAGCCGCCCCGGGCCGCACCGGGGCCGAGGTCGATCTCACTAAGGCTTACGATTCGATTTCGCACTCGGTGGCTGCTGAGGACCCACTTAGGGACGCCTCCGCCGGTCGTCCGGCGGCTCAGGCGCACGCGGGCCGCCCCTCGCGCCTGCTGCGTCGCCGGGACCACGGCCCCGGCCATCCACCCTACGACCGGCATCCCTGCCGGTTGCCCTTGCTCGGGCCGGGTCCTGGGGGCCGCGTTGCTTCCCTGGCATTTCGCCATGCGCGCGCTCACTGAGGTCCGGTCCTGGTCCTACGTCGACGACCGGAGCCTGAAGAGCTCCGACGTGGAGGCCCGCTCCCGGGCCCTTGGGGTGACGGCCTCGCTCGACGGCCGCCTCGGGCTCCTGGAAAACGCCGGCAAGCGGCAGCTCTGGGAAGAAGACGAGGACACGGAACACCTGGGCATCCGGGCCTGCCCCGGGAGCCATCTGGCGCCCCCCCCGGCCCCGGGGCCCCGCGACGGTTGGGGGGTCATCGAAGATGCTACGCGCAAGCTGCTGCTCATGCCCGGCAGCTCTGGCATCCGTTCCCTGCCCACAGGGCCCCAGGATCTACGCCGTAGATCCTGCATGTATGCCCAGGTCGGGATCTACGATCCAGGATCTATCACATATTTTACAGGACCTATTATGTTGAACTTGTGTATATATAGTTATGTATGACATGGCGAATATATCATTATCACGATATGAGATGTCATTGCGGTCGCCAACATAATTTTTATAGTCGCCATCGTCATAATCACCATCTTCGTCATCATCGTCATCATCGTCATCATCACGCGGCGAAGAGGATGATGAGGGATACGAGGACGACGACGACGACGATCGACTGGGCGAGGAGGGACGCGAGAATGCGACCCAGGCACGGGGGCGGGATGCGCATAATCAAATCCGCCATCGCGCCGCTAACACGAGGAAGAACGCCGTATGGCGACCTGAGCTGATGGGGGGCGATCGCCGAGTTGGGGCAGGAAACAGGGGTGGGAAGGGCGAGGGGAGGGAAGGGCGAGGGGAGGGCGGGGCGGGAGGGGGTCGGGGAAGGGGAGGCAAAAGCGCAGCGGGGGAGCGCGGGGAGGGGTGAGAAGAGGGGGCGAGGCAGGGCGGCAGAGGAGTGGGGGCAAAGCAGGGCGGCAAAGGAGTGGAGGCTGAAAGAATGACGGATGAAGAGATACCGATTTCTCCGCGCTCGAGCGCGCTCGTCTCCTTGCGCGTCACACCCGCGCTCCGCGGGCCTCGCTCCTAGCCTCGCTGGCCTCGCTCCTAGCCTCCTAGCCTCGCTCCTAGCCTCGCTCCTGGCCTGGCTCCTGGCTTTGCTGGCCTCGCTACTAGCCTCCTAGCCTTGCTGGCCTCGCTACTAGCCTGACTCCTGGCCGCGCAGCTGCGCTACTAGCCTGACTCCTGGCCGCGCAGCTCCGCCGTGGCCTTGTTCTGCTCGACCCTCCTCCTCACTTCAGGCCCAGCCTCATCGAGCGTCCTCTGCACCTCGAGCCTGATGCAATACTCGCGGGGGAGGGGTCAACCATCGTTCACCCTCCCTGGCACCCCCCTCCGCCCTCGCCGCCCTCGCCCAGCTCGCAGTCCCCCGATCATCCTCCCTCCTCCTCCCTCCTCCCCGCACCTCCTCCTCCTCCTCCCCCTCCTCCTCATCATCATCGCCCTCCTCCCTCCCCCTCCTGACTACCTCCCGCCCCCTCATCCTTATCCTCATCATCCTCCTCATCACCCTTCTCATCCATCATCATCCTCAACCATCTCCTCATCATCATTATCCTCCTCGCCCTCATCCGCCTCCTCATCATCATCAGAATCATCATCATCATCATCATCATCACCATCCTCATCCTCATCCTCATCCTCATCTTCATCTTCATCCTCATCCTCATCATGCTGATTCTCATCATCCTCCACTTCCCCTCCTCATCCTCATCATTCTCCCCCCCCCCCCCCCCCTCCCCTTCCCTTATCTCATGGTGCTCCATGGACATCTCGTGGCCGTACTTTGTGCGCAGCTCGTCGTGCCAGGCCTTGATCGCCAGCTGAATGCGGTGGTCCACCATCCTCTCCAACTGCTCCGCCAATATCATCTGCTCGTTCCGACGCCCCGTTTCCTGGGCCCTGTCGTTCGCGTTCAGCGGCCTGCTCGTCCTCGGGCACTTGTGCGTCGTGCCCAGGTTGCACAGCAAGGCATGCAGGTCAATCTTCATCATTGCGTGCTCCTATGCCCCCCCCCCCCCCCCCCCCCCCCCACCCACCCCCCCCCCCCCCCCCCCCCCCCCACACACACCCACCCACCCACCCCACCCACCACCCACCCGCCCCAAGCGAGGGGGGGGTGCGATGGGGTAAGCATGGGCAAGCTGGAGAGGAGTGGTACGTCGGAAGGGATGCACGGGGAGAGGGGCAGGGAGAGGGAGAGGGAGAGGGAACGAGGAGAGAGAGAGAGAGAGAGAGAGAGAGAGAGAGACAGAGAGAGAGGAAGATCTGCATAGAGAGAGAGAGAGAGAGAGATGGAGAGATAGAGAGAGAGGGGGAACGGCATCAGAGGAGGAGGGGAAGGATTGGGATAACGACGAGGGGGTGGAGGAGGAGGGGAGTGGGGGAAGAGGAGGAGGGATTGGAGGGGGAGAAGGGGGAAGAGGGTGGAGGACAAGGGGTGAGAAAGGACAGGAGGAGATGGGGAGGAGGGGGGGTGGGCGTCCACCGTGACCCCCGACGCGCCCCCCCCCCCTGGGATCACCCCAGCTCCTCGTCCGAGACGTCCCTGAGCATCGTCTGCTTGGTGAAAGGGTTGTAGTCCGTCACCCGCCACTTCATCCTGAACAAATCGAAACGGAAGCTGGCGGGCGGGAGTGTCGGCGAATCCTCCTCAGACGATGGATGCATCTCGTCGTCGCTCGATATCTGATCGTGCTCGTTCATCAATCCTCCTCGGGTGCTCGCCTCGCCTCCTCGGGCGGGGGCGATCGCCTCCTCGGGCGGGGGCGCGAAATCGCTTGACCCTGGAACGGCGTCAGCGGCGCGGAGGAGGGCGACGGGCGGCAGCAGCGGCGAGACCCCTCGGCCTTTAGATTCCCAGCACCCCAATACCCAACATCCTTTTTCAACACTTGCCCCCCGCCACCAACCTCGTTCTGCATGGGCGTGCGTACGAGTGTGCATGCGCGCACTCGCACGCACACTCATACGCCGTATGAGTGCGCGTATGAATGTCACGGCGGCGCCGTATGAATGTCAAAATCGTGCTGGAGAGGCCGAGACGGTGCGAGGGGGAAGAGATCGAGGGGGGCGGGGCGGGAGCGGGGGGAGAAAGAGAGGAAGACGACGACGCAGATACGGACGACGATTTTCACGGGAGCGCTGGCGCAACGGCGCCGCGCGCGCCCGCGGGCCACAGCTCAGCCTCACTCGTTGCCTCCTCGATCCTGCCAGTCCCAGCCTCGTGCCTCCCATCTCCAGGCTGCGCTCCCCTGCCATTCACGCCAGTTGCCTGTCTCCCACTGCGAGCCCCAGCTGCCCTGTGGCTTCTGAGATGGTCTAGCTTTCGGCGGGGCCCATGATCGGCGTGGTGGCGTGACGGGTCGCCTGGGTTATGCTGCAATTGCCTTCGCCTCGGCCTCATCTGCGTGGTTCTTCGAACTACTCCACTGACCCTTCGCCGTGTCGCCTTCCGACAGCGCCAGCTCGCCTCGAGCCTTCCGCTCGCCTCTTTCCGCTGCCTCCTTCCCCTCGCCTCTTTCCGCTGCCTCCACCTTCTTCTTAAGGTGGCTCTTAGCGACAAAACCTTTCGTCTGTTCTTTCGCGCTCATCTGAGTCGGCATCTCCGTCTTGCTCCTGTCGGCTTCCTCATGTGCCCTATTCTTCTCGGCCCCTCTTACCCTCGGAGTCGGCGCCTTCTCCAGCGCACTCCTGGACTGCTCGGCGGTCCGTCTCAGGAAAGTCGCGCCGTAGCTGAGCAGCCTCCTGGCCTGCTCTTCGTCTGCCGCCAACCCGCTGCCCAAGATTTGCGATGCATTTGGCGGGCGCGTTCGGGTCGTGACAATCTCCTCGCCCTGAGCCCAATTCAGCTCCAAGATGACGCCGCCTTCCCTTCGCCGCACCTCCGCATCCTCGCCTCGCCGCTTCTCCGCCTCCTCTCCACTCGTTCGCCGCTCCGTTCCTGTGCAGGCAGCCCTCTCGGCGGCGCCCGTCGATTGCCCCTGCTCTTCTCTTGCCTCGGGGGGCGGGGGGGGGGGTGCGGGGGGGGCGGCAGGCAGTGAGGCGCGGTAAGTAGGATGAAGCTGACTGGGGAGGACGATCAGGGAAGGAGGGTGGAGGAAAGGGGAGGAGAGAGGAGGAGAGAGGAGGAGAACGAAGGGGCGAATGCAGACGACGACGGCGTCGCCTTAGTCTTGAGCGCCCTGATCTGCCGAGAGATATCGAGCTCCGCTTCGGTCATGATTCGAGCAACCCTAGATGCTCTCTCGGCCTTGTCGTTTAGCTGGTGCGCGAGCAATCGCGTCGGCCACCTCTTTCTCGAGCTCTTCTGCAGTGCGCTTCTTTTTCCGTGTGTTTTTCCTAGTGGCCGCATCCGTCCTCAGCAAATCTCTTCCTCGCATTGTGGCAATGATGTGCACGCCCTCAGCCTTTGTCTTTCCTCCCGTCCCACTGTCAGTCTCGCTTGGCGACGCCTCGGAATCGTCGTAGCTTATCCCCTCAACCTCGCCTTGCTGAGCCTCGTTCTTGTCTCTGCGAGACTCCTCTGCGGCCTCGCTCCTGCCTCGCTTATCCCCCTCTGCTGCCTCCTCGCCTGGCCTCATGCACTCGCGCCTCACCCGCTCGAGGAATCCCAGCAGCCGCGCCTGGCGCTGCGCAAACGCGCCCATCGACACCTGGGCGCCGCCAGCTCGCGCCATCGCGCCCCGTGGGCCGCGTCGCGCGTAGCCGGCTTGGGCCCTAGGAGCGCGGCGCTGGCGAGCAGGTGAAGGGGCGCGCCCTCGAGCGCACGGACGAGTCCACGGTAACATTCATACGCGTATGATTGTTACCGTGGTGCCGTATGAATCTTACCGTGCTGTCGCCAAAGGGGCGCCCTCGCCCACCCCTCCCCCGCCCCGCAATCCGCCATCCACCACCCCCTCCCCTATCGGGCCCTCACTCCCTCACCCCTCTGCCTGAGACCCTGCCATCCTATGCATCCCCCCACCCTCCCTCCCCCATGCCCCCCACTCCTTCGAATGGCATGCCTGCTCATCTGTGCCCGTTGATTTTTCTAGCATTCGAAATGCCAGCAAAATCCAGCGCCGCCGCCCTCCTACCTGCGCCCGTCGCCACCACCATCCACTGGACCAACGTCCTTCGGGTACCTGCCTAACGGGGGTCGACCGCGGGCGCTAGAATACAAATGGTTCTTGGTGTGCAGACTTCCAATCACTTCGAAACATTGAAATACAGACAGCTCCATTGTACTCCGATGAGCCCATTTCGGAACAACATCGCAATAAATAATTCAAAGCCTCGTCAACAAACGTGTCGTAAACTGTAGGCATGCGGATTATCGTTTACCCGTCGAAGTCTGGCGATCCCGCACACAATCAAGCGAAGCACTCGGATCTCGAGCGCGAGGGGCGGCACTCAAGGTTCCGATGCCTTGCAGCTCGGGCAAGGGATGGCAGAAGCTGCGACGGCTGGCATACAGGGCAGCGGCGAGAGGTCCCAAGAGGCGAAGGCGGGAATGGAAGTACCAGACGACGAGGACAAGCGGGGGTGGGACGATGAATTTGCGCAGGCCGAGAAGGGGCGGGCGAGACATGGAACCAACGCGAGGGCAGTGGGGGGCGAAGATGCGACATGGAAGTGAAGCAGCAAAGAACGCGCACTCCTGACAGTAAGGTGTACAAATAAATGGAAATTGGGTGCCAGGTGGATCTGCGCATCATCGCATCGCACCAGAAAGCGGAGGCCCTGGTCTCTCATCTCCTGGAACTCCGCAGCAGTGGGTCTAGCGCACGCATGGTTGCACAGGTCCATCCACTTCTGCAGAGCACCCCCAGCAGCGACCATATCTTTGTAGTGGCGCATCTCGCTGTCGGGGTATGAATGCAATAGGTAGCAGATGAACTTGAAGAACGCATACGTCTCACTCGCCTTTAGTTTGGCGCGCCCCCCAGGGTGACCAGGATCAGGCTTGCCTGGAAACATGTTCTCCGTCAAACGGTTCAAGCGGCTGGGGAAGGGGATTTGTTTTTGGTCGTAGTATGTGTACATGTAGCTTTCCAAACGTTTCCATATTAGACCAGGAAGTGCGCGCCAAGGGCTGTTGGCGATAACCCTGAGTACAACAGCACATACGAAGTGCATCATCACGCCGAGGTAAACAGTATGCATGGAATATACTGCCAATGACCCTACTGGGTTTGTCTCTATATCGCGGCTGAACAGAGGCGAGCGATGCGTGACGCAAACTAAAGGCCTACCCAGACTGTCCTCCCTCTGCCTCCAGAATACGCATGCGAAAGGAGGCTGCTGTTGATGAAACCCCATCGGGATGAAGCGTTCGGCCGACGACTCAAGCCTGTCCCCCGCCTGCAAGGCTACACCTCCAACCACGATGCCCCTGCGCAATAGCAATCCTTTTTTGGCAACTGGGTCAAGCAGGTCCCAGACAGCGTCTCGCACCGCAACTGAGCCAATAATAACATTGTGCTCACATTTCCTGCATGCCTCCTCGTACTCGTGCTCTGCATTTAATTGAAACGCGTGGCCGCCCTCCGTCATCGCCCCCCTTCATCTACGAAGTTAAGCATGTCTAAATCCACTTTGCAGAACGGGCAACAACCATGCATGTTTGACCACTGGTTCAGCCCCATAGATTTCGCAAACTCTGCCCAATCACCCTTGAGGTATATGACTGCGCTTCGAAAGCCGAACCTGGTTTTGGGTTTCTCATCGCGGCCCCAGGGTGAACCGTCATGCCTAGCATCTAACACCTTCCCATGTATGAGGCATTGCAGCTGGAACGACAAGACTTGCATCATTGCATTGATTGAGCAATACCCGCCGCACCCACACCCGCACATTTCGCCCCGCCGCAAGAAACCCATCAAGTGCCTCGTGTGCGATATCAAATTGATCACAGACACCTGCAAAATGCTATCCGCCTGCCCGTGGAAGGGCGCCCGTGCGCATGACATGATGACATGAGCTCAAGTGAGGCTTCACGGCAATATTCATATGCCAACTCATACGCCGTATGAGTTCGCGTATGAATGTTACCGTGATGCCGTATGAATGTCATGGCAGGTTCCTTTTGACGCTCTTGGCTGTGGTGGCCAGAGCCAGATGATCGGTTCTGCCCGCTGCAAGTGCAGTGTGCCTCACGCCGTCGAGATATACCGCCGACGGCAGCGCGAACTTGCCAGCGTCACGCTTGCATTGCACAACGTGCGGGTGCTCACAGTACGCTGGTAACGACATCACTGAATTTGGGTCATCCCACTCCCCGTGCTCCAACGCCTCCCGGATCTCAGCGGACGCGTTGACCTCGGGCGCGACCGAGGCGAACACTTGTCGAAAAGGCACGAGTCGACTATGTTCGTGCGCGGCTTTGCTAAGAGAAGCTGGCGCGCGGGCAAGGTAGAAGGGCCCCCCTTGCGGCAGATGTTTGTTCATCTCTTTTTTGTACCTGCCAGACGAAAGGCCAGGTCGCAGGGCGCGCGTCGACCATCTACCCCCTGGAACTCCGCATTGCTGCATGCACCCGCATATAATACATAAGTCTTTCGCAGATAGCTTCTTACAGGATGCCCGCGCGAGCAACTAAACCTCAAACGCCTTCGTGCCAGCATCTCGTCTGGCAGCGCCGTCGCCCTTGAAACAGAAAGCTGGCTTGGAGCCACGCGGCCGGCCCCTCCCCCAGCGCAAGCGGCGCTTCCCCTTAGGCGGCATGGCTTCGAGCCAAGGCAGCTATCGCTGCCCTCCCGCGACTCGCCTGCGCGCGCAGCTTGCGCGCGCAAGCCAGCTTTGCGCGCAGATCTAGCCCTCCCTCGAGGCACGGGCGCAGGGAGGAGAAGGGCGATATGGGGGGGATGGCGGGCGAAGATGGTTCACGGTGGTCGTCGACGCGATGGGGCAAGGAGGGCGAGGTGAAGGAATGGGAGCGCGGGGAGAGGGCTATATCACTGCACATGCCAAAACGTCCGCGCGTATGCGCTGAACAGTCCCGCAGCGAGACTCTCCTTGCCAATCTTCGCGCAAGGGAGGTTCTTGGCAGGGGCTGCATGGCGCGCGCCGACGCATGTAGCAACATTGCTCACCTAAGGAACCAAGTCTCGCGCGCACCACGATCATGCGCGCACGCTCGCGCACCCAGGCACGAGACTGCCCTGCTTATCCCGTCCCTCACCGCTGCACCTGCGAGCGACCCGCCCTGCAACGCGGCGTGCTGGCATGTTTGGGTTTGTTACCAGAATGTCGCGGCTGCTCGCCCTGCCTCCCCCCTTCCGCCCCCTCTCCGAGACACTCGTGCGAACTCATGCGGAACTCATACGGTACCCACTTTCATACGGGGGTACGGCTTCACTGTGAAATAACAGGGTTTCGTGACATTCATACGATAGGATTCGTACGGAACTCATACGCGACTCATACGGTAGGTTTGCACCGATTTTTAGTGTCACCCCCCCCCGTCTCTCTAGCTGGGGCGCAGCCGCTTGCAAAATGCGCTGCAAGTTGGCGGGCCTGGCCAGCGACCTAAACTCCGCCACCAGCACCGCGCTGCCGCGCGACACTGCGCCGCGCGCGGTCGACGCACTCGATATCCACTCCAGCGCCCTGCCCCCTCCTCCGAAGCCCGCCCTCTCACGCCATCTCAGCCCTTCCCTTCCATGCCGCCGCCCCCCCTCTCTCCCTCTCCCCCCACTTCCGCGCGGCCCGCCGCCCCCCCTCCCTCCCCCTCCCTTATCTCATGCGCGCCGTCACCCTCGGCACCTCGGACCTGGCCACGCGCCCCCCTCGGCACCTCGACGCCACGGACCTGGCCTCGCGCCCTACCTCATCAAGCACCCGCGGCCTTCTTCCCCTTGCGCTGCTTCTTAGCAGAACCATATTTCGGCTGCGCGCTCTGAAGGAACTCTTCGCCTGCCCTGGCCTGCCCCTGGCGGAAGAGAACGCGCGCCTCCATCGACACCTTCTTGATGCTGGCGGTCATCGTGTTCGCTGCAATGCACTGCGTTTCGAACATGGCTTTGGGGGCCTCGACCGCTACCCTGTCATCATCATCCTCCCTGCTGGCCCCTCCCTCACAGATCCTCTCATCCTGCCCTATTCAGCTCGCTCACTCCCGTATCCCCCCATCGTGCCATATCCAGCCCGCTCCCCTCATATCATATCATATCCTCTCCGCTACCCTACCCCTGCCCCCGCCACCCCGCGGGGCCTTCTTCCTGTAGTCCTGCAGGTCTTTCGTCATCAGCAGCTGGTGCAAGTTCCCGCGCTGGATGGCGCCGTTCATCTGGGGTCGCGGCACGATAACATTAGTATCATTGATGCGGGCATTCATGCGCCAACACGGCACCACAGTAACACTCACACGGACAGTCATACGCAGTATGAGTGTGCATATGATTGTTTTTGTGGGCCGTCAGGACGGATGAACGCGTGTATGATTGTTATTGTGGGGGCCAGAGGTTTGCGATTACAACGGTTTGGTTAGGGCTTCGGGTCCTCCGGGGGGGGGGGGGGACAGGCGCCCAAATTCGGATCTGGAGAACGGTGTTGCAGGGGGTGAGTAGGGTGGGGGTGGCGAGGATATGTTTCACATTGCGCCATGGGCCTCAGTCAAGGCCTCGTCGAGGGCACCCTTCATCAGCTTCACGGACGCCCAAGCGGGCAGGTTCAGCATATCGTCCAGCATCTTGACCTGGCTCATCGCGTCCTTGTAGAGATCCCTCGTCTTCTTCACTTCAGAGAGCCACTCGGGAACAACTGCTTTTTGCCGTCCTCCTCCTCCTCCTCCTCCTTCTTTTCCTCCTCCTCCTCCTCCTCCTGGGTTATCGCCTCCTCCGCCTCCTGGGTGAGCGCCTCCCCCCCCTCCTGGGGTAGCGCCGCCTCCTCCTCCTCCTCCTCCTGTGTCAGCGCCCTCGCCCGTGCCAGCCTCAGCGTCATCAGCCTCGCTTGCCTCGCCAGCGCTTGCCCCCTCGGCCTCGCTAGCATCGACCAGGAAGTCACCCTCGGCCTCGGGGCCAGCCTCGGCCTCGCTTGCCGCTGGCCTCTTCACCGCGGCGCTTCCTCCCGCGTCTGAGGCCTCGTCCCTGATCCTGCGCATTTTGCGGCCGTGGGGCGACAGGGCCGTCCCGTCGCCCAGGTCGGCGCCGACTATCGCCCTGGCCGCGTGGCGCTTCTTGCTGCTGTGGCCGACGGCGCGCTCCGCCTCGCTGCCCGCGCCGCCGCCTCCTGCTGGGGCACTGGGCTCCGACGAACCCTCTGAGCTCTTCCACTCCTCGATGCGGCGCCAATTCCTCTGGAACGTGTCGTTCAGCTGGCGGCGTATGTTGAGGAATTCCAAGGTCGAACTCATATCGTCGCACCGCGTGTAAAACCCGCCCTGCAAGCAGCAGCTCGCGGCATACTTCATCGCGATTTTCAGGCCAGCCGCGCCGCCTCCGCGGAGCCGCGCCAGGCGACCCAGAGTGACATGCTCACCTTTATGTTTCTCCTCCTTGGTGCGCACCGACTCCTTCTGCACAGTCGCCGTCTTGAGCCATTCGTGCTCCTTTTTCGCCCACCTGGCCCTGAAGGCTCGCTGGTTCGTCCATCCTTTCTCCTTTTTGTAATTACCTAACAGCGAAGACTGATAGGTTTCTAGTAGTCTCAAAAGAGAGCAGCAGATGACTCCACAAGGGGGTCTGGGCGGGTGCCGGACAGGGTGCCGCAGAAATCGTTTTAAGCCAACAGTCACACACTTCGTGCTCTTCGACCTCCCAGAACTCCATTCCCGGGCCACATTCTGAATGCCCGGAGCCAACTGTACGACAACGCCGAAGAAGAAGCAGGTCGCCGCCAAGGACCCAACGATCGACGATGCCATCCTGCAGGCGCTGCAGAAACACGTGCGGACGCCCGAGGCCGTCGACTACACAGATGAGCTCGAGGACCGCGCGGGTGGGAGGGGCTGGAGCTAGGAGGCATGGTGGAAGCGAGGAGGATCAGGAGGAGCAGCAGGAGGAGGATGGAGGAAGAAGATGGGGAGGAGGAGGAGGAGGAGGAGGAGGAGGAGGAGGAGGGGAGGATGGGGAGTAGGATGGTGGGACGACGGTGGCGGCGACGCGGATGGGGAGCCCCTCTCGTCCTCGCCCTCGCCCTCGTCGTCGTCGTCGTCGTAGTCGTCGTCGTCCTCGTCCTCCTCCTCCTCTCCCGCCTCCTTTTCCTCCTCCTCTTCCTCGCCGCCCGCATCCCCATTTCTCCACCCCCCCTCCCCCTCTCCCCTCTCCCTCATCCACTTCGTCGTCATCATCCTTCCATTTTTCTTTCTCTTATTCCCCCGTCCTCGTTGTCGTCGGCATCGTTGCCTCCCATCGTCGCCCCCCTCCTCCTCGCCGCGAGGATGACATCGACACCGACCGCCTCATCAGGCACAAGGGGCTCATCATGGCCGTCAGATCAGCGGTCGAGCCTGCAGAGACTGTGAATAGAAAGCACCTCCAGCTCCTCCTGCAGAATCTCGGTAGCTCGATGGAGAAAGAGCGGCGCTTAGACGACGCGCTCGAGAGCTGGGCGAACCAGACATCGATGCGTAGCCAGGAGGCTTCGCCCGTTCCGAGGGTAGGTGATTGATGAGATGGGGTGGGTGATTGAGGAAGTGATGAAGGAGGGGGGGCGGGTCGGGGGGGAAGTGCGAGGGCCGCGCGACAGCGCCCCGTGCGGGGCTCGCAGATCAGAGCATTGCTGAGGCATGTCAGCCAGACGAAGCTGAAGCACAGGCCGCTCGGGGGGTAATCCCAGGGATGATGAGGGCGAGGGTGAGGGGGTGATGGGATGAGGATGATGGGGAAGAGGGCAGGAGGAGATCAAGAAGGAGGGCCACGAGGGTTAGGACATGCATCTGCCGAGGGGGATGGGGAGTCCTCGAGGGCGATGATGATGATGAGGAGGAGGAGGAGTATCCAGGATGAAGGAGACGGACGAGGATTTTGGACGGGAGTGTGAGGGTGATGATACAACTCATACGCACACTCATACGCCGTATGAGTTTGCGTGTGAATGATGCCGCCGCCAGGTCGCGAAAGCCTCCGCAGTGGTTCAGCGTTCACTTACGCGAGATCCTGGGCACGCGGGTCCAAGCGGGATGATGGGAGGGGGAGGGGGGGGAGGAGAAGGAGGAGGAGGACGAGGGAGGAGGAGGGGCGAGGAGGGCGAGGGCGAGGAGGCGGAGGAGGTCCCGGAGGCCGGAGGACAAGCTAGGAGGTGAGGAGAGGGGGCAGGAGGAAGGGGGCAGCGGGAGGGCCATGCCATCGCAGGAGGCCGACGCAACGTTCGCCGACGACAAGTCGGCTACGAAGTACACGTACCACTGGGACCGCGTGAAGAAGGTCCATCCTCCTGATCCCCCTCGCCCTCCCGCTCCCCCTCCTCCTGCTCCTGATCGTCCTCCTCCCCGATCCTCCTTCTGCTCCTCCTCCTCCTCGGCATCCCCCTCCTCTTCCTCCTCCTCCTCCTCCTCCTCCTCCTCCTCCTCCTCTTCCCCATCCTCGTCTTCCTCCTTGTCCTCCTTCCTGCTCCCCCTCCTCCTCCGCCTCCTTCTCCCCTTATCTTCCTCGCCCAGGCCGCATGCAGGCTGAAGACCAGTGGCAGCGGCCAGAAGGCGCCCGACTACGGCCTCGCGCCGAAGGTGCCCGACAGCCTGGCCGACGAGGTTGAGATCACTGCGGCGTGGCCCGACGGCGCGAACTGGCAGGTCCCAGGCGACACGGCAGCCAAGTGGCGGGAGTTTCAGAGCGGGGCCAAGACGAGCGCCGACCCAGACCTGGAGTGGCCCGCCCACAACGCAGTTGGGAAGAAGATCTACGTGAGCAAGTTCTACCGAGCCAAGCAGGACTACTGGACCCTGGCGGTCTGGGTCGGCGGCGAGATGTTCGGGCAGATGATCATTCGGGACGGCGTGGCGAAGCCTGAGCTGTTCATTCTAGGCTTGGCCAAGGAGCTCGCGGGCGACAAGCTCGAGAAGGCAGAGTTCGAGCGCCGCAAGGCCGACTGCATCAAGCTGCGCAGGAAGGAGGTGGCGATGAAGCGCCCAGGGGCCAAGAGGCCAGTTGCTGCCGAGGACGCCGACGAGAGCGTGGCCAAGAAGCCAGCGGCTGCGGAGAGGGGGGCCGCCACGGGCGAAGATGCGGACGAGGGCGCTGAGGATCGTGAGCGGCCCGAGGAGGAGGAGGACGAGGAGGCTGAACATGAAGGCGAGGAGGAGGAGTTGGAGGAGGAGGAGGAGGACGAAGAAGACGAGGTCGACGACAGCGAGGGTCTGGCAGCGGAGGTAGTTGAGCGCGCATCGACGGTTAAGAGTAAGCCCAAACCAGAGCCAAAGCAGGCAGTGGCAAAGAGCAAGGGCACGGCCAAGTGCAAGGCCAAAGCAGCGGCAAAGAGCAAGGGTAAAGGAAAGGGTAAGGCCACAGCAACGTGGACGGCGCGACCCACGCCAGCCAAGATGAGCCCAGGACCTTCCAGCACCCCGCCGATGAAGAAACAGAGGGCCGCCATCCCAGCCGCGGCCCGAAGCCCCCCGTCGGCGCGCGGCGCCGAGCAGCCGCGCGCCGAGCAGCCGACCCCGAGCAAGAGATTGCGGGGGGGTGCGCTCAGGTCGAACTCCAGCGATAGCGGCAGCATGGGCGCTGGCTTCGATTCGAACTAGATCGACGGCGACGCCCGATGGGCAGAAAGCAGGATGACGTCCATCCGAGATGATGGAGAGGAGGAGCGAGGAGGAGGAGGCGAGGAAGCGGCGGCAAGCTGCAGCAGGCGAGGCGCGTGCCGAGCCATGGCGATGAGGCGAGGCGGGCGCTGGAGCGATCGCCTCGCCTGGATTTCGACTCGCCGCCTGGTGGCGCAAACATTTCGAGAGAAAAGGTTTGCGCCGAACGGGTGGTGATGACGGCGATGGAGATGGCGGCCATAACGACGACGATCGCGATGATGGGCTGGGGGGTGCGGGGGCGGGAGGGCGCGACTGAGTAGATAACGCAATATTGCGACAATGGGGGGGGGGGGGGGCGACGGCGACCGCGATAGTGGGGTGGCGGCGATGAGAACGACGACGCCCCCCCCCCTCATGTTGCTCAGGCCCCGTCTCAGACGCACTTGTGGGCCAGAGGCCCCGCCATGGCGAGCGCTGCGCCCGCGGGTTCGCTCGCCATCACGGTCGAGGACGATCATCGTCGTCGTCGTCGTCGTCGTCGTCGTCGTCGTCGTCGTCGGTCCGAGGACGCCGAGACGCCAAGCGCCGAACAGCCTGGCGACGAGGTCGCGGAGAGCGCCGACGGGGCGCCCCTCGAGGGGCGCGGCGAGGTGGAGGAGGGCTCCCAACTGAGCCAGATCGACCCGCGGCTCCTTGGGAGGGCGAAGGACAAAAGCGGCGAGTCCCTGGAGGACGCCCCGCGCGCGACCCACTTGCATCTCATTCCTTCCTCATCCTGCGCCCCTGGCATACCCTTGAAACACCTGGCCAGGAGTTGATGGAAGTTGCTGTGGACGAGGCCCAGCGGGAGGCCCAGCAGGAGGGGGCGCGAATAGTGTGGTCACCACAGCACCCCCCCTAAAAAGGACCACCGTGCACATTCATACGGCACCGTCCCCCCCTCGCCGTAACATTCATACGCCACCACGGTGCCGTGCATGCGGCCCCAGTCAACATTCATACGCCGTATGAATGTTGATGGGAACCGCCCCATCAACACTCATACGTCGCATGAATGTTGACGGGAGGGGTGGACGGGAACGGTGGTGGACGGGAGCGGTGGTGGACGGGGGGGGTGGTGGGCGGGAGGTGAGGATGGAATTGCCGTTTCCTGGCCAGGGCGGCACGCGGGCGGCAGACGGAACGTTGCCAGACAGGTGCTGCTCGTCAGCAGAGCACGCGTTCCGGCAGAGACGCTCAGCAGCTGCAGCCCCAGCTGCCGCGGCCGAGGTGAGCGAGGTGGCCGAGGTGAGTTCCGACAGTGAGAGCTCGACTGACCCAGGTGGCGATGACGAGATCGCCTTGGTGACGCAGGAGGCAGCTTTCGCTGCGGAGGCCACGGAGAAACAAAGGGCCAGAGTGAAGGCCTTGAGGGGCGAGTCGGAGACGAAAAGCCAGGAGTATGAGCTCAATAAGATGCGCAACGGAGAGTGCCAGCAGATCGAGTGGGAGGTCAATGCGAGGCGCGAGGCGGAGGAGGAGGAGGAGGCGAGGAAACAGGTTCGGGCGGAGGAGGTGGCGAGGAAAGAGGCTCTGGAGAAGGCGGAGGCTGATGCGAGGCGGAAGGATATGGAGGCGGAGAGGCGGCATAATGAGGCTGAGAAGGAGTTGAAGGCACGCAAGAAGGCGGAGAAGGCTGCGAGGAAGGAGGGTCGCCAGAGGAAGCGCGAGGCTCTCGATAAAGCGCTCGCCTCAATACATGAATCGAACTCAATGTCGAACCGATTGACGGAACTGCAGGCAGAAATGGAAGCAGGAGTCCGTGAGCTCATGGCGCCCCAAGCGGCGGCGCCCCCAGTGGGCGAGACGGCGGCGCCCCCAGGAGGCGAGCAGGTGGCGCCCCCAGGAGGCGAGCAGGCGGGGCCCCCAGGAGGCGCGCAGGCGGCGACCCCAACGAACACACCCAGGCGGAAGCGCGGCAAGCAGCCGCCCCCCTCCCCGCGCAGCCAAAATGGCTGCGGCTAGCAGGGTACATGCATGTGTTTGAGTATCTGTGTTATATACATACATATATTTTTATTTATATGCTAAACTATAAGCATATATATATATATATATATATATACTGTTGTAGGGATTCGGTTCAGGATCTAGGATCTAGGATCTAGGATCTAGGATCTAGGATCTAGGATCTAGGATCTATTTGGAAAATAGACAATGCCTTTTTGGCGGGATCTTCAATGGAGATCCTCGGACCCAGTGGGTGAAGGCTGTCATGTCCGTGGCTTCGAAGTACAGGTGGGCCGTTCCCTTTGTGGAATGCCCCCCCCCCTCTCTGGTCACGCTTGCCTTCTGGTGTGTCGCTCGCACCCGGTGCACTTGGTGGGGCCAACGACGGTGGTGGGCCGAGCGCCTTGAGCTCCACCCTATCTTCGGCACCTCTCTCCAGGCCCTCCGCCTGGCCGCTCGCTTTCCCCGTTCGCCCCTCTGGCGCTCGTGCGTGGCTCACCACGCTGACTCGTTCGGGCTCGTCTCCCACCCGGATTCGCCCGGGCTGCTGCTGCCTGCTGGGTCCGCGCCGGGCCCCCCCTCGATCCCCGGGCCGCGGCCGCCGCGGCCGGGATCGTCGCCTCCTCCGCCCTCCCCCCCTACTTCGACGGCCCCCCCCCCCGAGGTCAGCACGTCCTCCGGGTCTGCGCGCGCGCCCGGCTGCTCCAGGAGCGGCCCCGGCGGCCGCGCTACGACGAGGGGGGCCTGGGGGGCGTCGACATCGAGGCCTCCCCAGACCTCCTGCGGTAATGATTTTTTCATGCGGATGGTTTGTCATGAATTTTTCGCTTTGTAATGATTTTTCTGTTTCATGTTTTTTGTAATGATTTTGTGCTTAATGCCGATCACCGTTATATATATATATATATATATATATATATATACATGTATACATCTATATATATATATGTATATATATATATATAACACGGCCTGGTAAGGATCCTCCTGGAGGATCGATCTCGAGCTCGAGCGAGAACGAGGACGATCAAGGAGGAGGAGGATCGAGGAAGAAAGGAGGAGTAGTCGAGCCGAGGTGAGCTCGATCAGGAGGAGGAGGAGGATGGAGGAGGGGATCGAGTAGCAGGCGGAAAGCGAGAAGGGGGTGAAGGATCCAGGATCCTGGAGGAGGAGGAGAAGGAAGGAAGAGGAGAGAAGATCGAGGATCGGGCCTACGGACCGCGCCGCGCGCCTGGCTCAAGAGCCTTCGCGCTCGAGCGGTCTGGCCGGCCCAGCTGGGGGCCTTGAATCTCGCTTCTCCTCGACTTCTCCTTGCCTCTTTTTCGTTACTTGTTGTCACTCGCCCACTTACAATGTTTCTTCCCCCCTGTCTTCTCTCCTCCTCCGCGCGTGTGTGTGTGTGTGTGCATGCGTGTGCACGTGTCATGTGTGTGGGGCGTTCGCTTCAAGCGATCGCGCCTGAGGCGCCGCCGACTTTAAGTTTGTATGTGGGTGTGCATGCGCGCACGCGTGCGCCAAACTAGCCCCGCTCCGCCCATGGGATCCTCGGTTACACCTGCGTCCCCTCCACCGAGGCCCTCATTGTTAAATGTGGTTTCGATGGGGCCTTGGGTCCCAGTACCTCGCGGAGCTAGTATGGTGTGTACGTGTGTGCACGTGTGTGTGTGTGTGTGTGCCTCGATTCCCCCGCTTCTGGGCCCCCCGCTGAGCCGCGCCAGCCGCGCGCGCCTGCCGCCCCACGCGCGCCAGCAGGCGCGCAGCAGAATGAGGAGGAGTAGGAGGAGGAGGAGGAGGAGGAGGAGGAGGAGGAGAAGGAGGAGGAGGAGAGGAGGAACTCAAGGGGACGAGGCCCCTAGGGACCCCTAGGAGGAAGAGGGGAGACGAGGAGGAGGAGGAGGAGGAGGAGGAGGAGGAGGAGGAGGAGGAGGAGGAGGAGGAGTGATGATGAGGAGGCGGCGAGGAGGGGCAGAAGGGACGAGAAGAGGAGGAGGAGGAAGATCGAGGAGAAGGAGGAGGAGGATGAGGAGAAGGAGGAGGATCGAGGGAGGAGGAGAAGGAGGAGGAGGAGCAGGAACGGCTGCAGGCCCGATGCCGTGCAAGTCCAAACCCGAGGGGTGCGTCCACGTCGCCACAGCCAACGTGGACGCCGACGCTGTCGCCGACGTTGCAGGGCGAGCCAAATTGAGGAGGATGGGTGGAGGCGGAGGGGGAGGAGGAGGATCGAGGAGGAGGAGGAGGAGGAGGAGGAGGAGGAGGAGGAGGAGGAGGAGGAGGAGGGATCCAGGATGAGGATGAGGATGAGGAGGAGGGAGTAGGAGGAGGAGGAGGAGGAGGAGGGAGGGATCCAGGAGGAGGATACGAGGCGAGGCGGCGACGGATCGACTAACACGATCACGTCTCCCGTCATCGTCGATCCCCCCGCTTGCCCTCGATCCTGCCTCATCCTCGAGACTCCTCCTCATCCTCCGACTTCTCCTTCGGCTGCTTCCTAGATCCCCCCATCCGCCTCCCTCTTCGATTCTCTTTCTTCCTATACGGAAGAAGGAGCTTCGAATGTGGAGTGTGCGTCTGACGTTTTTAATTTGTAGGTTTAGATCGAATTTCGATGATTCATATGTTTCGAGGGTCGCATGTTTCGAGTTCGGGGGTTCCGAACGAGGTTCGGATGTTTCGGGTTCGGGATGGTTTGAATTCGGATGGTGGGTGGTCCGAGTTCGGGAGTTTGACGTCTCAAACTCCCGAATTCGAGGCCATCGGCATGTGCTCCTGCAGGTCCTGTGGAACGCGTGGGTCGACGACTGGCCCCTGCTGGAGAGAGTCGAAGGCGCCCCCGATGAGGAAAAGAGACGAGAGATGAGGAGGCCGCACGATCCAGGAGGAGAAGGAGGAGGAGGCTCGAGGAGGAAAGAGAGGAGGAGGAGGGACGAGGAGGAGGAGGGAGGAAGAGGAGGAGGAGGAGGCTCGAGGAGGATCCTCGAGGAGGAGTCTACAAGAAGTTAATGAGGAATGCTGAGGAGGAGAAAGAGGAGGAGGAGGGATCCTAGGTCGAGGACCGAGGAGGACGAGGAGGAGGAGGAGGAGGAGGAGGAGGAGGAGGAGGGATGAGGGGGGATCGGGAAGCACGATCGAGGGACGAGATCGGAGGCTTCGAGCTCCCCGACTTCACGTATGACGTCCCCAAGTTCGCGGACCGCCCGAAGGTGGAACAGATCGAGGCCCGCGCTCTGGGTGGAGATCTGATGATCGAGGATCGCTGGTTTCGAGCTCCTAGGGGAACCACTCGGATCCGAGTGGTTCCCCTGGGAGCTCGAAACCAGCAAGTGCGGGGCCAACATCGAGAGCTCTTGAATCAACGGGAGTGGGAGGAGGTCACCACCCACTCCCCCCCCATCCCCGCTCCCCATCCCTCTCCCTCCCTCGCAACGCCCGCTCATCCGTGCCCCTGCTTATATTCCCTCTCCATCGTTAGTTGTCTCCTCTTCCGTTCAATGTTTCGTTCGTTATTGTGCAGGGGCGTCGACGCGCCAGTGCGTCGTTCACGCGCGCGTGACCAACTTCTTCTCGAAGTCGTGCGCCCCAACCCCTCGATCCTCTCTTCGTCACCCACCACTCCAACAAACAACAACCGAGCCCACGAGTACTCGCAAATAATGTCGTCGCCTGGGCTCTTGGACAACCAAGTGGAACGATTGAGGGGAATAGTAGAGGGGGGTAGAAAGAGGAGGAGGATCGAGGAGGAGGAGCACGGGAAGGAGTAAGAGGATGAGGACCGAGAGCAATGAGCATGCAAGCTAGCCTAAGCGCCCCTCGACGCAGGCCGAACTCAACGCTACCCAATTCCCAGGTCTTGCCCCTGATCGCGGGAGACCTGGATTCCTGAGCGATGGCGTTAGCACATCACGCTTCAGCAATCCAAGCCTGCTGCCCTCCTGTAGGGACAAGGTCTGAGCATTGGCACCAATAATTATAAATCTCGACTCGGCGGCCCGAGAACACCACACATGCACACGCACACACGCAAGAGTTCGGGCCGAGCATCGAGAGTTCGCGGGCGCCAGCGCCAGATCGAGTCTGAGCGGCCCCAGCGGCCCGAGCACAGCGAGCACCCAGGTCCCATGCACACGGCCCATCAAAAGGCCAAGGGCGCGAACACACTTCATATGCACATATATCTATATACATGTACACATACATACATGCTTATATATGTGTGTGTATATATACACATATCTAACAGCTATACATAAAATCAACATGTCTACTGAAGTAGAGGATGGAAGGTTCCCCATGAATTCCGAGTGAGGTTTCTCCATAATAATGTCACCCACTATATTCCACGAGTGAGGTTTCACCAGGATGCCCCAGGCCCTGGGTGGGCTGCTTGGGCCACGCTCGGAGACCCTGGCGCTGGCATATGCCCCGCACTTGCTGGCTCGCGGGCCGCCCTGCTCCTTATGAGGCAGGAGGAGGAAGAGGATGAGGAGGAAAACTACGAGGAGGAACAGGATGAGGAGGATGAGGGACATGATGCTCGAGGAGGAGGGGAGGAGCGGCCCGAGCAGCTGCGCGTGCCCCCCCCCCCCCCGACAGATCTTCATGGGGCTGATGCAAGGCCTCAACGCCATCGGAGGAGGGCTGCGGTTCAAGCAATCGCTGATGGAGGCTGCTTCGGGAGGACCTGAGGGCAAGCGGGGCAGATGATAATCAGGGGGACGAGTCCAGAACCAGAAGAGGAGCAAGATCGACGCAACGAGATGATTGAGGAAGATCTCGGAGGAGGAGCTCGAGGGGAAGGAGCCGTAAGCGGAGGAGGAGGGTCGACGCAAAGGATAGAAGAAGGACGATCAACACCAACAACACCCTCCACGCCCCCATCCGTCAAGGCTGCATGGCAGATCACCTACCAGAATCGCCTGGCGGAGAGCATCCGCATGTGCACGGGCCGCAAGGCGTCGATCGCGAAGATCGAGGCCGTGAGGTTCCACTCGAAGAGAGGAGGGATCTCGAGGAGGGAGTGGGGAGTATGAGGGGGGGGATGCGAAGGAGGAGAAGCAGGGGCAGGAACAGGAGCTGGACCAGGAGCTCGAGGAGGAGGATCGAGGAACAACAGCAGGAGCAGGAACACGAGGAGAACGATGAAGCTCCCCGATCCTCCACATGCTCCTCGCGTCTCCTCCTCCCGATCATGTTCCTTCTCTTCCGATCCCTCCTCTCCCCCAACTCGTCCTCGTTATTTCACTCACCTTCCTAAGAATTCATCCTCGTTCGTCGTCCGTCGGATCCTCACCCTTATTCATCATGCTCCTCTCCTTGCGCCAAGGTTCGTCCAGTCGAGGTCCATTCGCATGATGTTCAGCCACTCCCTGCGCTACAGCCTTGGCGACGCCACGCTGGCACTGGCACCCACCGAGGCGCGCACTTCGTCGGGAGGATGAGAGGCGCGGGATCTTCGAAGTTCCGCAGTCTCTCGTCCTCGCTGCTTCGATGTTGATCTCGATCTCGACTCCAACCTTTCGACCTCTCATCCTCGACCTTGTCGAGGAGATCGGCCGAGGATGAGGGCTGATCGCATGAGGAGGCACGAACAGAGGGAAGCATGAGGAGAGGGATGAGGCGGACAAGGAATACGGCAAGAAGGGAGGGAGGGAGGAGAGATCGGGGGAAGAGGAAGAAGAGGGGAGAGCGGAAAGGGAGGCGGCGTCAGAGGAATAGGGAAGGAGGGGTACCCGCACTGGGTCCTCGTCCTTCTTCTCAGCCTCCACTGCGCTAGCCGCAGGGCGACGACGAGATCGAGGTTGTGGTTTCGGACGACTCCGACGTCGAGGACGAGGAGCTCCAGATGAAGCTCTCCCAGGCATGATCCTACTCGTCCTCGTCTCATCGAGTTCTCCGCTTGCAACTGATGTCACTCCTCCCCAGCCTCCTTGAGGAGGCTGGGGAGGAGGGGGGGTGGAGAGGACGAACTATTACTTCTCTTGTTCTGTATCCTCCCCTCTCCTCCTGCTCCTCTCCCTCTCCTCCTCCTCCCCCTCCTCTTTTTCCTCATCCTCCTCATCATCATCATCATCGTCCTTCTCCTCCACACCATCCCCCCCCCTCCAACTTCTCCTGCTCCTCCTCCTCTTCATCAATATTCGCATCTCCTCTTTTCCTCCTCCTCCTCCCTCTCCTCCTGCTCCTCCTTCTGATCTTCCTGCTCCCGCTTCTCGCCTGAAGGCAGTTGCACTTCATGAGGTTGATAGTCAAGGTCTGGCTGATGAGGACCTCGGGGCTGGAGATGGCGAGGAGATCGGCGGCCAGATCGCTGCAGCCGAGGCGCCAGCGGCGCTCGACGGCGCCAGTCAGGCGCCAGCGGCGCTCGAGGACAGCCAGGCGCGAGCGGAGCTCGAGGACAGCCAGGCGCCAGCGGCGCTCGAGGACAAGGTCGAGGTCAAGCAGGAGCAGAATCGGCAGGAGCAGAATCGGCACAGCATCCCCTTCTACAGAAGCTTGCGCGGGCTGAAGCCGAGCAAGAGCGAGCTGAAGAACGGCAAAAAAAAAACGTACGACATCGGGGGATCGCAGTGCAGCGGCTTCCAAGAAGGCCAAGATGTCGACGTCGACGGGGGCTGCGAGCAGTTCGGCGGCGCTGCCTTCGTGGCCCGATGCAACGCCGAATAAGCCGAAGAAGCCCATCAAAAAAGGTAAGGGCAAGCAGTCGCCAGCGAGCACGAGCAAAGGCAAGGGCGAAGGCAAGGGAACAGCAGGACCCGGCAGGAAGGGCGAAGCAAAAGGCAAGGTCAAGGCCACAGGAGCGGGCAAGGGCAGCAAGACGGCACCAAGCTCTTCATCGATGACGACTGGAGGCAAAGGCGCGGCCAAGGGCAAGGGCAAGAAGGCTGCCAAGACGAGCACGGACGCGGAAGGCAGCAACGGCAACGGCAAGGGCAAGGGCAAAGGCAAGGGAAAGACGGAGGCCACCAACGGCAAGGGCAAGGGCAAAGGCAAGGGACAGACGGAGGCCACCAAAGGCAAGGGCAAGGGCAAGGGCAAGGGACAGTCGTCGGAGACCAAGAAGGACCAGGCCCATGAGGAGAAGGATGCCAACATCCAGGAGGCCGAGGACGGCGAAGAGGCAGAGGAGGAGGTGCCGAAAGAGCACGATGACATCGTCGAGGATGACGCGGACGAACTGGCGGACACCATCAGTATGAAGGACGTCGAGGATCTTGAGGCGGAGTACGAGGCGGCAGACGGGACGACAGTGTGGCTCCGGATGAGGCGCAGGGAAAGCGAATCGACGAGCACAATCGACTACAGCACGGGCGCGGGCTACAAAATGTTCATCATGTGCACAGACCGCATGGCGGAGCGCACGATGAACATGCTCGGCGCCGACTCTGGCAAGAATGCGTCGTGGGAGATCCTCAGGCAGGTGTGGAGCCAGCTCAAGAAGCAGAAGGTGAGCGACAAGCAGGAGGCCAAGGCCATCAGGGACAGCATCATTGACGGCTACACGCCGCAGGACCACATGGAAAATTGAAGAGGAGAAGGGGGGAGAAGGGAGGATAATGAGGGGGAGGGAGGAGGGATGAGCAGGAGGAGGAGGAGGAGGAGGAGGATCGAGGAGGAGGATCGAGGAGTAGGAGCCTTGAGGAGGAGGAGGAGGAGGAGGAGGAGGAGGAGGAGGAGGAGGAGGAGCCTTGAGGGGGAGGAGGATCGAGGAGGAGGAGGAGGAGGAGGAGGAGGAGGAGGAGGGATCGCTCCCCGCCCAGAGGAGTTCTAGCTTGAGCTCTTCGGCACGGTCGGGCTGATCAACAGCGCACTGATCGGCCAGGTCGGCCTGATCAACAGCGCGCGGTGGTGCTTCGGCCAGGTCGGGCTGATCAACAGCGCACGGTGCTGCGCTTCGGCCAGGTCGGGCTGATCAACAGCGCGCGGTGGTGCTTCGGCCAGGTCGGGCTGATCCCCGTCGGCATGGCCCTCATCGTAATATCTCCGATGTGGCTTCGGCCCTTCGTCGATGGCGGTGGGGGCCATGCGCGCGCATATCCCCGACCCAACCGACCATTCACCGACCTACTTTGCTCGGCGAGGACTTCCTTTAGGCGGGGTCTCCTCCTCTTGTCCTCCTCTCCTCCGTGTCACCTCATGCTCGTCCGATCAGTTTGAAGCCCGCTCGCTCGCTCAGAGGTTTAGTTTCGGTGTTCCGTTCGCCGCCCGATGTCCCAGTCAGGCCCGACAAGAGACCACGCGCAATGCCGAGTCTTCGTATTATTCCTCCTTCCCCTCGAGCCTTATCATCTCCTTCGAACTTCCAGGGGACAGACAACTTCTGGATGCCTCGAGGCTGCGTCTGATTCTGTTGATTTTGAGTTGGGTTCAATATACGCCAGGTCCCCCAAGCAGCTCGTGTATATTGAGTCTCCTCCTGACCAGGTAGGTGAGCAGCACTGGGCGCCCACCGCGAGATCGACACCCTCGCCCGCGCTGCATGCGCCAAAAGGCGGGGAGGCGCATCGAGCAACGAATAGCTGGAGGAATAGGAGGAGGGGGAGGGCGATGAGGAGGTAGAGGCGGTGGCGGAGGAGGAGAGAGCGAGGAGGAGCCTCGAGGCTCGAGGAGGAGGAGGAGGAGCTAGGACGAGCGAGGAGGTGGAGGAGGGGGAGGGGGAAGAGCAACAGGAACACGATCGCGCTCCCTCCGAGGCCTCGAGCGCGAGAGCAAGCTCGCAGGTCAGCAACCGTAGGGGAGGCTGTAGATGAGATGGATAATCAGATGAGGAAGAGGATGAGGATGAGGATGAGGAGGAGGAGGAGGAGGAGGAGGAGGCCTCGAGGTGGAGGAATAGGAGGAGGGATGGGGCGATGGCCCTCCTCGAGGAGGAGCAGCAGCAACATCAGCGTCGAGGAGCGGGAACCTCGAGGAGGATCCAGCAGGGCGAGTAGAAGCTGAGCCTCTTAACCCTCATATCATCCCTTCTCCTCGCCGCCTCCTCATCCTCCTTCTGATCATCCTTCCTCCGCGATGTTCTCTCCTCATGCTCCTCCTCATCCTCCTCCTCGTCCGATCTCCTCCTCCTCCTCCTCCTCCTCCTCCTCCTCGGGCCATCCTTCTCCTCAAGGCTCCTCGATCCCCGATCCTCCTCCTCCTCCTCGATCCTCCTCCTCCTCCTCCTCCTCCTCCTCCTCCTCGAGCCTCCTCCTCTCCTCCTCCTCCTCCTCCTTCTCCTCCTCCTCCTCCTCGTCCGTCCTCCTATCGGGCGCCTGGCGATCGGGCCGAGGCCCCAGCCGTGCAACGCCCCGCCCGAGGCGGTAGCGAGCTCGAGTAGCGGATCGGACGGGAGAGAAGGGAGATCGAATAGGGCCGTCGATCCTCGCACTCGATCCTCCTCCTGCGCACGCGCGGACCGTCGGTCCCCAGGGGTACAGCGGGTCGACCGTCGGTCCCCAGGGGGTCGGCTGCGCGCGGGGCCGTCGGCCCATACATCGATACCGATTGGGTACTGCGCGCGGACCGTCGGCCCCCAGGGGATCGACGGGGGCCGCGCGCGGAACCGTCGGCTCCCAAGGGGATCGGCGGGACTGCGTTCGGTCGATCCCCAGCAGGAGGAGGATCGAGGAGGCCCCTACTCCCTCCTCGGGGCCTCGATCCGTAGATCTCCCCCTCGGCCCTCGCTTGATCCCCCTCTCGAACTGCAGCCCTAATCGAGGGCGACGTCGGTGCTCGATCGCCGTTCCAGCCTCGAGGTGTGTCGGCCCCGTCCCCCCCCGCGCGGTGCTGGCGCCGCTGGCGCACTGGCGAAAAGGGCTGGGAAATCGATCGACTACGAACGAGGAGCAAGGATGGGCGGAGCATCGGAGGAGGATCGAGGATGAAGAGAATGATGAGGATCGATGAGGAGGAAGAGGAGACGGAGCACGAGGAAGAGGGGGAGCTCGAGGAAGATACTGAGCTCGAGGAAGAAGATGAGGATCGAGGAGGGTCCTAGGAGCAGGAAGAGGAGGAGGAGGGAGAGGAGGAGGAGGAGGAGGAGGAGGAGGAGGAGGAGGATCGAGGGAGGAGGAGGAGGAGGATGAGGAGGAGGAGGAGGAGGAGGAGGAGGAGGACGATATCGGATCGGAGGATGCTTCCCGAGGAGGATCGAGAGGAGAAGGAGGAGAGGGTGGCAAGCGGAGGAGGAGGAGGAGGAGAAGGAGGAGGCAGAGGATGAGATGTGGATGAGGTAGGGGAGGAGGAGGAGGAGAGGAGATGAGGAGGAGGAGGAGGAGGAGGAGACGAGGAGGAGGAGGAACATGAGGGAGGGGAGGAGGAGAGGAGCGAGGAGGAGGAGGAGGGAGGGAGGAGGAGAGGAGGAGGGGAGGGGGGGGGGGGGGGAGGGGGGAGAGGAGGAGGAGGAGGGAGGAGGAGGAGGAGGAGGAGGAGGAGGAGGAGGAGGAGGAGGAAGAGGAGGAGGAGGGAGGAGGAAGCGGAGGAGGAGAGAGGAGGAGGAGGAAGGAGGAGGATCTGAGGAGGAGCAGGATGAGGAGGAGGACGAGGAGGAGAGGACCGAGGAGAGGAGATCGAGCAGAAAGAAGGGGAGGAGGAGAATGAGGAGGAGGAGGAAAGGAGGAGGAGGATGAGGAGGAGGAGCAGGAGGGGGAGGAGGAGGAGGAGGAGGAGGAGGAGGAGATGAGGAGGAGAAGGAGGAGCCTCGAGGAGGAGTGAGGAGGGGAGGAGGAGGAGGAGGGGAGGAGGAGGAGGAGGGGAGGAAGGAGGAGGATCGGAGGGGTCCGAGGGTCCTAGCAGCAGGAAGAGGAATGAGAGGAAGAGGAGAGGAGGAGGAGGGAGGCAGACGAGGAGGGGGGATGAGGAGAGGAGGAGGAGGAGGAGAATGAGGAGGAGGAGGAACAGGAGGAAGAGGAGGAGGAGGAAGAGGAGGAGGAGGAGGAGGAGGAGGAGGAGGAGGAGGAGGAGGAGGGGAGGGGGAGGGGGGAGGCTCGATGAAAGGTACCATACGGAAATCGAGCTCGGCTCGAGCTGGAAGGGGGGAGGATCAGCGAGGGAGGAAGATGAGGAGGAGGATCGAGGTATAGCTGGGGACGCCGGAGGAGGGCGGGAAACACGGGGAGGAGGACCGAGGCACGAGGACCAGATGCTGGACAAGATCGCGGGGAGTGGGGGGCGGGCTGCGAGCAGACAGGAAGAGCAATGGCAGAGTCGGGGGGGGGGGGCTGAGAGCAGGAACGGACGACGGCAACTCGAGAAAGGGGAGGGCGTATAGGAGAGAGGAGCAGGCAGCAGCAGAACGAAGCGCAGTGAGAGCCCCCCCCCCCCCCCGCCCCCGCCGCGCCCAGGTAGAGATCGCTGGGCGCCCCGACTGACCCACCAAGGCAAGGACTCCTGGCGAAGATTTCTACACGCACACGCGCGAAGAAGAAGCCGCACTGGGTGCCCTCGTGGGCGGGCGGGTTGCAGGTGGGTTCGTGGGGTATACGGGGGGCGTGGGCTGAACGTGGGAATCGTGGGTGCCCAGGGGTCTGGGGCTCGTCTTGATGCGTGAAGTTCGGTTTCGCACTCGGGTGTGCGTGACGTTCGGCAATTTCGGTGATGGTCGGGTAATGTTCGCGTAATGTTCGTAATGTTCGTAATGTTTCGTAATGTTCGGTAATGTTCGCGTAATGTTCGCGTAATGTTCGTAATGTTCGTGATGTTCGTAACGTTCGTAATGTTCGTAATGTTCGGTAATGTTCGGTAATGTTCGCGTAACGTTCGCGTAATGTTCGTAATGTTCGTAATGTTCGTAATGTTCGTAACGTTCGTAATGTTCGGTAATGTTCGGTGATGTTCGCGTAATGTTCGCGTAATGTTCGTAATGTTCGTAATGTTCGTAATGTTCGGTAATGTTCGGTAATGTTCGCGTAATGTTCGCGTAATGTTCGTAATGTTCGGTAATGTTCGGTAATGTTCGCGTAATGTTCGCGTAATGTTCGTAACGTTCGTAATGTTCGTAATGTTCGTAATGTTCGGTAATGTTCGGTAATGTTCGCGTAATGTTCGCGTAATGTTCGTAATGTTCGTAATGTTCGTAACGTTCGTAATGTTCGTAATGTTCGTAATGTTTCGTAATGTTCGGTAATGTTCGCGTAATGTTCGCGTAATGTTCGTAATGTTCGTAATGTTCGTAACGTTCGTAATGTTCGTAATGTTCGGTAATGTTCGGTAATGTTCGCGTAATGTTCGCGTAATGTTCGTAATGTTCGTAATGTTCGTAATGTTTGCGTAGCCCTTCGCCCCCCATCCCCCGCCCCGCTCGCCCGCCCCTCCCCGCCTCCCGCCTGGCCCACCCCGATGTCGCCCCGCCGCCCGCGGGCCGCTAGGTGCCCCATCGAGAAGGGATCGATAGGGGCGCGGGCCTGATCAGCCTGCGTGGCCAGCCCACGCGCCCCGCCTAGCTAGGCCCGCGCCCGCGCTCCCCGCTGGCCGAGGGCCACGCGCGTTCCCTGGCACGCGCACCTGGCCCAGTTGGCCAGCGCCACCGACCCCCGAGGCGCCGCGACCCGCCCGCGCCCCCCGCGCCCCCCCCCCCCCATTCGCGTCCGCCACCCCCGCCCCCCCCCTCCCGCCGCGCCCGCCCCCCCGCGCCCCCCCCCCCCCCCCCCCCCCCCGATCGGGGATGGGCCATAGCCAGCCGCCCCCTGCCTGGCCCAGGGACCCAGGATCGAACCGCCCCCGCCCGCTCCCCCCCTTCTCCCTCCACCCCCCCCCCCCCCCCCCCCCCCCATCCTTCTTCCTTCCTCCCCGCCATCCCCCACCCGAGCCCTTTTCCTCTCCCCCCCCCCCCCCCCCCCCCCCCCCTCCCCCATCCCCTCCCCCCCCCCCCCCCCCCCCCCCCCACCCCCCCCCCCCCCCCCACCCCCCCCCCCCCCCTCCCACCCACAAACCACACCCCACGCCCACACCCACACCCACACCCAAACCCACACCCACACCACACCCACACCCGCACCCACACCCACACCCACACCCACACCCACACCCACACCCACACCCACACACATGCACATGCACATGCACACACACACACACACACACACACGCGCGCGCGCGCGCGCCCACGCCCTGGCGCCATGTGGCGCCGTGCACGCTGCAAGCGCGCGTGGCCGCAGGCGCCTGGCGAAAAGGGCTCTGCGATGGATTTGGATGTTGCCGCACAAAAAAAAAGGAGAGAGAGAGAGAGAGAGAGAGGGAACGAGGGAGAGGATGGGAGAGGGAGAGAGAGAGAGAGAGGGGAGGAGGAGGTGAGGAGAGGGGGAGATCAGGAGGATCGATTGAATGATCGAGGGAGGAGGCGAGGAGGAGGAGATCGATGAGGAGGATGAGGCGATCGAGGAGAAGGAGGATCGGAGGAGGAGGAGGAGGAGGAGGACCAAGAAACGCGACGACGATATCGTCGACGGGACGACTGGATTTGGATGTTGCCGCCGTGCAAATTTAACGCTCACATGAGGGGTCGATTTGAAATTGTGTTGACTTGTAGCCAGCCCAGGTGAGCCATGGGGAAGCCGCGCAAGGTCGTCGAGGACGACGGTGATCAGCCCAAGGCGAAGGCCAAGGCCCAGGTGTCGGAGCTGAAGAAAGAGCAGGCCAGGATCAGGAGGAAGCAGAATGCTGATCACGAGAACGACATGCAGAGGTTGAGGACCGCGCTGAAGCGCGAACCCGAGCACGTGAAACGCGAGTATGACAGGCTCGTGAATGACAAGCAGAAGGCGAAGTGGCTGCACGCCTGGCGGCAGACAGGCAGGGATACTCCTCCTCCTCCTCATCCTCCTCCTCCTCCTCCTCCTCCGCCTCCTCCTCCTCCTCCTCCTCCCATCCTCTTCCTCCTGATCCTCAATGGTCCTTCTCCTCCTAGCTATAACCCCCTTCTCCTCCTCGGGCTCCCCTCCTCGAACCTCCTCGTTTCCCTCCCCCCTCGATATCATCCTCGGGCTTCTCCTCCTCCTCCTCGATCCCTCGTCCCTCCTCGTCCTCGAGGGTCATATTCCTCATCGATACTCCTCCTCCTCCTCCTCGATCCTCCTCGATCCTCCCCCCTCCACGTCCTCCTCCTCCTCCTCCTCCTCCTCCTCCTCCTCCTCCTCATCCATCCTCATCCTCCTGCTCCCTCTTCTCTTGCCTGATCCCCCTCCTCCTCCTCGAGCCTCTTCCTCGAGCCTCCTTCTCGAGCTTCCTCCTCCTCCGCTCCTCCTCCTCCTCCTCCTCCTCCTCATCCTGATCCTCCTCCTAGTCTTTCTCGGGTCGCTGATCGAACTCGATATTTCTGGATTTTGAGGCCGTTCGATTTTTTAGTTCAGGATTTCGGGCTCTCTGATTTGTTGAGATTGTTCGGGTGATCCGCCCCCCTCTCCCCAGCAGCCAGGCAACTTCGAGTGGTGTGAGTCCATGAAGGTCGAGAAGAAAAAGCAGCTGGAGGCCGCCTCGAGGAAGTCGTTCTGGATTTCCAAGGATGACATGCTCAAAGACGGCGGCTGGACAGAGGACAACAAAGACACGCAGTTCGGACAGAGGAGCCCGTGCTCGTCGTCTTTGTCGTCTTAACTCCTCTTCCTCACCCTCCTCCTCCTCCTCCTCATCCTCCTCGATCCTCCTCCTCCTCCTCCTCCTCCTGCTCCTCCTCCTCCTGCTCCTCACGAATTCTTTGTCCTCGATCTTCCTCCTCCTCCTCCTCCTCCTCCTCCTCATGCTCTTAAGAAAACTTCTACTCCTGTTACCCCTACTCCTCGTACTCAAAACTCCTTCTCCATAACCAATCCTCCTCGATACTCCTCGATCCCCCTCTCGACTCCACCTCCTCCTCCTCCTCCTCCTCCTCCTCCTCCTCCTCCTCCCCCTCCTCCTCCTCCTCCTCCTCCTCCTCCTCCTCCTCGTCCCCCCTTCTCATCCTCCTCCTCCTCTCCTCCTCTAGTGGGATCCGCCTTCTGATATTAACACACCTGCCAGGGTGCATCATAAGGTGGAGAACATCATCGCCTCATGCGAGGCCACGAAGGGTTGCACGTCCTATGACCCCCAGAGCGGTGAGAAGTTGTACAAGAGAGTCAGGCGCGAGGAGGAGGAAACCATGAGCCACGTGAAGGAGATCCAGACGCGCCTGTCGTCCGAGAAGCAGCAGATCGATACCATCGACCGTGCGCGCGAGGCGCCTGGATCCGGCACCACATCCTCGATCCTAGTCGTCGCCTTCCTCCCCCTTCTCCTTGTCGTGGTCCTCCCGATCTTTCTTCTCGTGGTCATCCTGGTCCTCTCCTCCTCCTCCCCCTCCTCCTCCTCCTACTGCTCCTCATCTTGCTCCTCCTTCTCGTGGTCCTCGTACTCGTCCTCCTCCTCCTCCTTGATCCCCCTCGTTCCCTTCTCCTCCTCCTCTTCCTCCTCCTCCTCCTCCCCCTCCTACTTCTGCTCCTGGTCGTCGTCGCCCTCCGAGCCAGGCTCGTGGATCGAGGTTGCCGCCGTCAAGCGACTACTCCTACACCTCCTCGGACGAGGAGTCCCAGACCCAGGAGCCAGAGAAGAAGAAGAGCAACCAGAGCGGGAGCAGCCGCGACTGGCTTGGCGGGGCGTGTGCGGACCTCTTGGGCGAGACCTCGAAGTACGTGGTGGCTCTCCAGGGCTTGCAGGCGCCCCATCGATCGATAGATCGACGATCCATCGATTGTCGATCCATCGATCGATCGATCGGCATCGATCTGCAATCGGCGAAAATAGATCTATATATATAGATATAGACCAAAAATCGACAATCGACGACCGATAGATATATCGTCAAGCGACGGCCGATCGATCTATCGGTCGATAGATCGATCGATCGATGGTTGATCTATCGATCAACGGCTCGAGAATCGATCGATCGAATAATGGGCGATCGATGACGATCGAACGATCACATAATCTGCAATCGACCGATCGATCGCATGATCGATCGATCACGTAATCGACCATCGACGACCGACGATCGACAATCGACGATCGACCGATCAGAGAGACGATCGATCGATCGTTATTTCGGTCGCTCGATCGCTCGAGGCAAAGAACTACTCGTGGTTCGCTCCGTTCGACAGCGACGTGTCCGCTGCCGTCGACGCGCTCTTGATCAGCCAGACCGACCTGACTCAATTGATTCAGGGAGTGTCCCCAACTCAGACCCTTGATCCTCCTCTTTCCCCTCCTCCTCCTCCTGCATCGCCTCGAGGGCCATTAGTCAGGAAGCCGCTCGACCTGATCGTCAGCATCCTTCTCCTCCCCGATCCTTCTCCCTCGGATCCTCCATCCTCGCCATCCTGGTTCTCCTCCTCATCCTCCTGCCCCTGCTGCTCCTCCTGCTCCTCATGCTCCTCCTCCTCCTCCTCCTCCTCCTCCTCCTCCTCCCCCTCCTCCCCCTTCCACCCTGCTCCCCCCTCATGTTCCTCCTCCTCCTCCTCCTCCTCCTGATCCTCCTCCTCCTCATGTTCCTCCTTCTCGTCCTCCCCCCGCCTGCCCTCCAAGGTCACAGGGCGACCCGTCAGAGGTCCAGCAGAAGGCGAAGGAGGCGATCTCGGAGGCCGCGCGGGTGTGGAACACGATCGGGCCAGTCATGGAGACGATGACGAGGGCCACGGGCAGCATCAAGAAGAAGTAGCTCGAGGGAGAACCTCGAGCAGGCGCCCGCAACGCCGACCGCGGCCCAGCAGGCCGCGCCCGACCCGACTCCGAACCCGAGCCTCGCACCGAGAGGACAGGAAAAGCAGGCAGGAGGGGGAAGAGGATCGATGAGGGGCCAGGGGGAGAAGGAAGGATCGAGGGATGCCTCTCGGGAGGCCACCCTCCATCCTCCGATCGGGAGGCCTCCTCAGTGGCGAGCAGGTTCGGATTCGGAAGCTCAGGTCATCTTCGCGCGAGCACGCGCAGCAGCGAGACAGCGCTGGCTCGGTCGTTAAAAAGATCACGAGATATGTGGCGGTCGAATGGGTATCGGACGATTGCAGCTCGAGGGTTTCAGATTATTGCCGAGCGGGGCTTTGCACCAGACTTGGCATCGCTCGGACGTCTGCGAGGACCATCGAGGAGCATCCTTGATCATTTGGCGAAAAAAACACGCACGCAACCAAAAAACACACAGGAAATGGACGTCCGAGCGATGACCAGCAGATGCAGATTTCAGATGATGAGTTTGCAAATGATGCCAGATGAGTTTGCAGATGATTCGAAATGATGTCAGATGATTGCAGCTCGCCAAATAGGTTTCAGGAAATAGACGAGCGGGGAGGAGGAGCTCCTTAAGGAGCTCCCCCTCCTAAATTTAGGAGGAGGAGGAGGATCGAGGAAGAGGAGGAGGAGGGGGGGGAGGAGGAGGAGGAGGAGGAGGGGAGGATACTGGAGCAAAAGGAAGGGGGGCAGTGCTGACGTGCTTTTCCAACTGCAAGACCCCTCCCCCCCTCGGTTGGAGGCTGTATGATGGTCTAGCTCGAGCCCGCTAACTCGCAATTGGAGGCGCCCCCCCATCCCCAGTGTCACGTGCGAGCAACTGCAAGCACTGCAGTTCCAGTTCGATTACATGTCGATGAGATCGCTGCGCGCCTCTGAGTGCAAGTTAGGATGCAAAGTTGCATCTCGCATCCGAATTGCGTTGGATTTGCTTTCATTGGACGCTCCTGGGCCGTGGCCCTGGCATCGCTTGGACGTGAGCATTTTTCTCGACGGCGGCCATCGAGGAACATCCTTGATCAGTTGGCGAAAAAACACGCACGAAACAGACAACAAACAAACACAAGGAATGGACGTCCAAACGATGGCCAGTGGCTAACATCATCCGTGGGCTTACAATTGCATTGCGTGGTCGATCGTCAGTAGCCATCCTCTCGATCGAGTGGTTCGACATTTCTTTCCAGTGAGGTTCCTGCCATGGCAGGGAGAGCGGCCGCCGCACAATTTGCGGCTGCAGCGCCACCTGCACCTGCCACCGACCGCGGGCAACGTGTAAGACCTGCGGCGCTCGTGGCCTCTGCTGCTGGCGTCGGCGATCGTGGGCAAGGCCTCCGAACGTACTTGTTGGATAAGTACAGATCGGGCGCCATGGCCGCCTCGGAACTAACCAGCCTTTGTTATCACATCGTGAGGTCTGGAGGAACTGGGATAGCTGATTTGGCCCTTGACCCAGAGTGCAACGCGCATGCTGCAGAACACGTGCGCCGTGCTGTTCAAAGTGAGGATGTCGCAAGCAGGCTTTTTACGATTCAGCTGCCCGTCTGGGACGCCGCCGCCGAGCGACGTCATCACATTAGCTTCCCAGTACGATTGCCACATGAGGTTTTCGCTGACGAGTGGGCGTTAAGTCCAGCTGCTTGGGGCCCTGTCAATTTCGATCCTGAGGATTTGCCGCCACGTTTTGGAGACCACATGGTCACAAAATTGCGCCCTGGGCGCACGGCCCCTGTCGGGTTTTACATGGATGGGGTTCCTCATACGAAGAAAGATTCGTTTGTTGTTGCGTACCTCAGCAACTCATTGACACGCAAACGGTATTTGCTTTATAGTATTTCGGGGGGCCGTTCATGGTGTGTGACCTTCATGGGGGGTGGTGTTCAGAACCTTTTTGGGTGCTCGCCTTCACCCCGCATCAGGGTCGCACCCCATGAACAGCCGCCCGACCATCAGAAAATCTGATTTGTGCCGTTGCGGCTGTAAAGGCGAATGCACACTTGGGCTTCTCAATCAAGTATTGGCTTGGTCCTTTTATATTATGGCACGGGGTGTGTGGCCGTCCGCTTCATTTGATGGGTCACCCTTAGACCATGAGCGCCTCATGAAACGCGGCTTTGACCTTGCTGAAGGGTGGATTGCTGCGTTGACGGAACTTCGTTTCGATTTGTTGGAACTCGTTGGCACGCTCGGCGTAAAACGTTGGGACAATGTCCAACACCCTTGTTTTTGTTGTTCAGCAAAGAAAACAGAACTT
The DNA here is from genome assembly GCA_963575745.1 of Prorocentrum cordatum. Lineage (NCBI taxonomy): Eukaryota > Dinophyceae > Prorocentrales > Prorocentraceae > Prorocentrum > Prorocentrum cordatum. The sequence goes on from CAUYUJ010009113.1 coordinate 516,843, forward strand.
TACGATTTCCCTGCTACAGTGCAGGAGTGCCGCTGGGCCAAAAAAGATAGTGTTGTTTATGACGCCATGTTGGCAGCCTCTTTGAAGACTGTACATGTGCCGTCCCGCGCAGCCTTGACACGCCTCGAGAAAGGGCTGCGGCTGGATGATGAGTTTAGTGGGCTCGCCACGTTTAAAGCTATGCCAGAGTTTGCGTTGACACGCGGGTGGCGCGTTGTTGTGAACCAGCATGTCACGGACATTCACAAACTAAGTAACCTGGACGTGCCAGAAACTGGCATAGATATTCTTTTTTTAACGCCTTGAACCACAATGGTCTAGACCATCTATGCAACCTGTTCGGCACCGATGGCGTCAGCATCGAAACCGTGCACCTTGATGCAATGCACATTCTCGATCTAGGTGTGACGCAGCTTGTCGTGGGCAGGGTGTTTTGGGAACTTTGCTCGCGCAATTTCGCCCGATCTTCGAAACGCACAAAGGCGGGGCGCAGTAAAGATAATGTGTGGCACCTCCGTAGGAGAATCAAGGCCTATTATATCGCTTTCGGGCACCGATCGTCCAGGATCGGCAGACTGTCATACAAAATGTTTCAGCCCGCAGGCAAGTCTGTCAAATACCCTCGCCTCAAGGCGAAGGCAGCAGAAACGCGGCATATCGTTCCACTTTTACCACAGCTTTGCCAGGAAAGTGTTGCGTTCCTGGGGCCTGGGATGGCGCTCCTGGTAACAGCCGTGGAACACCTCAGCAGGGTGTGCAGTTTTTTGCGGGGTCATCGTCGAATGACGCCCTTGCAGGTGTCAGATTTCCAGGGGCGAGGTCTGATGTTAAGCTCTCCCGCTCCTTTTCACAAGGTTCGGCGGCCTAACCGTTATCCTCGCGTGGGGACCCGGGCAACCCCCCCGCCGCGGTGGGAGGAACGGCGGGCCCCCCGTCGGGCAAGGCAGGCCGCCGCATGCCAGCGAAGGTGAAGAGGAGGGAAGCGGAGGAGGAGGAACTCGATGAGGGAAGAGGGGGAAGAGGATGAGCTCGAGGAGGGAAGAAGAGGAGGAGGATGAAAAGGAGGAAGAGGAGAAGGATGATGAGGAGGAACCATCAGCACCATCAGACCTCGCCAAAGACACACATGACGTCATTTTTGCGTGCATGGTCTTCGTATAGAGGGCACCAGATCCCGAAGTGTCACATGTGCTGGCATTTAGCTGAGCAGAGCGCTGAAAAGGGGAACCCAGCGGCGTACTGGACGTACCCTGACGAGAATGAGAATCGGCTCATGGGCACTGTGGCCAAGTCGCTCCATGGCGGCAGTACGTTCTACGTCAGGTTTCTCGAAAAGGTCATCCCCTAGACATCTCGATGTCTGGGGAGTCACTTTTCGAGGGACATGCGCGGGCGTACTGCTGTCTTAAGGGAGTGGTTTGGTCACGGTGCCCATCGGTCGGTTCTCGTTCTCGTCGGGGCTATCCAGGCGCAGGCAATGGTGGACATTAAAGAATATACCAAAAAGAAGGGTGGATGAAAGACGGGAAGGGGGCCAGGGAGTGAGGGTTCCCCTTTTTCTGCGTGCTCGAGTTGGACTGTCTTGGACTGTCTTCCTTGGCCTTCGAAGGAAAAGGTCTTTCAGCCCCCCTCAGACCGAACGAACGAATGATAGCATCAATAGGGCCGACATGGACCCGCCTCTCGGAGTGGATCCCTGAGATGAGATCTGGCAGCGCATGGTTTCGAGAAGTGGCGGTGCAGTTCGATTATATAGTTCTCGAGGGCTTGTGATCCAGAACCACGGGCGATGTTTGATTACTCCCTTCCCCCCTTCCCTTCGGAGGCGGATGGAGCAGGGGGGGGTTTATGATTGCGTGGCGTGTGCATGCGTGGTCGCGCGTGTGTGCGCGCGTTCGCGCGTGCGTGTATATATGGGATCGGAGGAGGAGTGCCAGTCCGCAATCCTCCCCTCTCCCTCCCATCCTCTTCTCCTCCCCTCTATCTCCTGCTCTCTCCCTTCCCCTCCCCTCGCCCCCCTCTCAGCACCTCTCCCCTCCCACCCCACTCAATCGCATTAACCTCGATCCCTGGAGCGACTGGCCGCTCGCAGGGCTCGAGCGACTGTTTTTTTTCGCCGACTCCCCTCGTACGGGGCCATGCTTGTGTTCGTGGACCCTCGGTTTCCACATCATCCTGGAATTCAAGTTCCACATGCAGGTGAACATCCTCATGATGGTGTCCAGATGGTGCTCCAGGCGTCCCTCCACGTGGACCCTCCACCTTCCAATCCTTCCCAATCCCCCGCAACCCTCCCCAATCCACCCTCCACTCTCCAGTCCTCCTCAGGTCGAGGCTTCGGCGGTCACGAGCGTCGCTTGAGGGCGGCGGCGCTGATTCCCCACCTTCGCACGCACAGTGCACACACACACGCACACATGCACGCACGCTCAACTATTGATCAGCCAACCTCGGAGAGGACCGAACCGATGTTTAAGATACGAGCTCCTATACAGCCCTATCCCCCCTCCCTCGCCCCTCCCTCCCTCGGGATCCCTTTCCCATCCGTTCCTCCCCCTCCCTCCGGCACGCACGACACGCATCTTTACGCTCGTCCTCTCTCGATCTCTCACACACGTGGCCACACACACACACGCACTCTCGATCCTGTGACTCTCGACGCTGGCTTGCGAGAGGCCTGCTGCCGCCTCCGATCGGAGCGCGGCGCCGCTTCGCCGTGGGCCAGCCCGTATTCTGTCGCTGGCGTGCGAGAGGCCTGCTGCCGCCCCCGATCGGAGCGCGGCGCCGCTTCTCGGCCTTTACGCCCTATACTTTTCGAAGCCAGCTGCCGCTCTGATGAGAGCGGCGCCGCTTCCCTCGCTTTGCATCGCCCCCCCTCCCTCGAACAGACACACACATGTGCGTGCACGCACACGCGCACACACACACCCGCACACACACACACACACGCACGCACACACACACACACACACACACACACACTCACACACACACACACACACACACACACACACACGCGCGCGCGCACGTGCGCACGCGCGCACGCACACGCACACACACGCACACGCACACACGGATCCTTATCCCACTCCGAATTCGATCGCTGGCTGCAGAATAATGATTCTGCACTGCTGGCTGGCACTGATCGAGCGAGCTGCAGGCCCGCAGGCCGCCTCTCTCACCGCCTTCTCCCCGCCAATCTCCACATCCACGCCTCACCCCTGATTGTTCATATTATATGCTATCCTCTCCTTTCCCCTCTCGGACAATTGCGCGTGAAGCTGGCCATAAGGGCCGCCCACGCTCCTGGCGATCAGTTGTCTCGCCTCCCCCCTCCCCGCAGCGAGGGCTCGGCGCGGGGACGTGCGCCGACGCGTGGCTATCGCATGCGCATGCGCGTTGCAATATTCGAGGAAAGTTAACGAGCCACCCTCCTGAGATTTCATCCCCCTTCCTCGCCCCCCGCATCGCTTTCCCGATGCAGCCACAAGTACCGCGGGACGCAGTACGAGATCAGACCAACGCTTGCGACCATACGCTTTGGAAATAACCCTCCCTGCATCCTCCTCCACCGCCTCCTCCGACGATCCACCCTCCTATTCCATCCTCCCACCTCGCCCGATGCAGCGCGCCACTGTGATGACGCAGATGCGCACGAGATCGACGCCACCGATTGCGACCATTCATGAGCGTTTGGAAATAAGGCCCATCCCCCTCCACCTCCTCCTCACTCGGGATCTCTACCTCGATCTCTCCGTCGAATTTCTTCTCGCTCCCCTCCCACTGCAGTACCCGCGAGGCCTAATTAGGGGCTGAGAATGGGGTGGCGCGCCTCCGCGCAGACATACGATCGACATCGCAGCGCTGATTTGAGGAAATAGCGACCCCCCCCCCCCCTATTTCCATCCGATCCGCCTCCTCCCCTCCTTCTTTGCCATTCCAGGTCCTGGCTCCTGATCAGGAGCGCACGGCAGTGCCGCGCGTTGCGTGTGGCTACAATATCGAGGCATCTATATCGGTGTGAAAACGTGCCGTCCCTCGATCGAGCACGTGGGCGCATGATCGTGCCGCGTATTTATGCTGAAATAACAAGCGCTTGCATGCTCGCGAGGCGGAAAAGGTCGGAGGCGCATGCAGGGCAGGACGACCTGAAACCCGTTCTGATTCCACCTATATATATATACACATATATATATATATATGTATATATTATGTGTATATATATACACATTATGTATAAATATGTAACATATACATGTGTCATGTAATGATTTTTTTGGTATGTAATGATTTTTTTTGTCCGCATGATTTTTTTTCATGCGGGGGCCCATGTCATGAAAAATTCATTACCGCAGGAGGTCTGGGAATGACGAGTCGCACGACCCAGTCGTGGCGACCTGAGAGGCCCGGCTTAAGCGGAGGTGGGGTTCGTCGGCGACCTTCAGCCCATCGTCCCCAGCCGGTTCTTGGAGTTGTTGGGCTCCTCCAGGTTGTATATATGCACAGAGGGTGGTGGATGTAGGCTGACCGGCTTACGGACCCCGCCGCGGGGGGAGTTAACATGTTCCTCTCCGCCTCATCTTCTAGTTGTTTCTCCTGCCGCCTGCCTTGCCTCACCTTGGCATGTTTTGTGCTGCAGGACTCTCTGCGGGTGTTCTGGTTTCAAGCCAGAAAAGGAGCGCGCATGCCCGCGGCCTGCGCGCGTCGTCGGTCGTCGGCCGGCCGGTCCTCCTCCCTTCCAGTGCTTGTTATCATTTGCTATGCGGATTATCTTTTGTCTCAATCATGCCTCGTCCCAAACCCTCTACCACAGAGCGCATTGTTCACGAGACCTTAGTTCCTTTGACATCTTCTCCCGATTCTCAGAGGAAAGACTCCTTTGGGGGGCCTCTTGGGCGATCTTGGGGGCCTCTTGCGCCGTCTTGAACCGTCGGAATGCCGAGAAGAAGCAAATTCCAAAATTCTTCAAAAACCTAAGGAAAATCAATGGTTCTGGCCTCTTCGGGCCCTCCTGGAGGACCTCTGGGAGGCCTCTGGGGCCGTCTGGGAGGCCTCTGGGGGGCCCCTTGGGCCGTCTTGGACTGCCTTGGGCCGTCTTGGGGGCCGTCTAGGACCATCTTGGGCGGACTTGGAGGCAATCCTGGACCATCTTGGATGCCATCTTGGGCCAGAGTGGCCATCTTGGAGACCATCTCGGGCCATCTTGGAGGATGCTTTTCCGGATTGAGCGCCCTTCCGGGTGGCCGGCGGGACGCGCCGCAGCCCCAGGGGGAGTTCTTTTGGAAAAAAACAACCAAAACCAAAACCGCAAGAGTCTCGCGCGCCAGGCACCCCTGCGATGAATCGACAGGGGGCGGCGGATCCGAGCGGCTTCGGCCCATCCTGCCACCGTGCCTTGGTTGTGGGTCTGGGGCCTCTTGTATATGTGTTGGGGTGTCGTGGGAGGCCTAACCGGGGCCTCTTGGAGGCGGTTTGGGCGCCTCTCGGGGGCCTCGTGGGGCCTCGCGGGGTATCCAGTGGGCGTCTCGGTGGCCTCTCTATGGCCCCGCAAGGGGGCCAGCGGACCTGCCGGACTATGAAGCCTGGCGGCAAGGTTGGTATCTGCGGCGGTTCAGGCTACCAGAAGATTTCTGGAGATGAGGAAGATGGAACATGAGGCCACGGATTTAAAGGGCGCTGCCCTCTGCGTCGTGGAAACACGAGCAGTAAGGAAGCGGTGATCCATTGCATCGAGAGCCCATGCAAGTCCCGTCGCCTCCAAGATCGATTCAGCTACGCTGCTGAAGCGCTAGCTGCAGCTCGCAACATGGACAATTGCTTCTCTACCTCATTGACAGCATATGAGCTCCCCAACGGCCCATTGACCCCTTCTGGGCCCCAACATCTTCGTGAACGAGGTGGGCTCCGTTGTCAAGTATCCTTCGCGATCGACGCCGCATCCGCGTTCGAGTCTCTCACCTGCAAGGACTTGAAGGCGCATGCGGACGACGCAATGATGGGCCATATCAGTTGGACCAGAGAGTTTCTGGAACTCGGCATCCTTGATAACGCGCAATGGCGTGGCGCTCGCGATGCGACAGCGGACGGTCATGTTAAAGGCTCTGTCGCGTGGGATCTACTAGTGCATGTTATGGATGGGCATCAAAGCTGCACGCGCGAGGTTGAGTAGTCATGCGCGCCATGCCGCGGGGACTCTCCCATTGCCCATGCGCGAAGCCGCTGCTGTCCAAACGCCTGGTGGGGTTCCTTGTGGTCCGAGGGGTTGCTTAGCCGCGGTCGCCAGTTGCATGGGGTGGAGGGGGCCTTTTTTTCTGGCCTCGCTCAGAGCTGTTGTCGAATCGCGACGGCCCAGGGCGAGCGCGCGCCCGCGGTCCTCTTGCCTATCTGATGTCGTGGACGCATGGCGGTCGGGAAGTGAGCGCGTGCCCGCGCTCCTTCAGCCAACCATTTGTTGAGGAGTTATATCCTTGCTTGGGTTCAGCTTCGTGGGTGCTCGAGGTGAGCAATCTTTCTGCCCGATCTGGGAGCAGCCCCATCGACGCTCCCCAGGGCGTTCTGGGCTGCCTTCTGGCTGGCCTTTCTATCTGCAGTTGCTTAGCTGACTTTGGCTCTGCTGCGTCGAGGTGCTGAGTTCGCTGGTTCATGGAGACGTGACCCAGCACTTCGCCCTCTCGTTGTTTTCCTGGCCTCTGCCTCGCTGCAGCTGAGGTGGCCGCCTTCGACGGCAACCTGACTCTTTGCGGCCGCGTTGAGCCTGCGCGGGGGCCGCGGCGGTCATGCTTTGCCCCCCATCGACTTTGAGGGTCTGTCCCACGGGGGGACATGTGTTTTCCTGGTGCTGCTGCCGTCTAGGTTCAAGGCGCCGCCGCCCTATTTGCTAGTGGCCTGCGCTCTATGTGAGGTGGTGATAGGAGAGCAGCGCGCCCTTCCGTTCCTCCACCACCATCCTGCTCCCCCTTGCGCCGCCACAGTCTACGCAGTCATGGCTTGGAGCATCGGCTTCGAAATTTTCTTGGGCCATCTTAGTTTCAGGAGCGTGTCAGAAACGACAACGAGAGACGGCAACACTCATTGATGGTCTTACGGTGTTTGTCTGATTTTGGGTTTTTTTGGGGGTGGGTCTGAGGGGGCCTTGACCACTTGGGGCGGTTTTGCGGTGCCTTTTCGGGCCTCTGGGAGACAAGTCGTAAGCTATCTTGATTCATTTCCGGCTATCTTGGGTTATCTGGGATATTTCTTGGGTCATCCCGCGCCAACTTGGATGTGTTTGATTTATTTTTCATATCGGACAGTATAGATGTTTGTTATTTTGAGGATGTGCGTTTGCACCATATAGATACACCAACAGTTGTCTTGGCGCAGGTCGTTTGCTCATTTGAGTGCTTACGCGCGGTATTTTGACCCGCCCTCGTAGCGCATTTGTTTGTTACGACAGTAGTGGGGCGTTCGGCGACTTTGCTTTTCTCCGTTGCATTATCATGCCTTCTGTTGTTTCTTCCGCGCATGGCGGGAACGATGTACTAGCATGTGGAATTCTTTACGCTTCGCGTATCCCCACCAGCCCATCTCACAGCAGCAGCTCTCGCGAAGCATGTCGACAGTTGTGTGTTTCAGGCGTGTGTCCGTTGGGCTCCGTATATCTCCCCTGTCCCTCCTTCCTCCCGCCTCTTTGTGAATCCTCCTTGTGGGGGGAGCGGGAGAAGGACGAGGCGGAGGAGGAGGGAGAGAAAGCGCTCCTCGTGATTTGAGTCGTTTGGGGTTTCTCGTCCTGGTGTGAGTCGTTCGGGCCCTTCTTCCTGGTGTGAGTCGTTCGGGCTCTTCGTGGTGTGAGTCGTTCGGGCTCTTCGTCCTGGTGTGAGTCGTTCGGGCTTCTCGTGGTGTGAGTTGTTCGGGCCCCTCATCCTGGTGTGAGTCGTTCGGGCCCCTCCTCCTGGTGTGACTCGTTCGGGCTCCTCGTGGTGTGAGTCGTTCGGGGCCCGCGTCGTGGTGTGAGTCGTTCGGGCTCCTCGTGGTGTGAGTCGTTCGGGCGCCTCGTCCTGGTGTGAGTCGTTCGGGCCCCTCCTTGTGGTGTGAGTCGTTCGGGCTCTTCGTGGTGTGAGTCGTTCGGGCCCCTCGTCCTGGTGTGAGTCGTTCGGGCTCCTCGTGGGGCCTCTTGGGAGCCTCTTGGGGGCCTCTTGGGGCCTCTTGGGCGCCTCTTGGGAGACTCTTGGGGGCCTCTTGGGAGCCTCTTGGGGGCTCTGGGGGCCTCGTGGACGCCTCTGGGGTGCCTCTTGGGAGCCTCGGGGGGCCTCTTGGGGGCGGCTTGGGAGCCTCTTGGAGGCCTCTTGGGAGCCTCCTGGGGGCATCTTGGGGCCTCTTGGGGGCTTCTTGCGACCTCCTGAGAAGCGCAAATGAGCGCTACCCCCTCAGAAAGACAAAATGAGGCCAAAACCTTCGTAAAAACAATAATTTTGAGAACAAGGAGCAGCAGCGCTGGCCCCTCAGACGGCCAAAATGGGGCCAAAACCGTAGTAAAATCAAGGATTTTGGCTTCAGAGAAGAGGAGAGCATTTTTTCGTGGTCCCCCCGACGGGGCCAGAATCCTCGTGAGGGTCGTCGTTTTTTGGCCCTCCCGGGAGTCGAAAAAGACCCCTCTGACCACCCGCGGGACGACCTCTCCAGGCCCAGGGGGAGGGGGTAGAGGGAGGGGTAAACCCCTCCCCGAAGGGGAAGAAGGGGGGTTGGGGGGTTGAGGACAGAGAGAGCTCTCTAAACCACTCACGCCCAAAGGGCTGGTGGGACTCGTGCCGTTTCGTCCTTCGGGTTCGCGCCGAGGCGTTCGCCGAGGTGGAGGATGCGGCGGATGGCGGGAAAGCGTATCAACACCTGTTCTCGATCGGACCGGCTCGATGGAGCGAATCGATGTTTTTGTGTGCGGCATCGAGCGGTTCGATTCGGCATACCGGGGGGCGCCTGTCGTTCCTGTGGATGTATGCGATTCGGTCGGTCGGCGGTCACATGCAGCCTTTGGGCAGCCATGATGAAGAATCAGAAGAGAAAGAGGACGAGGAGGAAGAAGAGGACCAGCAGGAGGAGGAGGACCAGCAGGAGGAGGGTGAAGAGGAGGAGGAGGAGGACGAGGAGGACGGAGAGGAGGAGAAGGAGGAGGAGGAGGAAGAGGACGAAGAGGCCGAGATTCGAGGGACAAGTTTTTCTAATGTGTCAGATTGATCTTCTGAGGGTTCAGGTCGTTCGAAGGGGTTCTCGGGTGAAGGAGGAGGAGGACGAGGAGGAGGATGAGGAAAAGGAGGAGGAAAAGGAGGGGGAGGAGGACGATGATGATGATGATGATGATGATGGTGGTGGTGGTGATGATGATGGTGATGATGATGAGGGTGTTGATGATGATGATGATACTGATGATGATGATGATGATGGTGATTATGCTGCTGATGATGATGATGAGGATGATGATGATGTCGGCGATGATGATGATGATGATGATGATGATGATGATGATGGTGATGGTGATGGTGATGGTGATGGTGATGGTGATGGTGATGGTGATGGTGATGGTGATGATGTTGATGATGATGATGATGATGATGATGATGATGATGATGATGATGATTATGATGATGATGATGATGATGATGATTGATGATGATGAGGAGGAGGAGGAAGATAATGAGTTTGGACAACGTGGAACTTCATTTCACACGTGGCGTGATGTCAGCAAACCAAATGGCATGAACATGCATGTGCACTTTCGAAGGTCCGTCCGCGTGGTTTTTTGGGATCGGCGCTGGACCTCCCTCTCGGGCGCGCGGAGCGTGCTAGGGGCGGCACCCGAGGCGTTGCGGCCCCCGCGCAGGTCCAAGACATCTGCGCGGATCTCCGAAAGTTTACGCTTATGAAGTTTTTGTCTCCTCTAGATGATTGCTCCCTCACTCTTCCTCACCATCCTACTCGTTCCCCTGCCCCTTTGCCCCTTAGTATTGCCGCTACTGTCCCATGCACCCGCAAGGTTTTGGAGCCTCTACGTTTACGGGTCTTTCACGTCGGAGCGGCGGCCTTTTCTTGGCAGACGCCTTAGTGCAGTGGACAGTTGAGCGGCGTAGGTTCGCCCATGATCTATCTGCACGCAGTCAATCGAAGAAGCAAACATTGCATAAACATAACTTGTTGGAGGTTCGCTCGAATTCCTGGTATCGGCGCTGGGCGGTGCCTGCGGCGCCGCCCCTGGCGCGGTTCGCGCGTTCGAAAGGGAGTTTCAGCGCCGACATAACAAAATCCGCGCGGACCTTCGACAGCCTTTGCCCCAAATAGAGCTTGCACGTAGCGTGTCTGACTTCTCTTCTGAGGAGCTGGACCTGCGGGTCGGTCTGGCGGCTAAGTGGCCGGCGTCGCAGCCTCGTCGCCGCCCGTCGTCTTGGGCCTGACGGTCGATCAGGTGGCTATGTGGCCGCCGTCGCCGCCCCGTCGCCGACTCGTCGCCGCCCGTCGTTTGGGACTGTGAGAATCTGGCCGTCGCCTGGTCGTCAGAGTATTATTCCTTTCCCTGGGCGACAAACCTCACGCGGGATGCGGTTCCAACCCCCAGTTTTGACAGTAGAAATGCTCCAGTCGCTCCCTTCGACAAGACGAACGCGTTCCAGCCTTCATGTTTTAAGCGAGGAAAAAGCTACCAGCCGCCCATGGTGTAGGTTCCAGCCCCCCAAAAGGCTTGCGAGGGGACATCATTCCAGTTCAATTTCTACGCGGGGGAATCCTCCACTGGGCAATTTTTGCAAGGGGAAGCGTTCCAGCTGCCTTTCCCAACAAAACGAAAGCGTCCCAGATCTTAATAACTTTTAGGGGAAACAGGGTTCCAGCCGCCTACGCCTCCGTTCGAAAGTGCTCCCGGCCCTCGGGCGGATTTGACGGGTGTCGCGCAAGAGGGCAGCTAGAACGAACCGCGCTTCAACTGCGGCTTCAATTGAATTGGACGAACACGCCTCGTTCAAATTATCGCCCGCAAATTCGTCCACTGACTGGCCAGTCAGTGGATTTTTACCTAACAGCGAAGACTGATAGGTTTCTAGTGGTGTCAAAAGAGAGCATCTGATGACTCCGAAGGGAGGTCTGGGCGGCATCCGGACAGCGAGGGCCGGGCTCAGGGCCGGGTTCGTTTTAAGCAAACAGTCGTACCCTTCGTGCTCTTCGACCTCCCAGAACATTCCCGGGCCACATTTTGAATGCCCGGAGCCATTCGTGCTTTACGACTTCCCAAAACTCCATTCCCGGGCCACATTTTGGATGCCCGGAGCCAACTGTAGGCCACTTCGTGCTCTTCGACTTCCCAGAACTCCATTCCCGGGCGACATTTTGGATGCCCGGAACCAACTGTAGGCCATTTCGTGCTCTCGGACTTCCCAGATCTTCATTCCCGGGCCACATTTTGAATGCCCGGTGCCAATTGTACGCCACTTCGAAAACTGTTACCACTACTACCATCACTACTACTTCTAATGCTACTACTACTGTTACTATTACTATTACTGCTGCTGCTGTTGCTGCTGCTAGTGTAGCTATTGCTACTGCAACTACTGGCAGTGCCACTGCGACTGCCGCTGATGTTGCCACTGCGACTGCCACTGCGAATCCGAATGCGATTGCGAGAACACCAGAATTCTACAACAGCGCTCTTACATGAATACCACAGGCAATGTTTCCAGTTATGCTTCTACACATCGCTGTTAGGTTGCTTTGCCGGGATAATTTATTGTTGGTCGTGAAATGTTAATGAACATGTTTTACCGGGAATGTCTCGGATCCAACATCATGTTGTGAGTTTCGTTGCGTCCGTGGCCTTTTGGGCATCACTGGCGCGACATGATAGCGCGCCGTGGCGTCGGTTCCAGCAACGCAGCGCAAGCGCGATGCAGTCGGGAGTTTTCGGACCGAAGGACAGCCAAGAGGCCAAGAGGGAACCGAGAGAAAGCCAACAGGGAACCATCTTTTACTCCGCCAGCCGACCGACCTACGGACCAGCGACAATCGACCGACCGACAGGCCGACGAATCGACAGACTTACGGACCGACGACGACGAGAACGGCGACCGACCGACCGACCGGGACGACGACGACGACGACCGACGACAATGAGTGATGGGCCGACCGGCCGACCGACCGACGCCGACGACCGGACCAACCGACCGACCGAGGCGACGACCGCCGACGACCGACCGACAGATTGGGATGACAACGGTTGGTCGACCGACCGGCAGACGCCGACGACCAGACCGAGACGACGACGAACGATGACGATCGACGGAGTGGCCGACCGACTGACCAAGGCGACGACGACCGACGGCGACGGTCGACGGACCAGCCGATCGACCGACGCCGACGACTTAACCGACCGACCCATCATTCGCACGCGCACGAGCGCGCGCGGACTGTCCTCGCTGGAGATCCAGGCGCGAATGCAATGCTAGGACTTGGGGCTGGATTGGCGTCAGCGAGCGTGTTTAGAGGGCAGGGGATGCAGGTCCAGGCCTCGTGATTCCATTGTGGAATTTCTGTGACATTAGATTTTCGATGATGGGGGCGCGCTGCCCGACGTGACTTTTCGAGAGTCAGCGCGTATGTAACGCAATGGTTTTGAGGAGTTATAGCGTTGGTTTACGCTGGCAATGCTCCAGACAGCGCAGGTCCCGACTTTGCGCGCCTGTCTTGCGCGTTGCTCTGGTCGCGTCTTGACGCGCATTCCGTTCTGCCTGGGTCCGCCCGTTTTCCGTCTGAGACGGGGGCGGGGGGTCGTGGATGGGCGGGGGGGGGCGGCCGAGCAATCGGGCGACGACGACGACGACGACGACAAAGCGACGAGGGGCCAGGGCGGAGGGGGGTCGCGCGAGGATGCTATAGGAGGCAGCCGCAATATAATCAAGTTATGCAGAAGCAGCGGCCGTCGACATTTTGTCGCCATCAATGCGCCATCCGCGCGGTGGTTGCGACGGTGATATACGCGCGCGCCCAGCGCCCCCGGCGGTCCCGGGGTCTCCCGCGCCCGACCGTGCGCGCGATGCCGCGGGGCGCTTTCTGCGAGGGTGCGTCATGGTGGAGCTTTGGGCCACGATGGGATATCGAATTCCCCCGGCGGCTGCTCGAGCGGATGCGTTCGACGCGGCGTCCGACTGCGGGGGCGCTCGTGGGGGGGGGCCCTTAGAATCGCTTCCGCGCGTCGACGCGCGCGCCAGCCCCGGGGGCGCCAGGGGGCGCTGGCGCGAGTGCGCGAACGGAGCGGGGGCTTCCATCGTCGCGGCGGCAAATTGCGGCCCCGCGCCGGCAGCAGCAGGGCGCTTCGATGTTTTGGGCGCGCAAGTCGCGCGGCGCGTTGCGTTCATTTGCGGGCGCGTCTTGATACCCCTGCGGGGGCGCGGCTTGGGGCGACCGCGCGAGCGGGGCCGTCGCGCCAGAGGGGGTCGCGCGCCGTCGCGCAAGAGACGCTGCGCCAGGTCGACGCAGCCCGCGATCGCGCCGGAGACGCCGCTCCGCCGCTGCGACGCGCGCCTTCCTGCCAGGACGTTCGCGCCGCGGCGGCGGCGCGCGCCCGCGCCCGAAGCCTTCGTGCGCTTCGGAGGGGGCGCGCGCGGCCTCGTCGAGAATGCAGCGCCGCGGCGGCGGGCGCTCGCCGCGCCCCCGTGGGAGGGGGGCGCCGCGGTCGCGTCGCAGGGCCGCGCGCTTGCGGGCGCCGCGCGTCAATTGATCGCGCAGCGGGGCGTGGCGAGGCCGATCGCGCGGGCAAGGCCGGCGGGCGACGTCTCGCGCTCGCTCGAACTTCCCGCGCAGTTGGCGGGCGGCTGAGCCATTGATTGCGCCGCTCGGCTTCGCCTGGGCCTTGGGGCTCGGAGCGCCGAGGGGCGCCTGCCGCCGGACCGCGCGATGAATTCGGCGGCGGCGCCGTTTGCGAATCGGGCTTGCGCGCGGGGGCGCAGCGACTGCAGGGGCGCGCGTTGAGCGCCTCCGCTCTCCGGCTACTGGGCGGATGGCCGATGGCGCCGCCGTGCAAATGCTCGACCTCGCCGCCGGCCTTTCTTTTTTTTCCCGGGCGGCAGGGGTTCCCGGAGATTTTGCCGATCGGCCCCTGGGCGCTCCGCGTCGCGCGGCGGCGAGGCGCGGGGGGGGCCGTCGGAGGTTCGCGAGCGAAGCGGGGTCTTGGGCGCGGACGGCGCAGTCGCGAAATGGCAGAATTTCTTGCTCGCGCATGCGTTGCGCGCGAGGCTCTTAGGCGCGCGGCAACCTCGCCGCCGGGCACCTGGGCCCGCGCCCCGTGCCTGGGCGCGCCGGCCTTTGCGCCGCGAAGCCATGTCGCGGTCGGATTGGCGACCTGCCGGCGCGTTGCCCGGCCCGTCCAGCCGCGCGGTGCTGCGGCTCGCGGCGGCAGGGGTCCGTTTCTGATTTCGGCCGCCCCGCGCGGAGCGTTCGACCCCGCTGCGAGCGCCCCGACGCTGTCCGCGCCCCCCCCGGGGCTCTCGTGCCATTCCCAGCAATCGACATTGCGCCCGTCGCCCATGGGGGGCCGCGAGACTCGCCCAGCTCCCGCCCTGCAGATTCGGCGCAGCGCGCCCCCTGCGCCCCCCCTCGCCGCGCGGCCTGCGGCAGTTGCAGAAATTTTCAGAGAGCCCCCGCACCTCTGCCCCTTCCGGTTTCACGCCCAGGCGCCTCGAGGTTTCCGGGCGCCCGCCGCGCCGCGCGAATTGGTCTGGATAGCCGCGCCCCCTTGGTGCTCCGCCGAGGCGAATCGCTCGGCGCGTTTGGACGCCGCGAACCCGCGCGCCCCCCTCCTCGGAGCCTGCGCCTCGAACATTCTGCCGCCGATGTCCGCTTTGCTCATGCGGCCAGTGATGCGCGTCGCGGTGTCTCGGTGGCCGCGAGGCCATTTTTTCCACTCGCCCACTGCCCTCTCGCCCACTTGCGCAAGGCGGTCATTGCCAAGTTGCCCCAATTGCAATTTTCCTATGCCAATGGCCTGTCCGGTCGGCCTAGTGCCATGACCATGGGCGCCGCGTGCCAGTCGATGACGCGTTGCCATGTGCCTGGATGCGCAGTTGCGCGTAGATCTGACTGGCCCCCCATCCCCCCGCTGGCAACGCGGCGCGCTGGCCCAACCGCGCGGCGCTCTTCTAACCCGGAGGCCGAGTGGCCGACCGCCCGCGCGGCGCGCGTGTCGCGTGCCCCGCGTCGGCAGCAACGAGGCCCCCCCCCCGCCCCGCGCCCCTAGCCCGCTGCGCCCGCGGACATGTTCCGCCTGACGTGCCGAGCGGCCCGCGGGGCGAGTTGCGCAGCGTTGGCCGCCGGCCGACGAGGTCCAGCGGCCGCGCCTGCCAGGTTCTAGCAGCCCCGTGGAGCACTGGCTATGCTGCCCAAGGGACCGGGGCCCGAGCGCCCAGTGGCGCGGCGGCCCAGTTGCCCAGTGGCCACCCCGGCAGTGCATCGTGCGCCGCGATGTTCCTCGCCCACTGGCGCAGTGGCTCAACGACCCGTGACTTGGTTCGCAGTCAGGAGAGCGCCCTCGCTGGCGCTGTGGCGCGATTGCCCAGTGGCGCGGCGTCCGCCAGTTCTGCGGCAGACTGGCGCGTTGCGCCGCGCGCCCCCATGCGCCGGGGCGGCGAGCGGTGGTTCTGGGGCTCTGTGGCAGATTCTGGCAAGGGGCCCTACCGCAGACATGTTCCAGCACCCCTATAATAGCGGCCCAGTGCGCCAGTGGTCCACAGGGCACGGGGTTTATTGGTACGCGGCGAGCCAGGGGGGCACCTCCTGCTCGGCTGCCCCCAGTGGAGTGGAGGGGGGTTGAATTGCACGGCAGTCAAGTGCCCCTGTGGGCCTGGCCCAGGAACAGATTGGCCGAGTTCCGATGGCGCGGTCGCAGCATTGCCTCGCGGCCTAAGGGCGCAGTGGCGCGCGGGCCCAGCGACCCAGTTCCATTGGGATGAGCACTCCACTTCGCGCGACTTTGCGGCCCAGAAGACAGTGCGAACACGGCCGCGTGGCCCCGCAGATCGGTTCCACGCGGGGGGCGCGGGCGCGGGCGCGTCGGCCGAATGATCCTCAGAGCCCCGCGGTTCTCAGAAAGACCGCGTGCGACACTTGCAGGGATGGGGTCTTGACCGCGGCGGCGTAGTAATTCAACGGACGCGTTGCGCATGTGGCATGATGTCGGTGTCGCGGGGCGAAGTCTGGGGAGGGCGTGTTGCGCGCGTGTTCTTGGTTCGAGCGTTATGGCATTTTTGCGAGGGCTTCGTGCGAATCTTCGTTTCCTGATCATTTGCTCTTAAATGTTGCTTGGGTTGGCTTCGTAATTTGGCATTTGCAACATTTCCCCCCCCCGTGGCGCGCGGATGCCAATGGCTCCCTAGACCAGGATTCACTGATCACGTCGGATCCCAATCGGACCCCCGCGAGCCCGTGCCCCCCCCCCCTGGACCCGAATTATATAATGAAACCATCGGGCGGGGCGTGGTTCATGCCGACATGGCGAGTGCGTTCCAGCCATCGACGGAAACGTTCCAGCCGCCCACAGCGTGGACTCCAACCATTTAGCACTTCCGATGGAAAGTGTTCCAGCCGCCCCTCCCGACAAGACGAGAACGTTCCGGCCTTTTAATAATTTCTACGGGAGGTAGCGTTGCAGCCGCTTCGAGGTATCCGGGGAGGAGCCAAAAGGGAACCATTTTATGGCGCCGGCCGACCGACCGACAACCGACAACCGCGACGATGACCGACCGACCGACGGACCGACGACAACCGACCGACCCGCAGGCCGACGGATCGACCGACCGACCGTCGACCGACGATGGGAACGACGACAACGACGACTGACCGACCGACCGAGAGGACGACGACGATGACGACCGATGGACCGACAGACCGACCGACGCCGACGACCAGAGCGACCGGCCGACCGACCGACCGAGATGACGATGACCAATGACTATGATCGACTGACTGATCGAGACGACGACCGATGACGATGATCGACAGACAGACAGAGTGACCGACGCCGACGACCAGACCGGGACGACGACGACGACGACCGACGGAAACGACGACCGACGGCGACGACCGATCGACCGACGCCCACGACCAGCCCGACCGATCAACCGCACGCGCACGACGAATGCGCGGATGTGGGACCGCGGCGTATATACAATGCTAGGAACACCGACCCCCACTCGAATCATATTGTGAACGCGCCGTAGAGGGCGCGGTTCCTTCCATCTCTCAAATTCCCAGCCGCTCATTCCGACAAAACGAGTACTTCAGCCATCAATTTTCACGAGGGCTAGCGTTCCAGCAACCCGCGGCGTGGGTGCTAACCGTCGAATTTCTAGAAGAACATGGTCCAACCGTTCACGCCGATTGCGTTCCACCCATCAGATACTACGAGGGAAAACGTTCCAGCCGCCAGCGGCGTGGGTTCCAGTCCCCCAGTGCTTACGAGGGGAGGCGTTCATCCACCCATCCTGACAAGACAAGAGCGTTCCAGCCTCCCTCTAGTAATTTCTACGGGAGACAGCGGCGATCCAACCGCTTCCGTTCGTGAGTGTTTGCGGCCTTCTCGCGAATAGGACGGCTGTCGCACGAGATGGCAGCTAGAACGGGTCGCGCTTCAACCACCGCCCCAATTTGAGACAAACACACTTCGTCCAAATCCACACCAACACATTGGTCCATCGATTGTCGTGCGTTGACGCATTTTATCCCAAGCTTCCTTTCAATGCCCCAATTCAATCCAGCAAGCACGCATCGCAATTCTTCCTCGAGGGGCACCTCGAAAAAAGGCGTCCGCCCAGGCCGAGGGTGGCGCCCCGCCAAGCGCCGTTTCTGCCCGTACCATCCGCTAACGAAAGCCCCACGTACGCTCGCGCTGCTGGGCGTTCGGGCTTCGGTCCGCCGCCGAGTTTGTCTTTTTCCGTCTTTTCTCCAAGCCGGTGTTCGCCCTTTTCAAACTCGGGGCGCGCGGACCGCTTGTTGCGCGACATCCGGACGGACGCCCGCCCGAGTGGCTGTGATCTCTCTCTCTCTCTCTCTCTTTGTCTACGCTTCTTTCTTTTCAGGGGCCCAGGCGGAGGGTGGTCTGGTTGGGTCAGAGACAGGGCCCGTCGACTCCCAATCGCCCATGGGGAAAGAATGCGCCCTAGCCCCCTAACTCGCCCAGGAGGCTCGTCAACGACCATCGCCGATTCTAGGCTGAGCCCCCCCTTTCAACCAGTCTTCCTTGCGGTGTTCCAGAGTTCCTCGTATCGTGTCTCTCTCTCTCTCTTTCTCTATCTCTCTCGTTGTGCTCCTTTCTTTTTGTTGTTCTCTCTCTCTCTCTCTCTTTATCCTTTACCTCTCTGTGTCTCTCTGTATATCTCTCTCTCTCTTGTTGTCTCACTCTCTCTCTCGCTCTCTCTTATTCTTGTCATCTAGATGCCACTCTTTTTGTTGTTGCTGTTTTTTGTTCCCCCCCTCCTTGTTTCTCTTGTCCCCTGGACATTACGTTCCCGAGCTCGTCCGAGAGCCAGAGGAGTGGATGAAGGCGGACGGCAGCTGCGACTCGACGATGCTCGACACCTACCCCCACATCGCTTGGGTGGCCAGCAAGAGCGACCATGCTAGTCGTTTTTTCTTCTGTTTGCCACCATTGTTTGATGATGGATGGCAGGAGGACTGGGAGGAAGAGAAGGGGGGATGGATGATCTCGCTCCGCAGTCCTCCTCCCCATCCCCCTTCCTTACCCTCTTCGTCAATTGCGACTCTTTCTTCCTTTTGCGCTCCCCTTCCCCACTACCCCGTTTTTCTTGTCCTCTTTCCTCCTGGTCCATCCTTCTGCTCCTCCATCCTCCCTCGTGCACTACAACCCTTTGTCCCCCCACAGATACCCCTGAAGTCCCCTGAAGACCACCCAACCCACCTGCCGCTCCCGACTCTCAACCCTCCATCTCCATCTCGTCCTTCTCCTCCTCCTGTCTCCACCTTCCACGTTCCATCTCGTGCCCCTCCATACATCCGGCCTCCCTCTACCTATGCTTCATTCTCCACTCTCCTTCTTCATTCCTTCCCACATCCCTATCCCTCCACCCTCTGCCCTCATCCATCCATCCGTTACCGCAGAGGGAGCTGGCAGACCAGACGCGCCCGTGCTTCCGAAAGCCTGCCCGGAGGCCACCTGTGGCGCCCTGCCCTCGACGCCTTCCCCTCCCTTTTCCTGCTTGCCGATCCGTCGACTGCAGAGGGACTGGTCTACACAGACGCCCCGCGGCGCCTGGCAGGGCGTCGCCGTGAAGCAAGCTGGTCCTCAAGGGAACGGGTCCTGGAGGCTTTCCCCCGTTTCCGCGCTGTCCGGGGCCGTCAAAGAGCGATCCTGAACGAAGAGTTGGCCTTGGGAGCATGCCGCGGGGCCCAGGATCCATTTCCCCCAGGGTCCGTTCCCTTCATGGTAGACGGGGGGCGGACGAGCTATCTCACTGGCTGCACATCCGGCGCGACGGGTGGCCCCCGGCAGAGCCTCTGGTGCGGCGTCTCCCCTCGGGCGCCCCGGGGAGAGGGAAACTCCCCCACCCCCCGGAGGCCCATTCCGCCCATTCCAGACGCCTGGTGGCGGTGGCCCTCGCCGAGGCGCCAACGTTGGCACCAGGCGTACATCGCGGGACACGTACGGCACCGCTGCGTCCTTCGGCTCTGCGCTCCGCCCTCCGCTGTGCTTTGCTGTGGAGGATCGCGCCGCATCGCCCAACTGTTCGGGCTCTAGCCGGGAGGCCTCCACGAAGCTTCCGTTGCCCCCAATCACGCCAAACGGCCGCGGTGCTGCCGTGCCTCGCGGCAGTGTGGCGTACGCCGAAGCTCCTGTCGTTCGTGTGCTTCAGCGAGTTCCTCCTGCATTCTGTATCCTCTGTGCTCCACGTTCCCTCCTCCATGCTCGATTCTGTGTCCTCCTCCCCCACCCGCCGCGCGGGCGCGGAGGAGGAACGACGAGGGGAGGAGTGAGAGTGAGGGATCGAGGAGGCAGGGAGGGGGGGAGTGAGGATACCTTCCTTCCTTCTTCCTCCTCTTCCAGCTTCCCTGTCCAGGACTGCCGTCGACAGGCCCGAGGAAGAGGACCCAGTGCGTCGCGCGCGCCAGGGCCAGAGTTGTCGGCCCTTCGTTGTTGTTGTTGTTGTTGTTGTTGTTGTTGTTTTTGTTGTTGTTGTTGTTGTTGTTGTTGTTGTTGTTGGTGTTGTTGTTGTTGTTGTTGTTGTTGTTGTTGTTGTTGTTATTGTTCTTGTTATTGTTGTTGTTGTTGTTGTTGTTGTTGTTGTTGTTGCTGCTGCTGTTGTTGTTGTTGTTGTGGCCGAACTCTCACTGTTGAAGAAAAGGTATAGTTGATCCTCCCTCTGGTAACATATGTGTCCTTAAAAATTGAAGTGCCCCTCCCGGGGCTCGCATTGTGTTTTTTCTATCAGGGGGAGTCTTTCTCATCAAACTCCGCCGCTGGCCCCCAGACAACAACAACAACAGCAACAACAACAACAACAACAACAACAACGGCTCCCGCCTTATATTTCCTCGCAACTTACTAAGGAATCGCGCTCTCGCTATGGACTTCCTTGCAAATTATCAAAGAATCGCGCTCTCCCCTGTGAGTTCCTCGCAGTGCATTCAGGCGCCACGCCCTCGCCATTCATAATTTAGGAATCGTGCTCTCGCCCGAGTTTTTCTTGTGAATTCTGCTGGACTCACGCATTCTCATAACATGCGTCTGTTCTTCACTTGAAGTGCCCCTCCCGGGGCTCACTGTGTTTTTTCCGATGAACGTCTTCCTGTTCAAACTGTGCCCATGTCCTTGGTTTACAACAAAAATGGCTCCCGCCTGAATACTTCCTTCCAATGTATTGAAGAATCGCGCTTTCGCTAGGGACCTCCTTGCAATTCTTGACGCTTCGCGTATCCCCACGAATCCGTAGCCCCCTTGGCTCAAGCCGCTCTGGCTCGAGGTGGCCTAGCCGGCCTGCGCGGCCGCGGCCGGGGGCCCGCCCCTGGCCTCCCGCTTCCCCGCCCGCGGGGGTGGGGACGGAAGTCGTCTCTCCCTCCTCCCCCCCGCCCGCCGGGCCATGCCCCCGGCGAATTCGCCTGCGGCCCGCCGCCGCCGCCAGCAGCGCACAACCACCAGTCGCCGTGCGGCGCCGCCCCCGGGGCTGGCGCCGCGAGCTGCCGCGGCCCCTGGCTGCCTCGGCGTGGCCAGCGGCGCCGCTGCCGCGGCCGCCGCCGCCGCCGCGGCTGCCGCGGCCGTGGCGGCGGCTGGCCGCGGCGACGCCGCCGCGGCCGCCGGCGCCGTGGCATTCGCTGCCGCCCTCGGGCCCGCCGCGGCGGCCGCGGCCGCCGCGGGCGCGGCGGCCGCGGCAGTGGCCGCCGCGGCCGCTGGTCCCGCCGCGCCTATCGACGCGCCCTCCGCGGCCGCCGCCACCGCCGCCGCCGCGACCGCCTCCGGCGGGCCGCTGGTGGCGGCCGCCGCCGCTGTCCTCCCCGACGGCGACGCCACGACCTTCGAGAGGCGCTGCGAGATTGAGATCATGCGTGGGCGTGTGAGCATGCTCGCCACGATGGGCCACGAGGTCGTTGGCAAGTTCCCTGGCGAGATCCCCCCGTCTCTCGGGGCGAAGTTCGAAGCTGGATGCCGAGATCGCGAACGGCCGCCCGACCATGATGGCGATCTGCGGGATGTTCTTCCAGGGCGGACTCTCGGGCAGCGCCTGGGGCGACTGGGCGCTGTACTCGGACTCCCCGCTGAGCGCCTTCGAGAGCGAGCTGCGCGTGCAGGCGCTGGCGGGTTCTTGTACGACCCCTCGAGGGCCCTCTGCGACTACGAGAACGGCGACGCCCTGGGCGTGCCCGACGGCAGTACCTCGCTTGCCGGCGAGACCAAGTCTCCCAAGCTGAACGCCGAGACCGCGTACCGAAGGCTGGCGATGATGGCGATCATCGGGATGTTCTACCAGGATGGCCTCTCGAGCAGCGCGTGGGGCGACTGGGCGCCGCACACGGACCCCCCGCTGCGCTCCTTCGGGAGCGAGCTGGGCGCGCAGGCGCCAGTGCGCCTCTGGGGCCCCGCCGACCTCGCGAAGGATGTCGACGCCGCGGCCTTCAAGAGACGCCGCGAGACAGAGAGCAAGGATGGGCGGGTGAGCACGCTCGCCACGAGGGGCTACAACACGCCCGAGGCTGCTGGCAAGTTTCCTGGCGAGATCCCCCCGTCTCTCGAGGGGAAGTTCGAGGACATCCCGAACGGTCTTGCTGCCCTCCCCACGGTGCCAGGGCCAGGCTGGCTGCAGATCGCGGCGCATTGCCTCAACTGCGAGTCGGGCCCGCTCGGTTACAACCCGGGCCCCAACAGGAAGCCTGGCGAGCTCGGACGGGGGCCCATCGGTCCACGCAGCGCCGACGCCGCGGTCAGGCAGCGCAGGTTGAGTGCCGAGAGTGCCAACCTTCGTCTGGCCGTTGCTGAAGTCCACGTTCACGGCCGCGTCGACGACGACCACGATCGCGACGGCTACGAAGACGACCACGACCACGACCGCGGCGACAACCGCGACCACGTCCACGACGACGACGACCACGACCTCCATGGACGCCGTCGCCTCGACGACGACGACGACGACGACCGCGACCGCGACCGCGAGCACGACCACGCCGTCGACCACGACGGCGACCCCCAAACGACAGGCGACCATCCCGGGGATACTGCCACGCACAACGACACATCGGAGCATAGCAGCAGCAGCAGCAGCAGCGGCAGCGCGCCGCCCCCCGTAGCGTCGACAGACGAAGACGCCCCAGAGGGGAATCGAGAGGCGGTAGAGGCAGAGGTCACGATACTACCCCCCGCATCGTGGTCGGACGACGACGCCCCGGCGGGGAATCGAGAGGAGGTAGCCTGCAGTGACCAGGGTACTGCTCATACGAACGACCCCCCCTCCAGCTGCGCCAGCAGGCCATAGGAAAGGAGCGGGCAGTCACGGCGGAGGCGGCGGAGGCTGCGGAAGCCGCGGAGCACCCTCTCAGGACAATCAGCCCGAGGGTTTGCGCGACGAAAGGCGAGCCGAGCCCGTCGAAGGAGGCGACGCAGTCCCCCCGCCAAGTACACAGGCGAACATATCCCCCCAGCGGCGCAGACACACAGGGCCAATCCTCCCTCATCCTCTTTTATTCACCAGATTGTGCGGCTATCGGCTGCGTCTCCTCCGCCTCCTCCTCCTCCTCCTCCGGCTCCTTCTGCTCAGGGCGTTCGTCCAACTGTGCATGGGCGCACCCCCCAACCTGTTGTCGGTTCCCCGGTTGCTGCGACTCGGGGCAGTGCCCCCATGCCGAATGTAATGCCGAGGAACGAAACGGAAATTGACAGAAGGGCAGTGGTCATCAGTCCACTGTGCCAGCAGGACAGAGGAAAGGGGTGGGATGTCACGGCGGAGACGGCGGATGCTGCGGAAGCCGCGGAATGCCCCCCTTCAGGGCAATCAGAGCGCCAGTAGTCCTCTGGGGCCGCCGCGCACCCAGCAGGGATGCCTTGGAACGACCATCCAGACGCAGGACAGCGAAGCCATCCGCTGGCTAGTCGGGAGAAACCGATTTGCCCCTATTCGCCCCCCTTCCCCAGTTGGCGAGCTCCTTACGGGCGGCGAACCCGAGGCGCCCTCGCCGGGCGCCCAGAGCACCGCTGGCGACGCAGCCCGCGCCCCGGCCGTGGAAGTCGCGCCGCAGCGCGCGCGCGCCCTCGGCACAACCAGTGGCGCCCCAGAGAACGGAGAGGATCAGGCGCTGTCCAGAGGGGGCGCACCCGGGAGCGACGCTGGGCGCAGGCCCGAAAACGAGCGCCAGCGAAAGGGACCCCTCCCCGCGAGCCACAAGGCCGAGTCTGCCTGGGCCGCCGGACGCGTTCCGACCCCAGCCTGGCGGCCAACCATGCGGCCCGCGCTTCTCCGCAAAATTCTGCCAGGCGGGCAGCCGGAGCTGTCGCGAGCAGATTGCGATCCCCCCAGCTAGGACAACGAGGCCGTTACGTTGGAGACTGGCGGCCGGGATACAAGGCGGCGCCAGGGGCCCGACCCGCGTCAATGGCCAGGGCCCAAGGGCCCCGACACGGGACAACAGCTGCACAGTGGGACCTCCCCGGGGAGGCACCCGGCGAGGCGATGCGACGACTCCAAGTCACATTGGGGCCAATGTTCACTGGCACCTGGCACGCTTTCGCCGAGCGGCAGTCGGCGCCTGGCGGCGAGGGCGCGCTCGACCACAATCGGCGCGACCCGCGAGCCTGCCACCTTTTTTCTGGAATCATTCCGCAGCAACAAGGGCGACGCACGGGTCCTCAGCGATGCGCTGGGCCTCGACGTCGACTGGGCTCGGGCCTGGCAGCGGCGCCTGGGCCCGAGCGGCGGCGCGAGCAGTGGTCACCATGCGGTAAAGGGCCACCCGAGCCACAGTAGCCTTGCTACCCCCTCGCGGCATCCCTGCGAGTTGCTACCGTGGTAGTGTCTCGACACCTGCTTCTTACAGAACTTCCACGTCCTTTTCTTGGCTGTTGTCTACGTGCTGCGTGTGTGGCTACACCGTCGGCCTCAGTTCATTTCTCCTCTGTCTGCGTGCTGCGCGTGCGGCTATACCGTGGACAGTTCGGCTTTCTGCTCTGTGATCCACCTTCTCTGTTGACTACGAGATGCACGCCGTACTCTGCAGTGCGATTGGGTGTTTCAGGCTTCCCCCCTTTTGGTTCTGACGGGCCTTTGTCGGACGTGCCTTGCTTCTCCATTGGAGGAAACACGCTGTGTGGGAGACGAACGACAGGCCCCCCCGGAGCGGAGGATGCGCACGTCCCGAGTACGTCGGAGGAAGCGCGCTGTGTGGGTGACGGATTGACTGGCCCCCATCTGGTGCGGTCGCAATTGACTAGCAAATGATTGCTGGTTTCTTTTCGCTTTGCGTTTCCCCCTGACGGGCGCCTGCGCCCCGTGCTTCTCCTGGCCCCCCGCCCCCCGGGGCTGGGCGACGCGCTGCCCGTTCGCCCCCCTTGCGTGTCGCCGAGGCCGCCGATTCGGCTCGCCGGCTGCCTTCTCGGTGCGCGGTTTCTCTGTTGTCCGGGGCGCGCGCGCGTCCGCCAGGAAGGCAGAGGCCTGTGGAGCGGGGATCCAGGGCACCACGAAGTGTCAGCACTGTCCTCCGCCAGTGGTCTGCCGCGCGGTTCCCCCCCCGCGGTCGCTGAAGACCTTCCGCTGGGATCGGTGGAGGGGCCGCAGTGGCGCCTCCGACTTGGACTGTCGTCCCCCCCCCTGTGGTCACTGACGGCCCTCCACAGGAAGCGGTGAAGGGATCGCAGAGGTGACTTCGACCGGCGTCGTTCCCCCCGCGGTCGCTGAAGACATTCCGCAGGGGGCGGTGGAGGGGTCGCAGAGGTGACTCCGACCACGCAGCATCGTCAGAGGTGCGGCCTCTTCCTTCTCTTTCGCTCTGCACCTCGCGTGCTCCCCCCCGACGATGCTGCCCTGGAGCAGGGGCAGCGTTCCCCAGCAGTGGTCAGGCGCTCTGTTCCCCCCACGGTCGAGGTCCCACATCGCGTGGTGGAGAGATCACAGTGGCCAAGGTCTCGCAGTATAAGCATTGGCGTCGCCCCTCCTCCTCCTCCATTTCTTCTCTGGATTGCGCGGCTATCGGCTGCGTCCCCCCCTCTCCCCCCCCCCCCTCCTGTGGATTCGGCGACGCGCGATCTCCCCCCCCGCCGAGGCTCCTCTGGAGCACTCGGGCTCAACACGCGATTCCCCCCCTACCGAGGCTCTTGGAGCACTTGGGCCTATGTGCCACCTGGAGGCTCTCTCGCAGAGCTCCGAGGTGAGGTCGGCCGCGCTGCTGCCAGGTGTTGTTCTGACAGCTCGGGCCTTCTGCCTGCCCCGGCACCACCGGGGGCCGGACCTGGGGTGAGTGCGGAACGGCAAGTGGTACACCCTGTGCTCGACTGACGACGTTCCCCCCTCGGGTCCACCCCTGCCCCCGGTTGGCGCTCGCCGCTTGGTTCCCCCGTCCGCCGTGATGGATAAGTTGCCTGCGTTGTTCGCCGGCGACTTGGCCCACCTCTCTCGGCAGGAGCCACCTTCGTGCTCCAGGTACTGCACAAGTGGTTCATTCATTCTTTGTCAGTGCTCCAGCCCTCCTGCGAGTTGGCCCATGGCGCTCGGCCACGCCTGCTGCCGTTCCCCCGACACTCTGGGTCAGGCAGTCAAGGTTCGGACTCCGCGACTGGGTCGACGTCTCCGTGCATTGGTCGGTGGCTCATGTCCGATCGCGCCCAGGAGTCCAAGTGAGTGAGGCTTTCCCGGCTTCCCCTCTTCTGCCCGCGCGTTCCTTGCTCTCTCGCCTCCTCGTCGTGGTGAGCGGTGCGGCCTCGCGTTCCCGCTGTGCTGCCGCTGAGCTGCTTGGCCCTAGCCAGTGCTCTCTGGACTGTGCGGTTCGAGCTGGCGCCGCTGCGCGACTTCTCCTCCGTCTGCTTCAGTCTGGTGCTTGCGTCCCCGTTCCTGGGTCGCTCGCATCTTAATGGGGGGCATGTTGCCTCTTGCAGGTGCACTTGCTGCGTCGGCCTATGCGCCGTCGTATGCAATTATCTCGCCCTGTGCCCCAGCCGCGCCCGCCCCGCTTCCTTGACTTTTCCTTGGAGCCGTCAATCAAAAAGCATCCCCACCAACGGTCCGTAGCCTGGCTCAAGCCACCAGCTCAAGCCGTCTGGTGGGCCTGCCCCCTCCGGGGCAGTCCCCCACCGCTCAAGGGGGCGCCCGCGCGCTGCGCCGCGGGCCGCGGCTGGCTCCCTTCCGCCCCCCCTGGGCGCGACGGCCATGGCCGCAGCCTCGCCGCCAGCGCAGACAGGCAGCGCGTGCCTCGGCTGTCGCCTACAGCCCCCCCCAGGCGGGGCCATGGAAACCGGGGGTATTCACCGATCTGCTCACGCCGAGGGGGGGGGGGGGGGGCGCTCAGTGCAGGGCGCGGGGGCCCAGTCACTGGCCGCGGTCGAACCCCCCCTGGGCGTTGATCAGGTATAGACCACCCGCAGACAGCAGCCCCCCTCCCCCATGGTGGCAGATCAGGAGACCGCACCCGCAGCGGCCGCGGCGCCCCTAGCAGAGGTGCCCAACGATCCCGAGCCAGCCCTGATGCGGCGCCCCTCGGATACTCCGGCTCGGGGGCGCCCCGACTCAACACCCCCCCCCCCGCGCTCCCACTCCAGACCCCATCTCGATCCCTGTTCCCTCCGCGCCCCCCTCCTCTCCCCGCCTCGGGGCCGCGCAAGACCCCTCGCCGCCGGCAGAAGTGGCTGTCCAAACCCCCGAGGTTGACGAGGGCGGCCCAAGGGGGCCCCGAGAGGCGGTGGGCGCGGTGAACTCCAGGGAGTGCTTGGAGGAGACGCAACAGCATGCAGAGGCAGAGCACGCGCCGCCCCCCCCCCCCCCGGAGAACAGGCGCAGGCACCTTCTCAGACAGGGGCGGGCCACGCCCCCGAGGTGCAAGCTGGCGACGGAGTTGGAAGCAACCACCATCAAACAGTGACTCTTGCGGCGGTTAGCTGCGCCCCCAATGTCAACGGAAGAGTGAGCCCTGCGGCAGCCAGCGGCACCCCTGAGGTGCAAGCTGGCGACGGAGACGGATGCGACCACCAGCCCATAGTGACTCCTGCAGCGGTTAGCTGCACCCCCAATGTCAACGGAAGAGTGAGCCCAGTGGCAGCTAGCGGCACCCTCGAGGTGCAAGCTGGCGGCTTAGACGGAGGCAACCACCAACAAACAGTGACTCCCGCGGCGGTTAGCTGCACCCCCATCCACGACACAACTCCGGATCGGCGCATGCAAACGCCAGCGGCGGACGCTCCGAGGGGCCTCGAGCCCTACGAGAGCGCGCACCTCAGGAGCTCACTGGATCAGGGGCGCATCGCCTCAGGGGAATCACTGTCCGCTCTCCCCCCTCCCCCCCCCCGCCCCCCCCCCCGACCCCCTGCCCGACCCCCCCCCCAGGCAGGTGCCGACGAGACGCGCGTGCCCAGCGAGCACCAGGACATCTCCCCCACTCTCCCCCTCCGCCCGCTCGAGGCTAATGGCCCACAACAGCCGTGGGATGAAGTCGATTGGGAGTGGCTCCTTGAGGCTTGTAAGTCCAGTGGAAGTACCCCCGACAGTGACGTGCGCAGCGCCTGGGGGGCCCCCAGCGCGATCGAGGGCAGATCAGACCTCGCCGCCCGAGATCGACCGATCGCCCCTCCTCCCGGCCTTCACTCGCCTCCACCGCCAGGCTCAAGCCAGCGCAGTCGAGAGGATCAATCGGACGACCCTGAGCACGGGCGACACCACCCTTGGAGCTCTGACGGGGAGCGCCCGCCAGAGAGGCCGGGCTCTCCCAGCTGCCGCTACGGCCCAGGGGCCAGCAGGCTCCAATATCATCCACGACGACGCGGGTGTCGCGACGCGGACGTTCCCTCCCTGGCCCCAAGGGTCGCCGACCCGAGGGGCGCCAAGAGGGGGGGCACCCTTGCCGCCCTCGTGGCACACCGCGACTTTCTGGTAGGCCCATGGAGAGACCTCCCCAGGCGAACGGTGCGCAGCCAAACGATGAAGCAGGGTCTCGAGTACCTAATATGCTTCTGCTGGCTCCGGCATCCCCCCTGGCACCCTGGAGTCCACGCAGAACCTCGCCTGGTCGTGAAGGCCCCGAGCCCACTCAGGGCTGCTCCGAGTCGGAGGGCCTAGCTGGAACAAGGTGCCTCTCGCCGGTGCTGCACCGGCGGCCCAGCACTGGCTCAGCTCGACCTGTCCTGTCTCGTTTGGCCCATCACAGATCCGACTGCGAGGCGAGGCTTGGAGGCGTGGGCCCAGACCCGGTCCAAGCGTTAGCCTTCCGCTACTCAAGCCTGACCACGGACCCCGCCATCGAGGCGGAGAGGCTGGGTTGCGAAGACCCTACCGTAACAGAGCTGTACGCGGCCGACTTGAAATACGACGCTCTTCACATCGTCTCCCTGTGCACGGGCGTCGGGGTAAGAGACCCGTCCGACGGCCTCTTCCCGGCCTCCTTACTAGGGCTCTCAAGAGAACGGCCCGACTTAGCCCCCGACGCGAGAGGCACTGAAGCTGACCGTGAACACAAGTTCAAGATACGCCGCTACCTCATCCACGAACACCGTAGGGATAGAGCTCACTTCCCGCACCACAGAGAAGTCAGGAGCTGGGCGGTAAACAGAGGGCAGTGGAATGATTGCGCCATGTCCACAGGACAGCACGGCGTCTTGTCCACAGGACAGCACGGTACAGGACCAGACGGCTGGGCGGCTCCGGCCATACTAGGCGCAGGGCCGCGATCCCCAGGGATTCCAGGGGTGATACTCGAGGGCAACGACGCACCAGAGGGACCCTGGCCCCTAAATAGCACGTCCCACATGATTTTTCCACCCAACCACCAGATGCGAATACTGTGGCTGCTGGCTCGCACGGGACCCCCAAGGCCCCATGTTCATCGTCTGCCACAGGCTTGCCACGCCATGGTGCCTAGCGGTGGACGGATTCTACTCCGACGGCGTGGAAGCGCCAGGACACCCCCTCGACTCTCTGGGCACACAGCTCGCGTACCAGCTGGTCAGGGTAGGATCGCGATACGCCCCCATCGCCAGCCACATCATCTCCCCAGACCACCTACTGGAGACTACCAGTTATTCTCCAACCTGGCAAATCTCCGAGCTCCTTGCAGCATGGCGCCACATGACGGACATCCCGAGCGAATCCTGGTACCCAGCGGCAGACAGGGATGCCCCGAGCCTGGGGGATGAACCGACGCTCAGAGCAGCGGTGAGTGCCCTCGCCAAGCTCTGCAGCGCCACACGTGGATGGGCCCTCGAGGCCGTGTCACAAATGCGCGACCGCATCAGGGATACCCCCCCCCCAGGCGGTCTTTATGTGAGTGGGTGCCCAGCAGCCTTGCCCAGCTCCATCGCGTTGCGGTGCCGAATCAGACCCCTTACCCAGCAGGCGCAGGGATCAACGCGGAAGGCCTAAGGATGAGATTCCAATTGAGCCTCAGCAGCATCCCCACGGAAGACGCCGACTGGCTCCGAAATTAAATGGGGGGAGCCTTCTTGATCGGGCGCTCGGCGTCGTAGCAACCGACGAGCGCCCCCCCGGGGCGCAGGGCGCGGATGCTGAGGCGACGGAGGTAGCCTGCGCGGCCCTCATCGCCACCGCAAGAAGGGAAGGGATATTCATCGCGGATCACCTCGGCCCGGACAGCCCCTGTGGAGCTGCGACGCGACTTGCAATCGCGCTCCGCACCGGGCCCCACG
>CAUYUJ010009113.1:549679-596998 GCA_963575745.1 Prorocentrum cordatum
TTAGACAGTTTGTCGCGGCGCAGTTTCACGTAAGAGACACCCCCCAGAGAAAGCATATTCCGCCATCCATCGTTTTCCACTGGGGAAACAACAACGCCGATACCAGTGATGCATTGCACATACTCGCGCCAGAGCCCCGCAACGACGCCAGCGTGGCTCATATAACTAGGTGGCAACGGGCCCTCGAGGGGGACGGGCGCGCAGCAGTAGACGTGGAATGGGCCACCACCAAAATAGCCCTCCCAAGGGGTTGCAACTCTTCCACCACGACCACCAAAATAGCCCTCCCGTGCGGTGCCGATCCACCATGCCCACAGGCATGCAGGTACCCGACGACCAGCCCTTAGAAGAACTGCAAGTCGCTGCGCAGACCGCCTTGGTCACAAACATCAGCGCGTGCACATGGAGAACCAAGGAAACATCGGACTCGGTGCACATCCTCATCCTGAGCACCGCCACATGCCTTGCCCACTCCGTCGCCTCGGACGCAGCAGCAGCATTCGGATGCAGAGTCGGCTTGAACGGGGGAGGGTTGCTCCTCCTGAAGGCCCCGGAAAGGATCGCAGCCCCTATACGGAGACACCTCAGGGAGGAGCCCCCCAGGATCTTCGGGAGCGGACGCAACTCCCCCGCCCTCAGTCCCCGGAGGATTTTCCTGGAAGGCAGTTGGGACGGCGGCCCATCGTTCGCCAGGCTGGCCGACCCCGAAGACGGGTTCCACCTCCGATGGAACCTAGCAGACCTCGGGCAACCTAGACACCAAGACGTGATCGATGCCACAGAGGCCACGGTGGGCACGGGGGCGGTGGAGCAGATAAACACTGTGTACGCCTGGCTTCCCGACACAGGTGACTACAAGCACATTGCGCAGGTGAGGATCAGACTGAACGCGGGGCCAGCTGCATAACAGTTGGTCCACAGGCCGTCGGGATTTCCCCAGCCACCCCCTCGAGAGAGCAGACAAGGCGAGACGGGGGGGGCCCGAACGAGCAGCGGGAGCAAATCGAAGCTCTTGCCCAGGAGGAAGTGAGGCAAGCCCCCAGAAGAGCCAGAAGAGCTGTTCAGCCGCAAATACTCGAGGTCACAGCCTTCGACCGACTGCACGCATCGCCCCCCCCCCCCCCCCCCGAGCCAGGCAACTGCGACCAGATCCATGGATCCCCCAGCACGCCACTCTGCGCATGTTCTCGGCCACGATAGGCTCATCTGGGGCGAGGTTGCACACGAGAGACTGGCCGCTTCCCACGGGGACGGAGGGTAGGGAGATACCAGCCAACACAAGGACCCCCCCCCCCACACACGATCCCCGAGGAATGGCTACGGGACGTAGACACAGCCATAGACGGACGGAGGGCCACCACGCGCCGCAGACCCGCGGAGGGCAGCGAGGGCCCCCAGGACTACACCACCATCCTCCACCCCGGGGAACATCTCACAGCGGCGATAGCCGCAGGAGGGGCGGCATGCATCACCACCAGCGGAGAAAGCGGGCACCTATACACCTCGAACCCCATGTGGGTCACGATCGCGCTGCCCGCTGAAGCTGGGAGCTGCCAACAGAGGGGCGGACCGCCCGCAGGCCAGGGCAACTCTACAGCTGACGCACGGCCCAGTGCATCCCGCCAGGCTCGACGCGACACCCGCCCGCGCCCCCAGACCGGTGGATCTAGGGATCGATGCCAGCCAAGCAGGCAACCCCCCCTGCCCCCCAGGAGGCGGGCAGCAGTGGATTCCCTCCCAGGCCCAGCCCGCCCGAGAGCATTTCCCCACCTCGCAGAGGTGCTCACCCGCAGGGTCCTGGCAAGCTCAGGACCCAGGGCTGCTCTCGCGAGGGCGGAAAGTGACGCCGTGCTGCGCGCACAGGGCATGCTGGGGAGGTTCCTAGCCTGTGTAGGGGAGCAGTGCATCCACGACGTGGCCAGGGGCATACAGACCAGGCTCGTGCTGGAGCAGCGAAGACAGGAGGAAGGCAGGGCCATCCTGATATACATATGGGACCTCTTTGCTGCCATATGGATCCTCCAGCTGACTGGCCCGAGCAATCTAGACAGAGACCACGTATTCCAGCTCATCAACGAGCTAGGTATAAAGGACGAGGTCACCAGGCAGCTTCCTTTCACACAGTGGCTCTCCCCCGAGCCCGACCCCACTTACACGGCGCACCACCCGTGGTTGGAGGTCCCCGGAAGCAGGGGCACCGAGATCGACGGCTCCGCCGCGCGCGTGCTCGCCCCAGGCACTGCCGAGAGGCTGGAGGCCCTAGACGGAAGGCTACGGAGTGCAGCGCAGGAGGACCGACGCGCCGCCAACCCACCCTCCAGAGACCACCCAGAGGGCGCTACTGGAGGCAGCGACCTCCCGACGCGAGCAGATGACGACACCAGCCAGGGCCGGGAAGCAGGGTCGGAAGAAGGGAGTGGGTGCGCCCCACAGCCCTCGCTGCAGTTTCCGACTGGCGTTCGAGCAGACTCAGCCGGCCCGAGCGGCCCGAGCCGAGCGAACCACAAGCCGCCCCAACCCGCGAGTTCCCCCCCCCAGCCCGGAGTTCAAGGCACCAGGGCCCCCCGAACGCCGACATCCCACGCGGATTGCAGCAGGCAGGGGAGTGAGGGAGCCAGCCGTTCGCGAACACCGAATATAGAGCCCGGCAACATGCAGCAGGCAGAGCTGGCCCACCCTGGCGGCGAGCCCAGGAGAAGACCTTCACCAGACAGTGTCCCACGAAACCCAGCCAGCGATCCACTAGAAAGGGGGGACTCCCAGAGCAGGACCGCACCTCCCCCCCTGCATGGAACGCAGATGGAGCTCCCCCCTCAACTGTGCCGCAGAAATACTGGACCCCCTTGGCCCCCCTGTGCAGTGGGAGGGACTAGGATGCCCTGACCAAGGAAGGTGGATCATCGTACTCAGTGCCATGGCTCGGGGCACCTCCATGCTCCAGCTCGAAGGGCAGGTCAGGCGGATGATGGCGAGAGCACACCTAACAGACAGGCTGCTGATAGCCTTCAAGGCGTACTGGACCCAGAACTCGCCAACGGGCTCCAGGAACCCCGCAGGTAGGGATCTTGTCTCAAAATGCCGCGCTCACCGCCGACGCGGCATGTGCGCTCATGCCGTCCACGACGAGAGTGGTCCCAAGATGCGAAGGCCCATCACACCCCTTCCAGTCCTTAACGGACGAAGCCCTTGACGCCATCCTCGCCGCGACCATGGGTAGCTCACTAGGGGCGAACACCAGCCGACTCAGGGCAGTCGACTCAACCTGGCCCAACCTCAGAGGCGAACAGGTCCAGCCAGACAGTCCCCCCCAGCAGCCCGAGCCCGGAGGGGACGTTGGCCAGCCTTCAACAGCTCCCCCCAGAACCTCACAGCGGGAGGAGACTGAGGTGCGGCCCCGGCCCGCAGCGGCTCCCACGGGGGAAGTACAGCGGCACCCCGAGCAGCAGAGCCAGCAGAGCAGAGAAACAGCGCACACAAGCGCCGCGAGGCAGCGGACCAGAATCCGAAACAGACGGGCACGGCAAGCCTGCCCCATGGGAACGAGACTTAGACCCAGAGTGAGGCCCGGTACGATCGGACCCGAGGAGGATAATTCGCGCTCCCTCGCGTCAGTGTGGGAGGCCCAACCAACGGCAGGTGGGCAGAGCGGGGCAGGAAGAGGCACAGGGACGCAAGGACCAGGAGAAGGGCTAAGCAGGGCAAGACCCAGGATACACACTCCTGCCCCCACCGAGCCGACGGCGGCGCCTCAACCCGCGGATGTCCTACAGCAGGTGTGGGCCCAGCACAGAGATCGGAACGCGGGCCTCTCACCAGTCGCCCCTCTGGACCATGTCCTCGCAGCCTACCAGGTGGCCGGCCTAGACAACAACCTGATCTTAGAGGCCTTCAGAACACTGCAGGAGCAGGGCACCGTCAGGCTGGGCCCCGATCACGCGGCCGATGACATCGCAGGAAGAGTCCGAATCGAGGAAGCAGCCGAGATAGACTTCACGCAGCAGACAGGAGTGGTAACACAAGGGAGGACAGTACAAGACAGCAGAGGAACGGACGAGTGCCCCCCTCTCCACCTCGTGCCCCCCTTCGACGGGTGGGGGCTGGCCAGACTAGCCGTGGGCGACCTGGTCCACGTGCTAGGATCCAGCCGGAAATTTCGTTCGTCGACTTTCGCGGAGCGCAACAGAGAGGCATCTGAAGCCGTGGCGCGCAGATGGAGCGCTGCACCCGACCCGCAAGTCGGCGGCCCCCCACGCAAGCAGCTGGCTGAGGACGCATGGGACCTCTTCCGAAGAAGGGATCCCCTCGACAACAGAACGCCGTCGGAAAAGCATCTCGACTCCTTGGGGCCGGGTAGCACGCTACTCATCGTGGCAGGCCCACCCTGCAGCAACCTATCCGCGGCCGGCCAGCGCGCCGGCAACGACGGGCTGGCAGGGGCACCGTCCTGTTGCTTCTTCTCTGTCCTGATAGCTTGGTTCCTGGCAAACAAACGGAGACCCGACCTAACCATGCGGGTACTAGTGAAAACGCGGCCTCCATGCCCGCCGCACGCCGCAAGGCCATGTGTGCAGCCATGGGGGACCTGAACGCAGAGTGGTCCGTTACGGTGAACGCGGGGGAAGCAGTCGCCAGCCCAAGAGAGCGACTCTGGTTTGGGAACTTCCCACCCCCAGTCGAAACCATAACCGACCCCCGCCTCCCCAGTCCCTGGGAACCAAGGTGGGCGTACAGGCCGGACGGGAGAATTCCAACGTGGACGCAGCCCAGGCCCCCCCCCCCAGGAGACCCAGACACGATCCTCCCGAGTTGCTACCAGACCCACCTCCTGTGCCTCCTGTGCGACGAAGACAGCAGCTTCAGGTGGTTCCTCAGAAACCCAAGCGAGCTGATGCGCGGAGTAGGACAACTATTGGCCCATTGCGGAGCAGAACAGCGCTTCGCAGGATGTACGGAGGGCCTGAACCTTGTCATGACAGGAAGAGAAAGGGCGAGCCCCGCCGCAGAAGAGAAAGTCAGGGCCTGGGGGAGATGTCTAGTAAAGGACGGCAGAGCGCACGGACTCAGACCCCCCGCGGCTGAGGAAAGGGCGAGGGCCGTGGGCCTAGCCGGCTACTATCGAGGGCTTGGAGTACGGGACAGGGCGCTTTATGACGCAGTCGGCATGCACTTCGACCCCCGATATTTACAGCGCAGGATCGCGTCCGAACTACGGGCCTGGAGCGCGGGCCGCCCAGGCAGAGCAACCTGTGCACCCGCCCCCGCAAGCGGGCAGATAGCGCAGGGATGGGGGGCAGCGGGGGCGTGCGCAGGGGCCCAGCGCCCCTGGGCGCAGCTCAAAGAGCGCCCCCTCCCGGACGACCCTTGCGGAGCAGTTGCTACGAGAGGAAGGGCGCCTTCCCTCGTTGACGCGCCCCTAGACCCGGCAGAGGGCCCTAGAACGCTCCACCGGGCGCCGGGGCCCCCGCCCAGGCACCTCCCGGCGCCGGGGCCGCGCGCCCGGGCATGGCAAGAAGCCCGCCGCGCCCTCAATTCCGACCTTGAACCCCGTTGTCAATGCAAAATCCGCGGGCCGAGGGGCCTGTGGTGTTTCCTCTTCCCCGACCCATGGAGCCACCCCACGTGGGACTCTCTCGGCGGACAGCTCACCCTCGACGACTTGCTGCGCGCACTTGAAGCCACCCCAGCCGGCAGCCTCCCCAGGCTTGCCAGCTGGAACGTCAGACATCTCCGGAGCTGCACTGCTGCCAAAAACCAACTCAAACACGCCCTTCTCGCCCGAGTCACCATGAATAGCCGCACTGCCCCTGTCCAAGAAACGCATTGGTCCGAGCACGAGGCGGAGGTCTGGAGGACCATGGTCCCAGCAAGTGCCCTGGTGGCTTCCCTGGGCTACCTGGGGCCGTCCGGAGGGCTGGCCGGAGGAGTGGGCATCCTTCTCCCTCGCGGGGTCGCTCTCGTCGAACATCAGGTTGTCGTCCCAGGGTGCGCCGTTGCTGACTTGGTCCAACAGGGCGAGCGCAGGTTCAGGGTTGTCTCGGTGTACTTCCCACCTTCCCGCAGGGAAGACACCCTCTCCGAGATCGCCCTGGCTTCTGAGCAATGGGACCACCTGGGCACCTACTGGGGAGGCGACGTCAACCTTCAGCTTGATGACCCGCGAGACGGCGAAGTCGAGGCCTCCGCCCTACTGATGGACCTGCTGACAAGCAGTGGCTCCACGACCGTCCGCGCGCCTGGGCCCACTAGAATCGACAAAGACAACGAATCACATATCGACATGCCTGTGTGCCCAGTGCGGCAGACGTACGCTTACGAAGTCTGTAAGCTCTGGGGGCTAACACTGTCGGATCGCGCGCTCATCACCATGGAACCCCAAGGGGCCAATAGGGCCAGACGTGACAACGCCGTGAAGGCTGGTGACCTCAGGCCCCCCACCGCGGCGCACGCGGACCTCCGACAGCTCTTCTTCCACCTGGGACTCACTTTTGGGGCCCCCCCCGTCAACCTAACAGGCCTCATCCAGCCGGTAAACTGGGTTCGACCGGCTAGCCCGGGAGGCTTCCCTGACAGGCGCGTTGACAACGACGACGGCGAAGTCACCTTTCATAGCACCCCCCTTGCGCCCGAGCACGCCCCAGCCGCCGACTGCGACGCCGACCGCGCTCCACAGGTCCTACCCGCGCTCATGCGGTTCGGGGGGCAGGCGCTCTCCGCTGCGTTACAAGACTGATGGAGGAAATTGAAGAAGCACAAGTCACGGGCCTCGCCGGGCCTCCTCCTGGCAACAGCCGGCCAGAGGGGCGGGGCGACACGCCCGGTCGGCGCGCTGGCAACGTGGCTGCGCGAGTACGGATGGGACGGGCAAGACCTCACCCCATAATCAGCTGCTGAATGGCTGAGAAGGTGGGGCGCCGAGACAACCCAGAGAAGGGCTGCCAGACTGACACCGGCTCAAAGAGGCCCCGGCGTGGAACGCGCCCCCCTGCTGGGATCGCCGAGGCGCTTGTGAAGCAGTTACACAGCTTGAAAACTGCTTATGCCTCACTGAGCTCTGGAGGTTAGCTAAGTGAGGTTAGCAGAGGGTTGTAAGTACACTTAGCTATTCGGCCTAACCCAGATAGCAGGCTCTGTGGAGGAGGGAGGAGGCGGGGAGGTAAAGCAGGCAGGGGAGGGCGGGAACGAACGATGGAGCGCGGGTGAAAGGAACAAGCCCCCTCCTGGATACTCAGTGGGTTTGCATGTTTTCGCTTTCCAGCGCGGGAATCCCCCAAAACCGAGGGTATCTTGTTTCAATCGGCCATCTCTGTCAAGTTCCTAAGTGCAGGAAAAAGGTCAACAGCGCTCTGCTCTGCTACTGTCCATTCCCTGTCTTCCCCCTCCGCCTGTCGTTTTCCCGTTTCTTCGTCCTCCCTCTCCCCATCCATCCTTGATCTTCCATCCTTCGGCCTCCCCCTCCACCTCTTTCTGTACTTCCCCTCCTCCTCCTCCTTATCCTCTTCCTCCTCCTTCTCTTCCTCCCCCTCTTCCTCCTCCTCATCCCCCTTCTTCTCTTCCTCGTCCTCCTCCTCCTGCTCCTCCTAGTCGCCTTCGCGACGAAGCCGCTCGAAACCTCGGGGGCAGGGGAACCTGGCAAATTTCACCAGGCTGCGATTTCATCGCAACGCAGGGCTCCAACATATCACTGGGGAGAATCATCCGACACTCAACTGCAACCCTGCACTTCGCTAAAATACTAGTGCGCGGAATTACAGACCACTCGGACACGCATCTCATGCAGACACCGCCCGCCTTCGCATGAAAACGAACGTGGCCAAAACAGACCGATCCACAGTGCGAAAAACTCATCGCGTCATTCAGTTGCACAGCCCTGTTATGCGCAACGACCCCTTTTGACGTGAACACTACTGCACCAGGGGGGACATGCAAGAATTGCGACAATGCCTGCACAAGTTTCTTTCCAGCCGCTCGCGGGACGAGCAAATCTACTCCTCCCATCGGGGCCTCAAGTTCACATAATGCCTGAATTGTGATGGCCCCCATGAGGCCTTTCTCGTAGTTCCTAGTGTTGTATCTGTTGGTCCCCAGGCGCTCTGCTGCCCGATGCTTCCTCTCGAAGAGGAAGGCGGGCAGCAGGGCGCCGTGGGCCTCCTGCTGCTGCGGGAGGTGGGGGACCCAGTGGGACTGAGGAATCTCTACGTCGAGGCCGTATGCCTCTCGTTGGGCGTCCAAGTGTTTCGAGGTAAGTTCCCTCAGGAGAGCTGGCGGCACGCCCCCCGAGTTCACGACGGTCAGCGCATTCAAAAGCTGGCACAGCCTTAGGATACTAACACATTCTGCAACGCAAGCTCCAGCGGGGACGATACCATCAATGACAAACTTTTCGAGAATTGGGGCTGCACTGATGCATTCAGAAGCGGATCCCCCCTGGGCGCCCAGCAAGACAAAGGTTCTTTCCCGACGAATATGCCCCTGGCCAACTGATGTGTTGAAGATGCGCATGGGATGTGTCAGCTTCAAAAGAGTACTTGCCAACGCGATCAAAAAACAGCTCAAACTCGAATGCAGCAGCACCATTGATGAAATAACAATGCATCCAGTCCCACATATACACAGAGCACAACTTGATGTCGAGACCCTGGCCCTGCAAGAGACCCTGCTCAACGAAGTTGAACCCGAGCCTCGTACTTACCAATTTTAGTTCATTTTTGGGCCCGTTCTTGGCTACATGCAGCAATTTTTCCTGCACAGACTTGGTGCTATCGTCGGTGTGCGGGATGAAGTTGTCCAGAGTTGTCTGGGAAGAAGGAACGAAACAACCAGTCGTGTCATTTTCAAGCCACTTTGATTTGAAATTGACGCAGTTCTGGCATAACGGACACATCAGGTGCCCGCTGGCACCCTTTTGTTCAAAGGTAAATTTGAACCCTCGCTCGTCCATCACTGCTATGCCAAGCTCACCTTTGAGAAGCTTCACGACGCCGTTCCCTGAGCTGATTGCGACACCATTGCGGAGATCAGTAATCGCATCAGGTGGCCCAAAGAAGAATTTAAGCACACCTCGCATCAATTGGCTCAGGTTGCCAGGGAACGTAGATACAAGCGATGACCTGACCACGCAAGCAGTGAACCAACAGTATTCGGAAGCTAGCGTCGGCCAACCGTATTCTTTGATTCCCCAATAGATGACATGATTTTTTCTCTGGTTCCCCACCGCCAGCGGGTTCCCTGGGACGACTTCGTCATTGTACACCATGAGATTTATGGAACCTGAGCACTTGTCTAACGTAGATATGAGATGCTCTCGGAAACCTGGGTCACGAGAAGAGACGGCTTCGAGAAACCCGAACGGGTGTTGCACCCAGACTTCGACGCCGTCGATCTTTATCATTTGATTCAAGGGGCCAAAGCTTGTGTTCTGATATGCCATCGCATCTATGCCCCTAGCAATCTGGGAGCAGCTGTACTGTTCAGGTATATCCATGCTACCGACCATCCGAAGGATATCTGACAAAGCTGAAGCCGACAAATACGATTTCCTGCCGAAATCAGCAGCTCGGGGCCTCTTGGGAGGGGTCTCATCCACTTTGGTTATGCCCATGGTGACGCACTCGGAACAACGCCGACAGAAGGCGAACTTTTCGAAACCAGGACGTGCAAACTGAAGCAAGCCAAAAGGCTATGTACGCATGGCTCCTCCTCTTCCTCCTTTTTCTCTCCCGCAACATCAGTGTCGTTTCTAGCAGCCCCTGGGTGTCCGATGGGTCCCTATAGGATCCGTCAGGCGTCTTACCGAGGAGCCCCCTGGATCTTCAGAAGCCCCCTGGGTCGTGCAGGCGTCGTTTCGAACAGTCCCTAGTGGATCAGCAAGAAGCCCCATTGGATCTCTCGGAGGCCCCTTTGATCCTACAACCGCGTGGGTCTTGAAGTTCGGGGTGCCAGCTTTTGAATCTGAATGGTCGTGGCGGCGATGGTTGTTAGTTGTGATGGCGATGATCGTGGCGATGGCGGCGGCGACGGGATTCCTCCTCCTCCTCCTCCTCCTCGTCGTTATCCTCCTCCTCCTCCTCCTCCTCCTCCTCCTCTGGTGCGGTGATGGTGGCGATGATGGTGCGTGCGATGAATTGCTCGTCTGTGCGTCTGGCCTTTGCGATGTTACCGAAAACGCAACGCTGCCCACCTGCTGAGCCTCCACGCCCGCAGTGGAGGGCGCTGTCTAATTGCAGCACGCAGATAGTCGCAACGTGTGCAACCCTATAGCGTCATGTACCTAACCGTGCAGACGCCTGTGCAACTCGGCTGTGGCGGCGTACGCCGCCTTGCCGGCCTCCGTCACCGATGCTTTTGATTCGCCAGCTGCCGTCGCGCGCTTCTTGGCCCTGCTGTGGATTTTACTGGTGGCGTGGTTGAGGCTCGCTGAGTCTTTGATCTCATCCTCCGTGAGAAGGTCTTGGAAGTATTTCTTCCATTTCCCTTTGGGGGCAAGAGCGAAGGCGCAAGATGGTCGCTGACACGGCAAGCGTTCGTTGGGCGGTGAGGTCCTGGGTTGGCGGAGGAGGATTGGGGGTGGGGGGGTGAGCGAGGAGCATGGAGAGGAGGGGGAATTCAAGAAGTGAGCACGGGTAGTCCAATGAGGGTGAGTCCAAGAACGCCGACGACATGAAGCCAGGATGTGCGACGGAGGGTTCAGGAGGATACGACGGCGAACGCAGAGAGATGAGAAGGACGAGGGCGAGGACGAGGACGCTGACGAAGATGACGAAGACGATCAGGACGACGGCAACGACACAGAAGAGAAAGGATGCATTGGGGGAGGGTGGGGTTTCACCCGAACGCCTGGCTTGCCAGCGACCGTCTTGCAACCAGCAGTGGCTGATGCCGCTGCCTTCGCCTTTGCCTTGGCCTTCGGCTTGGCTGATGGCTTGGCGCGCGCCTTGCCTTTCGCCTTTGCCGCGGCCTTGGGCGCGGGCGCCGCGGCGTTCACGGCGCCCCTCATCATCGCGTCGAGCTCATCGGCAGGGTCGCGCAACACAGCGGCCTCGGAGCTCGGCGTGTTGGGCGGCAAAGACGATGGCGTCATTGTCAGTGCGAGAGGTGCTGCTGGCGGCGGCGGTGACCCGAAAGCACCATTGCCCGCGGGAGCAGGAAAGGCAGGAGGTGCACCACTGGGCGCGCCTGGAAGAGAGCCAGTGAAAGTTGGTACAAGAGCGCGGCTGCTATCATCTGGCGCCCTCCGCGGGGTGCCGAGCATGGCGACGTTGGCCCCGCGGTGCTGGCCAGCCCACATCTGCGTCTGCATGAAGAACTGGCCCATGGCTTGGAGCATCGGATGCAGGCAGTTCGGGCCGGCGCCGCCGAACCCCGTTGAAGGGCCAGGCGCGCTCTGCGGCATCGTGGGCGGGCCCACGTCTGGCTTGAAGGTCTTGTGGGTCTTCCTGCAGCCACGGCTGGCGACCATGGCCTCGTACTCGGCGATGATATCTGGCGGCGCGCACGTTGGCAAGTCGTCCCCGTAGCAATGCGTGAGAACCGCCGCGGGGAGGCCACTCGGGCTCTGGGGGTACGTGGTACTGTGTGCGAAGGGAAAGGCGCCCCTGTTCGTCCCGTCGAAGTGCTTGACCCTGGCCTTGATGTGGTCGGCCGCCTGCTTCGCCTTCTCTGCTGTAGTGGCAATCCCCTCAGACGGCGGGAAGGTCATCCTGATGGCAAGGATGGCGGCCCGTTTGCGGAGTTGCTCACTGGGACACGTGATGCCGATGATGAACATCCGCATGGCCAAGCACTCCATCTTGCCCTCGAACCCAATGGAAGGGTTCTGCAACAGCGCCCAGTCGGCCCTGGTGAGGTAGCCGTGGAAGGTGTCGCAGGTCTGACAATCCCGCTTCTGTTTCTTGACCTGCCTATCATCTCCCACGCAGTCGTTCAGGGCTCCTCCAATGGCAGCTTTGTTTGCATCGCTCCACGGACCACCCGCGACCTCCGCGGTGATCTTCAGGCCGTCGTCGTGGCTGAGGCCACGAGCGTTCTGGATCATTGCGATGATCTGCAACGTCTGGGTGTCGGCCAGTTGCTGCTGGTTCAGGCCAAGCATTGCTCGGCTTCCCATGAAAGCGACACGCTGCCTGATCGTGGAGACAATGAGGTCGCCTGGCGTGTCTCCCATGGTTCGGTGACTGGCGCAAGGGAGGCGGTGCGCGGCAACTGCCAGAAGCGCTGTTGAGCCCAGAACGGCTACGGACCAGGACGGGGAGGTTGTATGGCAACACCGTTGGTGCAAGTTGAGTCGTTGCTGCCCCCCCTCCTCCTCCTCCTCCTCCTCCTCCTGCTCCCCCTCCTCATCCTTCTCCTCCCCCCCCTCCGCTCCCCGCCCCCTTGCACGTCATTATTCCTTGCGCTTTCGCATCTTCCCCCTTGCCCCCGAGGCCTCAGGACCGCGTTCAGACCACGCGAA
Organism: Prorocentrum cordatum; assembly: GCA_963575745.1. Lineage (NCBI taxonomy): Eukaryota > Dinophyceae > Prorocentrales > Prorocentraceae > Prorocentrum > Prorocentrum cordatum. Next base: position 562,128 of record CAUYUJ010009113.1, read on the forward strand.
CCCAGGCGCGACTGTGTATTCCGAGGGCCAAGCATAGCAGCTACATCAGATATCTACTGTCGAAATCGAGCAGATCACATGCTTTGGTGGGGAGCTCTAGTGACCCCTCACATGTCGCGCCACCAATGTTCCATCTTGCTGGGGAGAGTTGGAACATGTGTTCCAACTCGCTGGGGAGAGTTGGAACATATGCCAATGAAGAACCCAATGGAAACCAGAAGGTCCCAATGTTCCAGATCCCCAGGGCAAGTTGGAACATACGTTCCAACTCTCCCCAGAAAGTTGGAACGCAGCCGGGGCCCCAGCCGTTAGTCAGAAGACGCGCCCGACGGGGCGTGATGGCAGTCACGCGGCAGAGACGGCATCATTCACGTGAGTTGCTCACAGACTTCAAATGATGGTGATGATGATGATGTTTTGGTGTCAGGCACTTGCTGTTTATGATGTCTAGTAGAGCGCAATGGCGCCTAGCCACGCTCGAATGCTGCACCAGCGCGAGCTATCGCCGACAGACCTGCTGCACATGCACCAGGCGAGCACCCCAGCGACGTCGACAATGCTGCGGGGTGAATTAAGACTGTCAGGCTCGAGCAGGGGCCACGCACCTTGGCATGGCAGCGGAACCGAACTACACCTTCGGGTCGCATCCAGGACGACCAGCGTTTCACGATCAGCCGCTTGTGCAGCACAGACAACCACGGCGGGCAATGGTTTTGCGCGTAGAACAGTTCCAGGGACAGCGCTGCGTCGCAGGCCCTCCTCTGGAAGTCTGGACCATCTGGCGCGGGCGTGGACTTCGTGACAACCCTCTGCTTCACCGCTGACCAATACTTGATGCGCAGGCTGCTCCTGCTGGGTAGCCAGGCGACGTGCTCGAATTCAACCTCAGGGGTGGGAGGTGGTAGCAGTGCTGCCTTGGGAGTTTGCATGAGAAGGGACAAGTTGGCCTGTGTCAGCTCAATCCACAACTTGTGCCTGTGCTGCGCACTGCGCATCGCCCGAACGTTGCACGTGAGCCCTCCATCCGTCTCCACGTCCACCTGAGTAATGGGTTCGATAAAGTCGAACAGCTCCCTCCTGGCCCTCTTCGGGGGGCCTTGCTCTATCACGGCGTCGGGTGCCTCCTGAGTATATGCCGAGTTCTCCGACGATGAGGCGCTCTCCATCATTCTGTCCACGGCTTGGTTGCGCAGCGCAGTCAGAGCGTCAATCGTGGCCCATGAGTTGTTGGGAAAGTTTGCCAATCTCTTGTCTGTCTTGTCAAGCAGGACGACCTCGACACCACCTACGTTGTCAGTCGTGGCAAACCGTGCTGACTCCACGTTATCTCCACCATTCCAGTACACTTTTGCCACCTGGCGCTCGATGGTAGCCATCGGCGAAGCCGATTGGCAACACGAGTCATTAGAACTCGCGAGAAAATTACCCTGCGACGTACCCAACCCACGTGCATCAAATGGCAAGAGGAGTATGCCAACATGAGCAGGAACAACGACAGTGTAGACGCGGCGATTTGCTGCGCAAGCTGCATGGGACGCGCGTGCGTTGCACGATTCACAGGGCGACGATCGAAAGAACGAGGCTTGAGGCCCCAGGATCGAAGAAGAACGGGCACGGGAACGAGGGGTAGGAGAGGGATGGAATGGAGGGCGGGGGGGGCGAAAGGCCATCGCGGAAGCAGCAGCATGCATGGAGAAGGTGAGGCGGGGAATAGGACGACGATGAAAGTGGCGGGAGGAGACAGAAGACTGCCGCGTTTTTCAAGTGCGAGCTAAACCCGCAGCGCTGCCTGCGCCATGTCGTCGCAGAGTTCCACATGATAAAACTTGTTTAGAGTGCAAGGAACGAGCGAGGCGTAGCTCGCCCGCTAGCTTCTCCGCCTCCTTCCCGCACATTTCAGCGCGGGAGCTGAACGCTCGCAGGCGCGCCGCCAGGTCTGCGGGCGGCCCGCGGGAAAGAAACTCAAGGCCGGGGTCGCGCATCATCAATCGGTTGTCCATCGTCCAAAGTTGCACTGGCGACGTACTGGTTGAACGCGGAGCGAGCAGCATCACGCGCGTGCCTGAACGCCACGCAGGTACAGTGCACGCGCGATTGGGACTTCAGGTCGATCACGCGCGTCTCCACCAGGCTTGGCAACACCACGCGACTGAGGATCTCACTGCGGTCTGCCATGCTGCTGTCCGCGAATGCAATGCGCTGCCTGCAAGTAAGGCGGCGGCGTCCACTTGTCTCAGAAGATGTTCCCGCGGGCCCGAAGGGCGACCGCCAGCTCGAGCCGCGGCGCCGGCAGGCCAGATAAGGATCATGCAACAGCAAAGACGATGACAGAGCAACGAGGTATCGGCGAGTGCATGACCGGCCTCCGTTTCCTGCACTTCTTTCCTGTAGTTCCCCTAGCTCATCGAGCTCAGCAGATGTTTCTGCGGGTCCGAAGGACGACCGCCAGCTCGAGTCGCAGCGCCGACGAGCTGCATCCACATCAGGCAACACCCCAGGAGACACTGGCACACAACGATTTGACGTCAGTCAGTGCCAGACCACTCCATGTCTAGTTCCTCGCACACATACAGTCGATCGCAGATGCGGGATAATCGAAGTAGAATGACGGGTCCAATCTGCGTCCGCGTAGGACGTCACTATGCTGGACCCCGCAGCAGTTCTCGAAAGTGGCGACAGTTTCATGGGCCCCACCCTCAGCCCTCGAATGTGGCGACAGTCTCGCAGACCGCAGCCCCCCAAGGATGGCGAGGTCTAATCTGAATCTGCGTGGTGCCTCACTCCGCTGGACCCACCAGCAGCCCTCGAATGTGGCGTCAGTGTCGCAGATCGCAGCCCCCCAGGGATGGCGAGGTCTAGTCTGAATCTGCGTGGTGCCTCACTCCGCTGGACCCACCAGCAGCCCTCGAAAGTGACGACAGTTTCGCAGATCGCAGCCCCCCAGGGACGGCGAGGTCTTATCTGAATCTGCGCGGTGCCTCGCTCCGCTGGACCCACCAGCAGCCCTCGAAAGCGACGACAATTTCGCAGATCGCAAACCCCCAGGGATGGCGAGGTCTAATCTGAATCTGCGTGGTGCCTCACTCCGCTGGACCCACCAGCAGCCCTCGAAAGTCGAGGTCTAATCTGAATCTGCGTGGTGCCTCACTCCGCTGGACCCACCAGCAGCCCTCGAAAGTGACGACAGTTTCGCAGATCGCAGCCCCCCAGGGATGGCGAGGTCTAATCTGAATCTGCGTGGTGCCTCACTCCGCTGGACCCACCAGCAGCCCTCGAAAGTGGTGACAGTTTCGCAGATCGCAGCCCCCCAGGGATGGCGAGGTCTAATCTGAATCTGCGTGGTGCCTCACTCCGCTGGACCCACCAGCAGCCCTCGAAAGTGGCGACAGTTTCACAGATCGCAGCCCCAAAGGGATGACGTAAAAGGCAAGAGAGAAGAGGAGGAGCGAAGAGAGGAGGAGAAGGGAAGCAAGAGAGGAGGAGCGAAGAGAGGAGAAGGGATGCAAGAGAGAAGAGGAGGAGCGAAGAGAGGCGGAGAAGGGAAGCAAGAGAGGAGAGGAAGAGGGAAGAGAGGAGGAGGAGGCGGGAAGGAAGGAAGGTGGAGACCGCAGAGCTCCATTCAAAACGAGTACCCAACGCAGGAGGGTTGGGAAATACTTGACAGCCAACACGGCTACGACACGGTTCTATGGTGTTGGTGGCATTTACGTGGATCACTAAAAGCCTTGACTTCCCTCGGGCGGTATTGCTCCTCCCTTTCCGCCTACTCCTCCTCCTCCGCCTCCTCCTCCTCCTCCTCCCCCCCCCCATCCTCCTCCTCCTCCTCCTCCTCCTCCTCTCCCTCCTCCTCCTCCTCCTCCTCCTCCTCCTCCTCCTCCTCCCCCTCCTCCTCCTATGCTTGTTGTAGTGATCGGAGTTGCTTCGAGACGATTTGCGGCGATAGCGAGGGCGCTGGCGACGACGGCATGGTTGAGTAACGTCGACGTCGTAAGAGTGCCTATTGAATAGCGAGCCCCCCAAGGCTTTCGTCAGATATCTGAGTTGTGGGAGGGCGGGTGAGCAAGCGCATGAAGAGGCAGCGTGGGAGGGTTGAGGATGAGGGATGAGTAGTGGGCTAGATCAATAACAGTCTGCCGACCTCGCCGCCAGGAACACTGCAATAGCAAGAAGCGTGGGCCCTGCCAGATCCCAAGACTCCCACCTCAAAGACCACTCTAACAGTTTAGATATGCAAGAAGGCCTCGAGGGCCCCTCAAGCTCGTTTACTTCAAGACGGTGAACGTACCCTTGCTTATCCACGGCTTGCGTAGCGCTGAACAGCGCAGCAACTGGATCGACGCGCGAACTCGCGTCTCAATGAGCTCGGTCATTTCCCAAGCTTGTTGCGGCACATATAACAGCTGCAATGAAGCGCCTGCGCGAACGCAGGAGTAGATCGATAACTGTGGCGCGTCTGAAAGCATACATATCCCCCCCCCCCCCCCCCCCCAGCCCTCTGCTGCACCCGTGCAATCATATCGACGACCCCCTTCCAAACAGCGTGCGAAGTTTCGCAGTCCTTCGAAACAATGCGAAGCCTTTAATGCACCGATGCCGGCGCAAACCTGCTGCGCACTAGGATGGCGCGACGCGCTCTAAAGTAAGAACTGGAGACGGGAAAGAGACTGCCGGCGTTGAGAGGTGGACTGTTGGGTGAGCTGAAGGAAGAGGGTGGGTCAGAGAACCTAGCTGGTGGATGCTTTGGCCCTCTTTGCATCTGCGTGGGCCTGCTGGCGCCGAGCTGTCTTGCGCATCGCCCTCAAACAGACTCCTGGTCTTAAGCAACCTGGTCGCTACGTCCACCACTTTAGTGTTATACAGCACTGGAATCACAATCGACTTGGTCGACGTGCTGCCTAAATTGCACTTGCCCACGGGGACTGCAACGATGTTCGCTGGCACTTCGACTTTCATGCTTCCCATCGCCATGTTGGCGAGGGTGCTATCCTGTGCCTCTGGCACGCACCAGAAAGGTGGGCAGCAATAGTCACTGGATCCACTGGCCATGCCATCGGGGGGATACTCAATGCGGGGCATGAGGAAAATGCGTGATCCCTGCTTGTTAACGTCATGTACAGCGCTGCCTGTCACCTCAACTTCACTGGCGGGGACTTCGGTAGTGATCTGAACTGTCGGGGACATTGGCAGAGGGATCAACTTACCGACCGCGTAACGAGCATTAGAACTTACACAATCGACTGTACTCCTGGCCCCCTTCTGCGTGTAGCAAATCGACAAATCAGTGGCGGCCCCCTCCAGAGCAGCATAAGCAGAAGAAATCGCGGCCCTGACCAACGACCTCGCGACCTCGGTGGACATGTCCCTGTGGTCCTGGCGCGCGCATGCCGTGGACAAGAACAGACCGCGCTGATCCTCCCTCTCCCTGCGCTCATCCCTGACGCTTCTCGAGCCCACCCCCCGTTCTGACCCTAAGCTGCTACTCGCTCCTGTGCGCTGTTCTACTCGACCCGTGCCCTATGCTACCACGCACTATTCGCGAACGCACAAATCTACATATATGCGCACGCCTAGACGCGCTCGCACGTCCGTGCACCTAATCCAAAGCTCAACGCATGACCGCCACTGCCACTCCTTACCCTCCTAATCCTCTTCGCCTTCTGAACGTACCTCCTCCACGGTGGGGGCAAGCAGAGAGCATCGCTCACGTTGGATGGGCGTGATCCATGGGCACTGGCAATGGGGGGGCGAGTATAGAGATGCATGCACACAAAAAAAGGCATACAAGAAACAAGCGTGTCCAAAATCGTGCCGACGTCCGCCAATGGCACCGTGGCTGTGGTCTCGGCCCCAGCCAGCCGGTAGATCAATGTTTAAACGCAGGAGCATCGAACAGATCTCAAGGCGGACCACCAACTCAGGAACTACTCAAGCATCACGACATTCCAGAGAAACATCGATCACCCACCCCCGAGGCCCCAGGTCCAAACCTCAGTGCTTTACACGACGAAGGCTAAGAGAAACCAAATGAGTATCCTGGTAGTGATCAACCATCTCTGCCACGGAGATCCCGACCGTCTCCGCTGAGGTCTCATCGTCGTCGACCTGGCCCCTGCCCTTGCCCTTGCTCTTGCGCTTGCCCGTGGCGTTGCTAGCCTTGCTGGTCACCGAGGTGAGGTGCACGCCGTCGCTGAGGATCTTAGTGATGCGCCACTTGGACTGGTTGATGCCTCGCCCACGGTCTTTCATCTGAACCAGAGCATTGAGAACGAAACCATGCTTCTCGGGCTCCTGCGAAACCAACGCGCCACCGGCTGTAAAAGACCTCAACGAAGTTTTCGCACCAGTACCTTCAGCGATGTCACCGCCGCCATCGGACCAGGGAGTTCCACCTTCCATGAAGCTTTTGAATGAAACCGTTCCGAACCTGTTCCAGAGTCTTGTATTCTTTACGACACCGAGACTTCTTCTTGTGAACACACATGATAGACCGTACTTCCAAGTTCGCAAGAAGTTTCTGCTTCACGGTATCCTTCATCTCGAGCGTATCTAAATACGTCGATGCCGTACGTATCATGGTGCACACTTCGATGCATTTTGGCTTATTGCTGGTTGTGATTGTTTGCGTGTCAGAACTAGTCAACAATCTGCTTCCATTATCTCGAACGTAATTGTCTGGTGCGCACAAGCTTGCTTTCAAACACGCAGTAATATATTCGGGTCCTTCCGAAAACTTGACCGACGCAAAAAGCTTGAAAAGAAAACTGGGGATATCCCTTCGGGTCGCGACCAGGGCGCGGGAGAATTTGTCCAAACTCTTTAAGAACACTGGGTCTTGGCCGCCAGACCACTGATCGACATATTGGCACATATCTGAAACTTGGTTGGCATGCGTCGGCTGGCTCTTCTCGATTCGTGCGGCGATGGAGTCGCACTTGCAATCCTCAGGAGGCGGGGAACTGGGACACCGAAGCAAACCCCATGGGAAAACAAACCACCAACAAAACCACACACGTCGGTCCTGGAAGTTTCTGTAGTTGGAGCTGGCCAGCTTGTGGATCTGCATGAGAACCTGCATCTTCGTTGGGATGCGGGCAGCCCCGCGTCCACAGTTCCCCGCCTCACTTAGGAACTGCACTAGCTTAGGCATGGGCTCCTCGCACTGGCGCCTCACGATTGTCCAATTCAAGCCGATCTCCATTGGCTCTTTCTAAGACGTGCATTTCACTAAAATCTTATCGACGCTCAGTCTGTTGTCATCTGTGCATAACTCTGGGTGTGGCGACTTGGAATTGGCCAGGGCACAACGTAAACCAGCATTCGTGTGCGAGCATGTAAACGAAAGTATTTGCTGGCCAGTCGAACTCATATTTGGTAGCAAACCCTCGCTGCAATCCGAAAGAAACGTTTGAAACGGCTGCTGCTCGATGCCAATTTTCCCGTAGCCGGCCTCGATTGCCCAGGCCCTGACGCACTCTGGCCAACTCCATCCACTGTTAAGTATCATCAGTTGTAAATCGTGGACGTCTATCGGGCCCAAGCCAACGTTGAATCTGTTGGTTGGGTGCGCGCCAACGCGGGCGGGCGCCACGCGGTTGGTATACGCAAGGTTGTTCTGTAACAAGATGGCCAACACTCTGTCACCCGCGGCTTTCATCTGAACGCTGTCTTCCGAAAACTCACATTCATCAATCAACTTGTTGACAAGTGGGGCGACTGTTTTCAAAGACGATGCGAAAGCTGAATCCATATCGTTCGGTACTTGCAGATACCCGAAAGGATATATGAACCAAAACGGCGATGGTATCAACAAACCGCCGAGCAAAATGTCACATCACTGACCCCTTAGAAAACCAGTCCAACGTCAAAAATAAAATCAGGCGCGCCGAATTCTCAATACCGCACTGAAATCTGATTCGGCCGACCCCTCTGGCGAGGTAAATAGGCACGCCGAAATAACAACTTAGCAACCAACTTAGCAGACTTAGCCAACCTGGTTGTAAAGTCAAGTCCCCAGATACCAACACTACATATGAAGTGATGTGTATGTCACTTGGGGGTGTTAAGTGAATGGGATAACCTCCCTATCTGGTTAGACCAACTTATCAATGCGCTTCGCGTGGTTGCCAGAGTTACACCAACATATACCCAAGATGTTTCCAACCTACAAGCGAATTCTAGTTCACATGTGATTAGATCTACCCTACCGAACTACCTAACAACCACCCTGGCGATCTCAGCGGCCGCCCATTACAGGACCGGTAGGGAAATCTACAAAAATACCCACGCCATACTTGGAGTTCGCGACACTACTGGCACCCGGCAGGACAGACCCGAGCAGGTTGACAGCGTCCTTTGGCGCAGCCGCAGTGCGATATTGCACTCCGCCCCCCCTCTGCCCGAATCCGCCTCTCGGCCCCTCGACCTTTACTTCCGCCAGCACCCCGGCATCGACGTCTCCGACAGGCCCCGGCCAAGCTGGGGCAGGCTGGCCTCCATCGTCCTCGCCCCCAGTGGAAGTGCCCCCGGGGTAGACGGCGAGCCCTGCGAAGCATATCACCCGGGGGCTAGGTTTGTCGCCTGCCTCATCGCCCGGGCCTGGCACGCGGCCGACCTCAATCCAGCGCTACTGGACGGAGTACTCGGGCCATCGGTGGACCTCTTGGTTTGGGTCGGGAAAAAAGCCGGAGCCGAAAACCCCAGCGACATGAGGCCGCTCCAGCTACCCACCTGCCTTCGGCGTCTGTGCGGGGCCTCCCTTGCCGACCTATTGGGCCCGTCAGTTGAACCTCTCCTAGGCCGGAACCAGGCGGCCAACAGAGGAGGGCTGTGCGGCCCCAACATCACAAAGGTTACCCAGCACCTTGGGTCTCTTCCCAAGCCACCTTCCGAGCCTGGCCCGGCATGGCCGGCCCTACTAGGCAGACGCAGGGAGGCCGTGGGCGACTTCATCGAAACAACGGCAACAGCGATAGGGCCTGCCCCCTGCACGGCGGTGATCTTCTGCGATCAGAACAAGGCCTTCGAGCGAATCTCGCTCCACTGGATGGGCGATCTCCTCCGAAGGTGGAATCTACCCCCCTGGCCACTTCACGCGCTGAATTCCCTTGTCGGGGACCGTCGTGTGCAGACGTGCAAGTACAAGAGACCCGAAAGGCGCTTCCTACGGTCAGTAGGAATGGGAGGTACCGCCTCTCCGCTCCTGTGGTGCATGGGGCATGGCCCCCTCATCTCAGCCCTCGCCGGCATCGCCGCCGATGACGACCCCACTTACGTAGACGACCTCGCAGCGCTGCTCAGCACCACAAAGCGGACGCCGCGAGCCGCCATTCCCCCCCTGGGCCGCACACGCCGCAGGGCTCCTGGTAGAGTCCCACCGATGCAGAGGGATCAGGACGGCAGACTCAGATGCCCTCAGGGCGGCGCTGGAAGGAGCCCCGGTACACTTGGAACAGGACGATGGCGAGGTACTGATCACCGGGCTCCCAGGCGAGCTCATACAGACTTGTTGAGGGAAGCATGGGGCAAGGCACGCCCAACCGGCGCACCCCGTCCCGACGTCCCTGCAGCTGCGCCTTCAAGACGGCACTTGTCCCAGCGGGGCACCACGAGTGGTGGCGGTCCCTCATGGATTACACCCCCTTCGGGAGCTCCTCGGCGCGGGACCAGTGGCCGCGCCTCGGTGCGGCTGTGGTCTCCCGCGCCGCCGAGGGAGAGCAGCCCCCCCAAGGTGATGGACTCACCAAAGGGCAGAGCGACGCTCTGACCAGAAGCACCTGGGGGCGCCCCCTTCCAAAGATGAGGGACAGAGCCATGGCCCTGCACCTTGCCAAGATGTCTCCCTCTCGCACCGCTGCCGCCTGGAACTCTTGCCTGGTTCCCCCGTGCCCTACGCGGCACGCTACGCCCCCCGACGTCGTGCAAGAGCGCACGCTCCGTGTGCAACTCAGGACTGCGCTAGGGCTTGCCGGGGCTTCGTGGGTCCCCGACTTCGTCCTCGCTGGGCTCGGTCTTCGATGCCAGGTGCAGGGTGCCCCAAGGTGCCCAGCCGCGACCGCCCAAGCCGTGGCCGCCCGGGCACGCGCCCTCAACGACTTCGGGGGGCCCGCACCAATCAGGGAGCGCGCCAGCAGGCGATGGAACATGCTGCTCAAGTGGGCGTCCGAAGCAGCGAGGCAGCCCGAGACGTCTTCGTCCCAAACCTAAGATGATCTCCGAGCGAAAAGCCTCACTCGCGCTCAACCGCGCTCATGAGCGGCCAGAGCTTCTGGAAGGCAGGCGCCTCGGCAGGGTCAGCTACGTAGCTGCCTGGGCGCAAATGCGCAGCACCTACCTTTCCAAATGGCTCGAAGAAGCCAGTCAGAACAGGCACTGGCACCCCTCGTGTGGAGAACAGTGGGGCCTCCTTTATCACTGTTCGTCCTTCGCAGAAGCCCACCACGCCATCCGCATTATTTACAATGGCCTTCCCGGGTCAGCAAGACGAAGGAGTGAACGCGAGAGGGGGCCGCGCATGTGCCCCTGCGGCGCGCGCGCCAAGAGCGTTTGGATCACAGCCGGGCCGGGCGACGCAGGAGCGGCCTTGTGCGCGAGGTGCATCGGCCCAGGACCGCGCGCCTCCGCGCTTTGGCAGCTGCTTGACCCCGACGCCTTGCCCCCTGCACTGAGGGCCCCCGCTGAGGCCTACGCCTACAACGAGGGCAGCCTCCGCGCCCCTACCAGAACGGGCCCACACAGCCATTGCCCCCTCTGTGGGCTTGGCGAAGGTACCACTGAACACGCGTGGCATTGGTGCCCAGCGGCCGCGCTTGCCTGGCGCGCGGTTCGGGGCCCTGACGACCCAAAAACTTTGGCCCAGGCCATCGCCAGCAGCGGCGACCACCAACCCCTGCTCGCGAAGGTATTACACCAAATCTCCTTCAGATACTGCGTCAACCTCACCGCTACCCCCCTCGAGGCAAACGAAGCTGCCAGGCTCATTCCACAAGGAATCACCGCCCCTGGCACCGACCAGCAAGGGGGCAGCGACGACGACATCCTCAACGGAGACGAGCCCCCCAGACACGACAAACCGGATGAGGCAGCTGTGTGGACTGTCATGCGAGACACCTGCCAACCCACATACCATCCCCGAGAGGACCATCTGTGGAGCCACCAGGCCACGCATGACCCGGCAAGACTACGCAGGGGACAGGCTTGCAGTCATGCAGGCCTCGCAGTGGCGCGCAGGATGGATGCCACCAGGACAGGGGTGGTTCCCCTGTCCAGAACAGACAACAATCCCACTGCAAGCTGGATGTCGGCGTTCTGCCAGGAATGCCGGGCTCACACCACCATTCTGACGGCCAACGCAGACCTTGAGCCCGGGGATGAAGTCACAGTACGAAGCTCCCCTTTCCCAGACACCAACAGCACCCAATGGCCATGCGAAGTCACCTTTGACGGTGGCGCTCGGTGCATCGAGGGCCGCTCCAAAGTCTCAGGGGCAGGCGCGCTCCTGTGGCATCGTGACCCCGCCACTGGGACCCCCAGAGTTATCGCGGCTGCCATCGTCGCCCTCCCGGACTGCAGCAGCGCACAAATGGTAGAGGTGGCCGGCTGCCGCGCAGGCCTCGCCCTGCTACCCCACCTACGAGGCTCTCTCCAGACCGCCAGGGTGGTAGGGGGTTTACTGGGCCGACGCCCTGCTCAGGGAGGGCGAAAGCTCCGTCCGCACGTGCATCGCGTGGGCGGGCACCGCCTCTGATTCCCCCGCGCGCTCCCCGGCCTGGATTAGTCAAGACGTCGACCTGTGCGACCCAACGGAGTGCGCCGGGGCCGCCTTTCTTCTGGAAAATCTTCGGCCCTCCTCCCCGCAGCCGGCCGCGACCCCCCCACTGCGCCTGTTCTCTTGCGGCGGTTAGCTGCACCCCCCCTTCGACATGCCCAAAAGGAAGAGCAACAATGGGCCGTTGGCGAGGTAGCCCGCGCCCAACACGTACAACACAAACGGCCCCGTCAGGACGGACGACCTCCTACCCTTCCGTGCCCGGGAGTGCCCTTGGCTTCGCTGGGCGCACTTCAATGGCGAATGGTGCGTATGGTGCTGGTGGTGCGAGATCTGCCAGAAGTACTGCGACGGCAAAGGACACCTCCTCACCTGGGGGCACTGGAACGAAGCCGACGAGCAGGAGGGTCACGGGTGGCCCAACCCCCAGGAGTTCATCACACCAGGCAATCTCTGGACTTTGACAGGCGGGACGCAGCACGACCGCGTGCACGGCTGCCAGATCAGCAGGTTCCAATGGGAAGGCTGGAAGACGCCAGCGCCAGAGAAGGTAAATGGTCAGCCGTGCCTGCCTGGTTGGACCTTCCCAGACGACTGGGACTACGTGCCACTCAACTCTCCGTACAGGGATGACCATCGCGACTACTTCACCCCCGCCAGCACCACCCACTCCAATGACCTACGCCCACCCACGCAGCTGAGGTGGACCCAGGGGAGGGCGTCGAAGGGGGGGGCCAGCGTCCGGGGCACTCCTGGCCTACCCTCCGCGCCGGCGCGACACAGGGGACAGTATACCCAACGCCTCCAGCAGGGCCTCTTCTCAGGAACCCGCGGGCCGGCCCCCGCCGGAGGTAGGAGAGAGCATGGAGCAACGCAGACAGTACGACGCACCCCCAGCAGAGATAAGGAGGGTAGCACTCGAGTCGGTTGCCGTTGCCGCCTCCGCTGCTGTCAAGCAACTAGACGCCGTTCCCACCTGCAGCACAGCCGCGCAGTTCCGCTTACATACCCCCCTGGGAACGATCGAAGAGGGCGTGAAGCTCCAAAAGCACTGGGAGCAGGATCTGAGGCAAAGGGGGCGCAACCTCGAAAGGCTAGCCTGGACCGAATGCATGGCAGCCACAGACCGTGTGGGACAACTCTACTAAGGTCAGAACAGACCTGGAGCGAAGGCAAAGCAGCGCACTAGGAGTGTCAGTCACACCCATCCTCGAGGACTCAGAATGCGACATCCTCGACCACTTCAAGCTGAGGAACGCGTTCCCCGCCCGGGTAGGGAAAGTGCTGCTTCACCTGCAATGGCCCCAGATTTTCAGGGTTTTCCTCAGAGGGCAGGACGCGGGACAAGATGCCCGCATGCTACTCCTCAGCATCACCAATCCAGCAGCGGACCAAGTGGCGACAGTCAAGCTCTTTTGGCCGCCAGACCTCGGAGGCGCAGTACCCAAAAAGAACTGCCAGGCACTGGGGCTCATACCAGGATCGAGAAGTGCATTGTCGCATACGACGTGGAGAAATATGGGGAGTTCCACACAGATGACAGGATCCCGCAGCCCACCTACGTAGGAGAACCGTGGTACAGATAGGACAGGGCTCCCTCCTTGCTGCAGTATCGGAGGATCTCCACCGCGATCACCGAGATCTACAAGCTTCCGCAGGCTCCACGCGACCTTGTCGGGACCCCCCTGGACGTCATCACCTACCTCCTCATCTTCCGCACAGCGGACAAGAAGGACAAGGTCCTGACCAACTCCGTAAGCAACACGACGCGGCGCGGACAAGCCCTACTGGCTCGTGCCACGGCCACCATTGAAGCGCGCTTCCCCAGCACCAGCCAGCCAGCAGCCAGCGCCAGCACAGCGCCACCCGTCCCCCCCATGGTGCCTTCGGCTGCCGTCCCGTTCACAGACCCAGAGGTGGGCAAGGCCATCGGACTGGTCTTCCAGCGCGTCAGGGACCTACCGCAGCATGCGGCCCTCGAAGAAGGAGCCAGACGCCACAGCCTCAACCGTGACGCTACAGAGACTCTCACCGCCTCCACCTTGCACCACGTTGCAATCGTACGCGGGCCCCCCCGGCACAGGCAAAACAAGTTTCTCTGTTGCCATTATGGATACCTGGGCCAACGCCCTCCCGGATGGACTGGCAGATGCGCTGGCCGCAGGCTCCATGACTGCCGCCGACCAGCCCGCGCTCGGGTTAATCAGCGCACAACAGGTAAACACATTGGGCCCCCGTACTGGGTTCCCGACCAAGTGCGTCTGCTTGGCCCCAAAGAGTTCAAGGTGGCCAAGGCGCTCGCAGCGCTCACCCCCGGAGGACACTACCAGAGAGCCACGGGCTTCTACCCGTGCGAAAGTGGATTCGCCAAAGACTCCCCCGCATTTCGTACGCAGTTGCTCAAGGACGCCAAGACAATAATCGCCGCGCACGAGTCCGCGGAAGCGCTAGAGAAGGCCGCCCCAGTCGCCCTTCTCATCATAGACGATGCTAGGCAGGCGCACGAGCTGATGGCTGCCATGTCCCTGGGCAGCGTCATCCGCTCAAGTGGACACCTAGTGTTGGTTGGCGACCCCAAGCAGCTCCCCCCCGCAGTCATCTCCAGGAAAGCGGCCGACCAAGGGTTATGCCTCTCCATCTTTGACCGCCTCCACCATGCCCTGGGGGATGACCAGTCCTCTGTGGTACTGCTCAGCCTATGCTACCGGATGCACCCCCTACTGCTGGCCTGGCCGAATTGTGTATTTTAAAACAACACAATGCGCACCGGCCTTACAAACCCCCTGGCACAACGACCCTTGATCGAGGGGCTCCCATGGAGGGACCTCCTCCCCTGGGACGACGCCAGAGCCGTCGACCTAGCAGAGGCAGCCGGCACCACCAAGACAGACATGGAGCAAATGTTGCGAGGCCTGGATCCAGGAGACCAGCGCAAGGAGGAAAGGCACCGCTTCCTTTTGGTGGACAACCCCTCCCTGGAGGTCACATCGAGGCTGCGCGCAGGATACGCCAATCTACCGGAGGCACCGCATACCGTAGACATAGTACGTGCCCTCCTGCCCGCCATGCGGAACGGCTCCACAGTGCGGGCGCTTGTCGGCTACCAGCTACAGTGCGCCATCCTAGAAAACGGGCGGCCGCAAAGCGCACGAGGCATCAGCGGCGCCCTCACGCGAGCCAAGACCACGGGCAAAGGGAAAGGGAAAGACGGGGCATCCTCAGGCAACGAGCCCCCCCCCCCCCCCAGACCGCCCCCCAACACCAACGACCACGCCAGCGTTTTCGTGCAGCACAGCTCAGAGCTCACAGGCATATTCTTGAGGTTTTCCGGGCTTCGGAGCCTCGCCGAGGAGCGCCTGGCCAGCGGCAAGCTCGCCATCTCAACCATTGACTCCAGCCGAGGTGGCGAGGCGGACCTGGTCATCTTCCTGACAACCAGGTCCAACAAGTGGCACGACTGGGGCTTCATGGACAATGCCAACAGGGCGAACGTGGCCAGCACCCGCGCCACCTGCAATGTGGTCATCATCGGTGATGGGAGGATGTTAGGCACAGCAACTGGATCGCGCCTACGGGAGCTCTCAGAGTATGGAAGGTTCGCCAAGCTCTGGGTGTGCTTTTCACACCTGGGGGACCTGGGCAACAGGTGGACACTGGCAGTGGACAGCGAGTTCGACCCCATCCCAGGCTTTGCCACATGGATCCCGGCCTCCCCCTCCCGCACTGGAGACGAGGTCATCAAGGGACTCGACAACGCCATCGGGAAAGCCCGTGCCTCCATGGAAAAGAACTTTGCAGATCGGATAGCAGCACCACTCGACCCACAGTTCTCATGGGACAACCTAGGGGGCGCAATCAGGAGCAGTCTGCAGAGACTCGTCGAGGATCAGGCCATGGGCGTTGTCCTATACACTGTCTCGGGGCTTCGCCCCCACCAATGGTCCATAGCTGACGCACCGAGGCAGCCAGGCAGTCTCGACCGCAAAGCATGGGCCCACCTAGGATTCTGCACCGACGTCGTGCTGGGCATTGACGCAAACACCTTTGTCTACAATCTCATTTGGGCTGCCCTGGTCTGGTTCCTGGGGCTGGGCACCCCATGGGGCACCTCTCGCCCGGCCGTCCCCGAGACGTCGCTCCCCCCACTACCCTTCGTGAAGGACATCAGCCATCGCCCCAAGAGCACCAGTCGTTGCACCCCCGACGACGTGCTACAGCAGCTCCTAGAGGCGTGGAGCCCAGAGACGGGGAAATGCAAGCGGCACCGCGCACACCCAGGGATGCAGCACCTGAAGTCTCTGCTACGCCCTGGCCAAGCGGACCCGGAGCTACGTCAGTCTCTCCTCAGCAGCGACGGGCTTCCCATGGGCACCCCCCACGCTCAGGGTTCTTCTGGTGGTGATGATGCTCCAATTGCGCGAGCCTCGCGCCACGCTATGGCCCTTCCCACACCCCGAGGCCACGGGGGACATCTTCGAGGCGGCCATGGGCCTCTGCTTCCCCTGGCAGCAAGTCCACAAAGAGTACAGGGCGCAAGTCGCAGAGGCATGGGGATTCGACTTGTGCCGCCTCGCATCCCTCCACGGGAAGATGGAGGACACCATCAAGCATATCCGCACGCTCGCTACCTGCGCCCACCACCACCAGGTTGCGATCAACCACGGGTGCCCAACCACATGGGGAGCGATGCTGGACTATATGTTCGCGCTGGAGGCCCCCATGGGTCCTCGAAGCAATCGTCAAGCCGGCCGACATCAAATCCCTGAGGGAAGGAAGCTGCTCCATCAGCACCCTACACAAGGAGCTCAGCGGGACCGAAGACGGGCTCGGCCACCCGGACACAATGGCTGACCTGGAGTACATTGGCGGGGGGATCGCCATGTCCAACAAGCGCCTTGACGAAGACTTCCGGCCTCCCCGGCCCCCGGTATAGCACTGAACCCACCGAAGATAACCGACGACAGGTTCCGGACCAGGCAGCAGGTCGGCAGCTTCGACTGCGACGGGTGCCTGAGCACCGGGTTACAAGGCTCGGCAGGCACTTGGGAGGACGACGACACAAGGAAGCTCCTGGCGCAGAGCCGCGCCCAAGCGTACCTGCAAGGCCGTTGTGCAGGTGGCTGTGCGAGCTGTGCTGGATCAAGTCGCTGGAAGGCAAAGGCACTGAGGTCCCCCTATTTGAGAACAAGGACCTCGCCACGAAGAAGTCACTACAACAGCGCCTACAGACGTACATGCGCACGCTGGATGAGGCCCGCTACCGAAAGAAAGCCAATGCTCTCCCCTCCCTGGATCGGCTCCCACTTGGGTTCGGGCTCCCTGACCTTACGCAGGCCCCCTTCACTCTGGATGACCTGGTCATGACCACCCCGCCCGCCCACAGACCGAGGGCGGTTGGTGCCGCCCTCCCAGCCCACAAGCTGTCCGACGGCAGATTCGGGCCTGACTCGCATACTACCCGAACCTATTCCGCCATGTGCGACACTTGCCCCGTGGGGTCGCCACTGCTTGTGTGGTCCGCAGACAGCCCCGCGCTCGGATGCTTCATGTGGCGACCTGAGAAGGGCGCGCCGCGCAGCAAGGAGACAGGGCTTCCACCCTGGGGCGCCATGCCCACGCTCTGGACCCAGCAACAGTGGAATGCAGGATGGGCCTGTAGGCGGTGCCTTGTCCACATTTGGAACATAGCGCCCGGCACTCTCGACCGCATCATGGACCAAGGTCTACCCCGCCATTCCCACCAAACGCACGGCAACGGCAGAATTGCAGGAGGGCAGCCACGACATCAGCGTCCACCTCTCTTCAACAGGCGTCGATGCAGCCGCAAAGGACACATGCTCAAGGCAATCGGCCCCGAGGGGCGAGCTCACCCCCAACGACAGAGAGCACGACTGGGCGGCAGGAGAAAGCAGCGCACCTGTCAAGGTCGGTCTCGACAGCGGCTCCCAGAGCGCCCAATCTTACCAACCCAACCCGCCCTCAGGCTCGCCAGGGTGGAAGCTGGCGGCCCCGTGCACTCCTTGGTGAAATACCTGCTGGAATGGAATCACACCGTCTACAAATGTTGGGAAGACTTCGTGATGCAGTACGGTGACGGCATCCCAGGTGACAGGACCAATGAGGGATCGTGGCCCACAGCAAGTTTGCTCCCCTTCCTGGTAATGATCTACGGAGAGTCTATCCCAGACAACGGCCACCCCCCCGACATCCCCTGGGGTGGGCAACGGGCCGCAGTGGCCAGAGTGGTGTACTATCTTATGAGATCCAACGGGAAGTACCAAGGCAAATGGGGGAGTTTCGCAGCCAACCTGACAGAGCAGAAAAGCCAATGCCCCTTCCGACAGCGTACCGGCACACTACTAATTTTCCTCATGAAGATCGACCAGGCCGCCTTGGCCCATGGTACTGCCGCTGTCCTGACCAAGCGTGGCCCGCGCGAGGCCGTAGTAGGCGTGCCAGGGGGAGGTGGTTCGCCAGAAGCGACCTGGCTGAACAGAGCGGCCGGTACCGAGGACCCCCCCCCAGCAAGCAGCGCTGTACTGACACGAGTGGACATCTCTGCCCATGCCACCAGAGCCCCACCCCCCGCCACAGACGCAGACGGGGGGCGCGGCCCTGATGCAGAGGGGATGGCCCCAACAGGCCAGGCATGCAAGGCCGAATGCGAACCTGACGGGATCGACTGGGGAGCGGAAGGAGACGAGAAAAGCGAAACCGACGTCGCCAAAGACCCGACCCCAGAGCTCAGCCCGACGCCGGTGGCCGACGATGAACAAGGGGGCCCCCTCAAACTCTTCCCTGAGACACCTGTCAGGCCCGACGCCTGGTCCCCATGCGACAACGTCGTTGTCAGGAACGCCCTTCGTATCATTCAGGGCGCGGAAGACAGCCCACGAAGAGCAGTCAGCGCAAGTTGGAACATCAACGACGTCAGGGGTGACCGTGCCCTGAACCGCGGGAGCGGTGACAAGGGCCGCCAGCGACCCGCGCGGGACGACGGCCAGATTGAGGACGGCCGCGCCACCACATCCCCAAGGGGCGACCCGGCACGGGTACCCATTTCCGAGGCACCCTGGAAGGATGTAAGGGACGCACGCCCTCCCCTAGGCAACCCGAGCGACCCCATGGGGTGCATTCCCATGTACGCGTGCTCCGTTGCCGAGGCCGGCGCCACCAATAATGAACCAGTGCAGGAGAAGATAGTACGCCTTCAAAAGACGCTGGGAGGAGCGTTCAACGGAGTTTGGGCCGCATGGGTGAAGAAGGCCGCCGTGAAGCAAGGAACCAGCGGCAGCGAAAAACACGACCCCAAACGCAACACAGCCCAGTTGCGCGACGAGTTCATCCAGGCGTGGGGAAGCGCAGGGTACGACGCCTACAAGATGGACACAGACTAAAGGCTCGGCGTCCACTGGCCGTCGGTCAAGGACAAGCACACGAAGCTCCTTCAGCGCGAACCCAAGACACACGCTCAGCGCGGGCCCTCCAGCAGCAGTGCACCCGCCCCCTGGACAGCAGAAGGCAAGGCAGCCGCGTCGGCGCCCTTGCGTGGGCGTTGGGCAGGCGCCATCGGCACCGCCACCCCCTCCCGTTGGCACGAATGGCAGGAGTGGGAATCCTGGAGCCACCAGACAGCGCCGGGGGAAAGGCAAGCGCTACTCCCCCAGAGGAGACGACCCATATATAGACAAGCGTGCACGATGGTGGGACAGGAGGGACTAGTACGCCCAGGGGGGGGCAAGCTCGGGCTGGCTGGACAGCGTGCCCACCGGCCTCCCGGCCCGTCGCGCGCCTGACCCCCCGCCTCGATGCCCGCGCCCCACCTGCCGGGGCTCGCTTCACCTTGCGGCGCCTGGCCTCGGCCATAATACCCTGGGGCAACTCTCGCTGGGGCGGGTGTCTCCCCACATCTGACCCCCTGGCGCAGCAAGGCAAGACAGCCACACTGGATGCGTGGATCTTGCCGGGCAACACCCCCCCCCTTCAGCAGATGGGGACCGGCCCACAGGCCTAGCCCACCCTGGGTGCGCCTGCTTTGCTGCCCCGCGGCGACAGCCGCAATTTGGGTGCAGGGAACGGCCGCAGATGCACCCTCCCCGGCTTCACTTTGCCTCCACTTGACAGCCGCCAGCTGCCGGTAGCGGGGGTTAGTCGACACAGACAGTCACCCCCCCCGCAGACCGCGCAGCCGCACCTCGGCAAGTCGCAGCCCCAGCTTGTTGCGTAAAGCCACGAAGCAGGGTCTTCCACTTGGCGCGTCCGACGCTGGCGCACTCCAGCTCGGGCCGCATCGTCGCAGTCCTGCCGCCCCCATCCAGGCGTCACTTGCGGCGGTTAGCTGCGCCCCCCGCACGTATAGATGCTCTCGGCGCGCAGCTGCTCCCAAGTCATGCATCTCTTGCGGCGGTTAGCTGCGCCCCCCTTCTGCACGACATGTCGCACTTCACCGCGCAGCCTCAGTCCGCCGGTGCGGGGCGGCGACGTCTGCCGGGCCTGACGGACCTGCGGCGACAGCCACTCTTTTCGGTGCCCTGGGGGCGGCCGTAGGTGCATCCCCCCAGCGCACCTCCCTTTGCTGTTCACTGGACAGCCGCCCGCTGCCGGTAGCAGGGAATCAGTCGCTTGAAATAGTCGCCTCCCTGCTCGCCGCTCAGCCGATTTTTTGACAGTTGCCCATAGGTCGATGGTCTCCTTCGCGTGTGAGTCACTGAGGGCTGCCTTGCCTGCGTGCGTCCTGTAGTGCTTCTGCCGCGTCTCTAGGTTTCACCCGCCCTGGTGCCTTACTTCTTTCACGCGTTGCCTCGCCTGTGTGTCACCTCAGGCCGCGTCTCTAGGTGTCACCCGCCCAGGGGCGCCTACTTTGCTGTCATACAGCGACAGCCACTCTTTTTGGTGCCCAGGGGCTGGCCGTAGTGGCCCCCCCCTTAGCGCACCTTCGTTTGCTGTTCACCGGACAGCCGCCCGCTGCCGGTAGCAGGGGTCTGTCGCCTGACATAGTCGCCCCCCTGCTCGCCGCTCAGCCGGCGCTTTAGCATGCGCCTCTTCAGCTGTGTGGCGTAATGCTGCGCAACGTGGCCGTTCTAGTGGCGCTGTCGGCGCTGGCGCGCTCCAGCCCGGACAGCTCCTGCACCGTTCAGCCACCCCCCCCCGTCTTTCCACGCGACACTTGCGGCGGTTAGCTGCGCCCCCCACACGTGTATATGCCCTCGGCGTGCAGCTGCCATCCAGTTACGTATCTCTTGCGGCGGTTAGCTGCCCCCCCATCTCCACGCCAGTCGCCCCCAGCGGGCCGCAGAGGCCCTCCCACAGCCGGCCGGCACTATGGCTACGGACGGACGGCGGTGTCCACCGAGGTGGGGGTGTCTGTGGCGGGTTGCCTGCCAGCGTGGCGCCTCGCCCGTGTTTCTCGGCGCACCTTCCCCTCGCCGGTTCCGACCCGTCCGTTGGCCGACGCCAGCCTCAACAGCTCTGCAGCGGTGTTCGCTGGCTGCGCGCTGAGTGGATCAGCCTGCAGCGTCGTCAGCCTGTTTTCCACCCCCAGCAGCCGCTATTCCGGGCTGGTGCCAGTTGTCTGTCTGAGGTGTTGCTCGGAGCTTGGCGCCGCAAGGGCGACGTTCCGTTGCTCCCGCACCTCTGTGCGCTCGTTCTTTCGGACCGGGCGGCGCCTAGGTGCGTCTCGGCTCGAATGTGGAGTATTTTGCTCAGTGCACGGATTCCGCGCGCATTGCTTGCAATTTGCCTGTTCCGCCGTCCCGGACGCGCCTGTTGCCGCCAGACCGTCGTCGCGCGGCCGTCGACCAAAAATAGCATCCCCACCAGCGGCAGACGCAGCCCAATGGCCTTACGAGGTCACGTTCGATGGGGGCGCTAGAACCATCGTGGAAAGGCCAAAGGTCGCCAGAGCAGGGGCCCTCCTATGGAGGCACGATCCCAGTGCCGGCCCACCCAGAGTGGTCGCCGCAGTCGTTGTCGCCCTGCCCGGGGACGACAACGCCCAGACAGCAGAAGCCGCAGGGTGCAGAGCTGGCCTCGCCCTGCTCCCGCACATCGAGAGCCCCGTCCGCGGCGCCATAGTCGTTGGGGACAATCTTGCCGCCATCAGATACGGCGCTGGGACCGGTCGCCACAGGCGGCTCCGCCTTGCGCAACATATGGACTTCGCCCTGAGACAAGCGGGCAACGGGGGCTGGGCGCTCTCCTGGCAGGCCGTTCGGCGGCGGTTCAACAGGGCCGCCGACCGAGTCGCGACGCTCGGCGTCTTCTGGGCCGACGCCCTGATGGCTGCCGGGCACCACGCTGTTCGCACATTTGTCGCGTGCGCGACACATCCCACCCCCCTTCCCACTGATTTCCTTTGTCCTGGCACGGATCTCTGTGACCTGGATGAGGTCTTCCTCGCCGCTAACGCTCCGGACAACTCCTCCCCTCCCTTCCCCCTCCGCCCCTGCAGCCCGCCGCGCCCGGTCGCTAAGGTCGCAGTGGCGTCTTTGCAGAAAAGTGCAGCCTTCAGCTGCTTCCTGGTTTTCCTGGTATGCCGAACCACAGTGGGCCAATCAGAAGGCGGGCGTCATGCCTCCCCTGCTCGGAGGACGGGCCCCGCATAGGGACGGAGTGCGTGTCTTCCTGGAGAGATACTGCCCCTGGATGTGGCGGGCGTGCTTCGACGGCAGGTGGAGGTGGTGCTGCGAGCTGCGCCACAAAGCATGCGATGACATCGACCACCTACTCAGCGCAGACCACTTCTGGCAGGGATCGAGGCAGTACAATGATGGTGTCAAAACCCCAGCACCTCCACATCCCCTGGCAATCTGTGGACCATGACCTGGGGCACGACCTGGGGCAGTGACCGCATCTGCTACATTGAGCGGAAGGCCTGGGCAGGATGGGCGCCAGCACAGCCCATCGATGTCAACGGTGCTCGGCTGCTCTCTGAGGTAGCGATTCCGGAAGATTGCTTCCACGTGCCTACCAGTTTCCCGCTCTCGGATGACCCCGTGGACTACAATTGCCCCGATGGCACACTGTTCGACCCGACGCAGGTCTGACCAGCCCACATCGGTAGTGCCCAGGCGAAGTTGTGGAGGCTTCGGAAGTCTGACAAGGATGAGAGGGCCGCCGCCGTGGCAAAGCCCACCTCTCCCCTGGACACCTCTCCCCTGGACACCATGCCTACCGCGCCCGGGCCCCGTTCAGACGACGCCGCCGCCTCCGGCAGCGGGGGGCGACGCTCCCCAGTTGCCTAGGCTCAGTCGCAGCAGCAAACTCGCACCGTGAGGCTAGCCGACGACGACGACAGCCCTCCTGCACCCGATCCTGGCAGCAGAGTCGTGCTCGAGTCTCCGGCCCTCGCCGCAGCGATCGAAGTCAGGGGCATTTTCTCGCTCCCGAGTGGCCTGGGCAAAGCCCGAGTGCACCCCGCCGTCCCGCTTGGGGAGTTGGTTGACGCTGTGAATATCCCAGTGGCCGTGCATCTTGCGGGGCCGAGGCCTCGCGCTGAAGCGCATTGCCTGGATCGAGGCACGCGCCGCCCTGGAAACGCCGGACGACGGCGCCCCGAAGGCTAGAGCGGAGCTTGCGAGGAAGGGCAGCGTCGCCTCGGGGGTCCGGACCACCAAACTACACTCCCGCAGCCCCGGAGATCCTGCGTCATGATTTTTTCAAGGCGTCTTCGACGCATTGATTTATATCGATCGGATTGAGTCTGAGGAGATGGTTTGAAAATTTTCAAGGCGGATTGATTTCTTCATGGATGCCTTGATTTTTTGCTGGATGCATTGTTTTTTTGCGTCATGGCTTGATTTTGGTATCGAGCCGTGACGCAACAAATCCATTCACCCAACAAAAAATCAATGCATCCATGAAAGAACCGATCCGCCTTGAAAAAACTGCAACCCAGAAATCCAAGGGGATTTCCGTTTTTGTTATTACGTGTTGACTTTTCTAGATGTGGGCAATACAGACCTCCCCAACACGCGTCGGCCTCCTTAAAGAGCCACAGAAATTTCGAATTCAGCTTTTGGAATTACATGTCAACTTTCTATTGTAGACAATACAGAACTCCGACGCGCGCGTCCGCGCGCGCGCGTGAGGAGTTCTGTATTGTTCACAATCGAAAAATCGCCGTGTTGGCCTGGAAACTCAAGTGAATCCTTAACGGTGACCGAGCGGATTTCGGGTGACCCGCGCGGTGGTCGGGTCACCCCCGCAAGCGGGTGATCATGGTCACCCGCGCGCGCGCGCGCGCGCGTCGGAGTTGTGTATTGTCCACAATAGAAAAGCCGCCATGTAATTCCAAAAACTGAATTTGAAATTTCTGTGGCCCTTTAAGGAGGCCGACGCATGTTGATGAATTCTGTATGAATGACAATACAGAACTTCGACGCGCGCGCGCGCGTGAGGAGTTCTGTGTTGTCCACAATAAAAAAGTCGACATGTAATTCCAAAAACTGAATTCGAAATTTCTGTGGCTCTTTAAGGAGGCCGACAGAAATTTCGAATTCCGTTTTTGGAATGACATGTCGACTTTTCTTTTGTGGACAATAAAGAACTCCGACACGCGCGCGCGTGAGGAGTTCTGTATTGTTCACAATCGAAAAGTCGCCGTGTTGGCCTGGAAACTCAAGTGAACCCTTAACGGTGACCGAGCGGATTTCGGGTGACCCGCGCGGTGGTCGGGTCACCCCCGCAAGCGGGTGACCATGGTGACCCGCGCGCGCGCGCGCGCGTCGGAGTTGTGTATTGTCCACAATAGAAAAGCCGCCATGTAATTCCAAAAACTGAATTTGAAATTTCTGTGGCCCTTTAAGGAGGCCGACGCATGTTGATGAGTTCTGTATGAATGACAATAGAAAACTTCGACGCGCGCGCGCGTGAGGAGTTCTGTGTTGTCCACAATAAAGAAGTCGACATGTAATTCCAAAAACTGAATTCGAAATTCCTGTGGCTCTTTAAGGAGGCCGACGCATGTTGGGGAGTTCTGTATTGTCCACAATAGAAAAGCCGACGTGCAGTTTCAAAAACTGACTTCAACATTTCTGTGGCTCTTTAAGGAGGCCGACGGTGACACGTGTCACCCGCGAGCGCGTCGGGGAGTTCTGTACTGTCCACAATCGAAAAGTCGTCATGTTGGCCTGGTAGATAAAGTGAACCCTTAACGGTGATCGATTGGATTTTGAAATTATCATAGGATTTCTTAGGTTTCCACTTGGAAACTAAAACGATCCCTTCACGGTGACCGATTGGATTTTGGTCAGGGCGTCCTATGTGCTCTGCGTCTCTCCGCTCTTATCTTGGTCATGACGCCCTTATCTTGGTCAGGGCGTCCTATGTGCTCTGCGTCTCTCCGCTCGTCCTGTGGGTGAGACAGGAGAGACAACCTGATGTTTGTGTTGTGTGTGTGTGTGTGTGTTTGTGTGGGTACTGGTGGGTGTGATGTCTGTGGTTTGCAAGTGAGCGTTCGTGTAGTCCGATAAATTTAAACTCTCTCTTCCATGCTCCCTCTCTCCTTGCTCGCTTCTCATTCCACGTTCACTATGATTATTCCCCTCTCCTCCCTCCATGTGTTTCTGGGGGGCCCCCTCGATCCCCCCGCCCGTCGCCGCGCCTTCCTCGGGTCGAACGCGTCGGCGCCGCCCTCCGGCAATCGGCGCCACGCCTTTAGGGCCCCCCCCCAGGCGCCGCCGCCATGGCGGCGGCATCGCCTTCTCCCCCGTCGGGGGGGAAGCCGATGGCAAGGCGTGCGGCGACGGCGAAGGTAGATGAGAAACTCGTGGCGGCGGCGCTCGCTAATGTTCAAGACGGGTGGCCGATGCTGCGAGGCTTTCGGGGGAACCGATGGGGGGGCACTAGTGCTGACCCGAGGTCAACGAGTCAAGTAAGGAAGAGTTGTCTTCCTTGCTTGACTTCTTGACCTCGGGCCCCCCTTCCGATCGAATTGCATATCCGCCCCGCAAGGGGCCGTGCCGGACTACCAATACTCGGTCCTCAAGTTCGAGCACAGGCCGAACTTGAGCGAGCTCGAGGCTTGATGGGGGGGCGCGGGGAAGGAGGGAGGAGCAGGCATGGGGGTCGTCCCATTCAAGGTTTGGCTTCGTCCCCACTCTCCCTCCCCATTCTCTCTCCCTTCTCTCCCTTCGGTCCCTCCCCACTCTCCCTCCCCACTCTCCCTTCGGTCCCTGCTTTCTCCAGGTCTTCCTCCCCGCTCTCCCTTCGGTCCCTCCTAACTCCCCTCCCCCCTCCGCCCCCGTGCCAGACCTTCCGCGCCCTCATGGGCGAGCTCGTGCAGTTGGGCGGCGGCTTGCGCTTCTCTCAGAAGCTGGTGATGGTTGCGGGGGAGCGTGGAAAATAAGGACGACGAAGATCGATGAGGAGAAACACGAAGATAGCAGCGAGGAGGAGGAGTAGGATGAGGAGGAGGAGTAGGATGAGGAGGAGGAGTAGGATGAGGAGTAGGATGAGGAGGAGGATGAGGAGGAGGAGTAGGATGATGAGGAGGAGCAGGATGAGGTCGACGTGCAAGTGCCCTCGAGCTGCTTCCCTATCTCCCTGTCTCCCTCTATCTGCTTCCCTATCTCCCTCTCTCTTTCTCTCGAGATCTCTCTATTTATATATGCTTCCCTATATCCCTCTATCTGCTTCCCTATCTCCCTCTCTTTCTATCTCTATATGCTTCCCTATATCCCTCTTTCCCTATCTCCCTCAAAATGCTTCCCTATCCCCCTCTCTTCCTCTATCTGCTTCCCTATCTCCCTGCTGCTCCCTCCAGCTGCTTCCCTATATCCCTCTCTCTCTATCTCTCTCTCTCTCTCTCTCTCTCTCTCTCTCTCTATTTGTTTTGTGTTGGGTCACCCCCCCTGTCTCCCAGGCTGGGTGGGACTCGGCGTTCAAGGTCGCGTATGCGAAGCAGTTCAAGGCGGAGCACGGTCGGGCTCCGACGGCCGCGAGGATGGAGGGGATCCGGTACCTCTTCTCTTTTTGAGGGAGCGGTGCTTCAGACGGGGCAGCGGGAAGAGAGGGAAGAGGTAAAGAAGGGAGAATTGGAGGAGTAGGGTGAGGAGGAGGAGGAGGGGGAGGGGGAGTAGGATGAGGAGGGGAGATGTCTTGGATGATATCGAGGAGTAGGATGAGGAGGAGTAGGATGAGGAGGAGTAGGATGAGGAGGGGCGAGGATGAATAGGTGGATGGAATGACGAGGAGTAGGATGAGGAGGAGTAGGATGAGGAGGAGTAGGATGAGGAGGGAAGAGGAGGTGAAGAGGTGGATGGAATGACGAGGAAGTAGAGGAGCAGGGAAGATGAAGAGGGACAAGGGAATGAGGAGGAGGATGAGGAGGAAGAGGAGGAGGAGGATCGAGTTGTCGAACCTCATCTTGGGGCCCCTCCGATCACGAGGTCACCGATGCAACACAGCAACAACTACGCTAAAGGAGGGGATCGAGGAGTGGTAGGGGAAAGAGGAGGAGGGGATGCCTTCTCCTTTTTCTCCATCGCGGCCTGCGTGACAGGTACGTGCAGAGCCGCATGGTGCGCCTCAGGTTCAGCCACTTCTTGCGCTGCCGTAGCGGTAGCGCCGACAAGGCGCCAGGGGGAGTGTATGCAAATGCACGCATATGTGTTTGTGTGCCGATGTGTGTGTATATGTATATGCGTATTAGTGTGAATACAAGTGTTATTGTACATATGTGTACATGTGCGTATGTATATACATGTGTGTATGGGTATGTGCATGTTTACATATATGTGTACATCGGTGTGTGCATGCATGTGTACGCATATATGTGTACTGTATCAATCACAGATGTTTCTTTGCAGGGTCAAGGGGGTGCATGTTGTTGATCGGTGAGGGGAGGCATCAGGTGGAGGCGACTCGGACGTCGACGACGACACGCTGGCAGACTTCCTCAAGAAGTCTCAGGACGTGGATGTGATCAGCGATGAGGACACGGGGCCAGCTGCAGGGAGCGCCGCCGCCTCGTCGGGGCCAGCTGCAGGGGGCGCCGCCGCCTCGGTCGCGGTGCTTCAGACGGGGCAGCGGGAAGAGAGGGAAGAGGTAACGGAGGGGGAATTGGAGGAGTAGGATGAGGATGAGGAGGAGGAGGAGGAGAGGATAAGGAGGGAAGATGTCTTGGATGAGGCATCGAGGGATGCAGGGAAGTCAGGAGGCAGGGAGGGATGGAGGGAAAGACACATAGGAGGGGAAGGAGACAGGTCATAATCAAAGGAAGGTCACGATGATGATGTTGCAGCGTCGACATAAGTTGTGCTTTACATGTAAGCAGTCCCTCACTCTCACTCTCACTCTCGCACGCACTATCTCTCTTTGTCTGTGTACATATAGAGGTACAAATGTGTGTACATGAACGCATGTGTTCTCCAGGGGCTGGAACTGGTAAAATGTACTGCAGGTGCCCTCGCAATTCCGATGTTGCTGCTTCGAAGGTCTCTGGATTGCAATGTTCTTCTCAATGCACGGCCCTGGGAAGTCCTTGGGAGGATTTCCCAGGGCCCAGTCCGCGGTCCTGGGCCCGACAGGCTGCTTTGAAAGAAAAACTGCCTCTGGAGGCAGTTGTTCTCAACCAGTCTGAAAAAAACATTGGAGGTTTGCGGTTATTTCGATATCCAGAGATCTCAGATCGATCCCTACAGTAACGTGGGCTAGGGAGGTGCACAAGCGGGCACCCATGTTCGCGGAGAGCCTCCTGGGGGGCAACTCGCAGAAGAAGAAGAAGAAGAACAAGAAGGGCAAGAAGGGCAAAAAGGCAAAAAAGGAAAATAAGGAAAAGAAAGACAAACAGGAGAAGAGTGGGCACGCAATAGAGGCCTCGCCAGTACCAGCGGCAGGTGCAGCTGCAGCAACAGCAGGCGCATCTGCCGCACCGTGGCTCCGGGACCCAGCAACGGCAGGCAAGCCGATGAAGTCAAAGAAGAAGGCCGCAGAGGTCGCCGTGGTGAAGAGGAAGCCCGCTGCGATCATCATGAAGAAGCCCGCTGAAGCAAAGAAGGCCAAGGCTGAGGAACTGATCGTTCCCGAACCCGTGGATGATAAGAAGGACGAGGGAGAGGAGGAAGGCGAGGAGGAGGCCAAGGAGAGCGATGACGTCGTCGATCCCGACGCCCCTCCTGAGGCGGTCGCTCCTGAGGGGGCGGCTGCTGACGGGGCCGTGGCTGTCGAGGGCGACGAGAGCGACCCAGCGCTGAGCGAGATCCAGGTCTATCGGAACCCGCGCGGGTGGTACTGCTTCCACTTCGGCGACAACGACGAGCACGTGATGGCCCTGAAGCTTAAGAGGCGCAGCTCGGAGGAGATCAGCTGCGTCTACAAGAAACAGGATGATGAGAAGTTCTTTCAGCTCGTTGGCTGCCGTGACGGCATCTGGACTGCGAGGCACCTGGCGCACATGGGCGTGGAGACCGCCGCGGAGCTCAGCG
The DNA here is from genome assembly GCA_963575745.1 of Prorocentrum cordatum. Taxonomy (NCBI): domain Eukaryota; class Dinophyceae; order Prorocentrales; family Prorocentraceae; genus Prorocentrum; species Prorocentrum cordatum. Next base: position 591,318 of record CAUYUJ010009113.1, read on the forward strand.
AGTTTGTCATCAAAGAGGTGCTGAAGAGGTGCGTGCTGCAGTCCATCGTGGAGAACCGCGACGCGGCCGCGATCCGCGAGCAGGTGCGGGCGGAGCTCGGCGTGGACTGAAAGCTGGTGGGCAGGGTATGGGAGCCAAAAGGGCTGAGGACCAGGAGGACGAGGAGTAGGGTTAGAGAGAAGAGGGAGCGAGGGAGGGAGGGAAGGAGGGATGGAGGGATCAGGAGGAAGGGGGAGAGGGAGAGGGAGAGGGGGAGATAGAGAGATAGAGAGAGAGAGAGAGAGAGAGAGAGAGAGAGAGACCTCCTTTCTATACCCTTATGGATTCGCTCACCTCTCCCTCGCAAACCATGGGAGGGCATGGGAGGTGAGTATTTCGGCAAGCTGTTCATGAGCTCGATCAATGAGCATACTACCTGCGAGGCGACTGGGAGATGATCCTGGAGGGGGGCGGGGCTACTTACCTGAGAGATGGGGTGGGGGCTGCACCATCCCAGTAGGCCCGTCTTGGGAGACGCAGATCCCCGAAACAGATCTCCAAACCAGGGGGGCCTAGACAGTGAGATGGTCATATCGATGGTGATATCGACAGTGAGGTCTATCGAGTGAGATCGATAGCGAGACCGAAACTGAGATCGTAGATCGTAAAACTTACCGACGGCCAGTTTTACGACTGGGCTGAGATCGATAGTGAGATCGATGGTGAGATCGATTGTGAGATCGGCAGCGGTACAACTGACCGACGGTCAGTTTTACGACTGGGCTGAGATCGATAGTACACGCGTGTGCGTATGTATTTCGTGTGTTCAGATACATACATATAGAACTAGACATGTGCACGTATACATATACATACACATGAGTACGCACGCACATATGTGAATGCATATGTACACGTGACTTACCACATGCCCCATTCCGAGGATCAGAAGCAACTTCTAAAACATGTTCCAACGATTGGTACCGATTTGGGGCCTCACCCCCATTCCGAGGATCAGTAGCAACTTCAAAAAATGTTGCAACGATTGGTACCGATTTGGGGCCTCACCCCCATTCCGAGGATCAGAAGCAACTTCAAAAATATGTTGCAACGATTGGTACCGATTTGGGGCCTCACCCCCATTCCGAGGTCTAGCTTACCCTAGAGATCGATGTGTACACGTAAACGTAAATCGGTGAGATCGATTGTGAGATCGGCAAACGTAAAACTGACCGACGGCCAGTTTTAAGACTGGGCTGAGATCGATAGTGAGATCGATGGTGAGATCGATTGTGAGATCGGCAGTCGTAAAACTGACCGACGGCGGGTCATTTTTACGATTGGGACGTTTAGTGTATTGGCACGCTCCGAGTCCTTCACCAATCGATCTCGCAATCGATAGAGAGATCGATTGGTGGACTCGGGGCATGCCAATACAGGTAACGTCCCAGTCGTAAAACTGACCGTGGGGGCCTAAGATCCACGGGGCAATTGTTAGGTCGACCCTTCTGTAGCCATTTTGTCAGGAGCAATCTCGATTGCACGCTGGAAGTTCACACACCATGAAACGTGCAGCTACCATGATGCTTTCCGATGGCAGCGGCAGCTCGACCCATCGATGCGTTCGCTCGCCAGGCGGCGCATGTGCAGGGCAGCAGGTGAACTATGACACGGCAAGCTTCCTCCGTTCGCTCAGCGATTGCGGGGATGGGGTCTTCTCGGGGGCCTATCTCGCGCCCAAGTACAAGACGGTCGCCGAAGGCAGCCAGACTGAGGTCGAGATGGAGCCACGTGAGACCATCGTCGTCGACGACAGCCAGTCCGAGGAGGTCCCGCCCGTCGACGACTACCAGACCAGGGCTGAGTTTGAGACGGATCAGACGCCGTCAACGACCGAGGTAACCAAGTCGTCCAGCCCGCCTGAGAGCCTGATCACCCAGCCGGAATCCAAGTTGCCCGTCGCCGACGCATGCGGCACGCCTGAGTCCCAGTTGCCCGTCGCCGAGCCTGAGCTCGCGATGGGGAAGGCGCCCGACGACGTCGACGGAACCCAGCCTGAGCTCACGATCGACAATCGGCCGACCATCGACCACGACGACGACGACGACAAGCAGCCCATCGACGACGATTCGCTCCAGCGGGAGTTCCAACCGATGATCGGTCACGACTCGCAGCTGGACGGGTTCCTGGGCGCTTTCGACGACGATTCGCTCCAGCGGGAGTGCGAGGCGATCATTGGCGACGACTGCATCATGGGCGTTTCGAGCCAGGTGTGCCGCTCTTAGACGGCAAGCGTGGTTATGAGAGCAGCTTTAGGGGTATGCCCGATGATTATATACGTGTATATAGTCGTGGTGCTCATCGCTTCCTCCTCCCTCCTTCGTCTCTGCATCCTAATCCTCCTTGGGGTGCCCCTCCAAACCTATCCTCATTCACTCTCCGTACGTGAGCCAGCTGCTGGATCGGGGTCGGCGATGCGGGGCTCCAGCTAGATTGCGCAGCGTTTGAAGGATTCGACTGCAGACCGTTCTAGAAGAGAAGAGATATCGATCCGTGCTCCATGCGGGTCTCCGCTGAAGAGAGTAGGGGACAGTGGCGACGACGAGGAGTAGAGGGGGCAGTGAGGGGAGTGAGGACAGTGACGACGACGAGGAGCGATGAGAAATGGATACCTTCTGGGCATATCACCTTCGCGGAGAGAGCGGGTGTGGAGAGGGGGAGGCTGTATATACTATGATGGCGTCTTCAGTGCTATCTCGACGGCATCTTCAGCGCTATTTCGACGGCATCTTCAGTGCTACTTCGATGGCATCTTCAACGATCTGTGAGGGGCACGCATTTGGGGGCATTCCTGTCAGCCAGTGCTTCCTTCACTTGTTTCATGGCCGTGCGCCCAAGTCAATTTCTCGAGGTGAGGGGGGGGTGTCACTGGGATCGGGGGCCGCCAGCCTGCCACTCAGGGGAGGCTGCCGCCGCGGCTATATATTCGACAATGGTGACTGCTCGTTGCCGAGAGCGCGAGCTGGGAAATTGTTCTCAGGGAGCTGGGCGGGGCACAGTATGCAGTGCGAAGTAGTATGTTGCAGTCGCCCAGATAGACGGGCACATACACACGAATGTACGCACATACATAAGTATTGAGGTACACTGCACATTAACTATGTAAGTGCATACACATACATACACATACAGACATGCACATAACGCACTTACATACGCATACACATACATACATACACACGTGCACGTACACATGTTTTAATGTACATTGCACATTAACTATGCATGTATTTGCATGTACGTATTATGCGTAGCGAAGGAGAGGGATGCATAGACAAGGAGACGGCAACATAGCTGGATCACGGACTCGGGTCACCTTTGTATTGACGCTTCCACGATTCAGGGGAGAGGGGGGCTACCCATGAGGAGAGGAGGAGTGAGCCCGCAGGAAGATGAGGATCAGGGCCAACGCATCCCGCGCACGATGGTGATGGAAGAGACTCTCGATGGCATGTGTTTCGATCGCGTGCTTTATTGTGCGTGCATTTTGCATCGTGACCTCGATCATTCGAATGTTTGCCTCCCTGAACCATCCAATTCTGCTCGGCGTCACCTTTCATGCGTTCCCCTCGACACCGCCAGCCCCCAACACAGCTCGGAAGAGCGCGGCGAGAGAGCGGCCTTCGCGGGCAACCAAGTAACTACAGGCAGCAGGCGAATAGGGCGCAGTGGGGATGCATATCCATGGGTCAGGATGGGATTGCAGAGTTCGACGACATATATGTTGAAGTCCAGAGATCAATTGCCGCTTATCTTCCTAAGCAAGGCCATGCTTGTAGGATCGAGCGTTTGCGTGCACATGTTTGCTTGTTTTTGTTTGCACTAGTCCTGCAGGGGTCCATAAATTCATCACAAGACTGTTGGAAACACATATTCGTGGTTGCGTTGATCTTATCGATCGGGGTAGCGAGGCAGGGGAAAGGAAACCACGTGAAACCCAACTTGATTACGGCACGACACACTCCATATACCGTCAGCGCGAGCACTGCCCGCGTGCAGATGTGTGTGTGTGTGTGTGTGTGTGTGTGTGTGTGTGTGCGTGCGCGAGTGTGCGCGCGTGTGTGTGTGTGTGTGTGCATGTGTGTGTTAAAGGCAGCGGGGGGAGGGTCCGTCGATCGGATCCAAGGCATTCGGCGCCCAGGGGGTTAAATTCGCCTGGGGGTTCAGGTGCGCCAGCAATGCCCCCTCGAAAACAAAAAAAACAGATAAGGGGCCCTTGAAAGACCCCCCCCCCCCCGCCCCCCTTAATGTAGGTCAAGAAACTCTAAGTTGGGTTCCACATCCATGGAGGGGCAAGGAGGGAGAGCGCCCCCCCGTGCGCCGCAGGTGCACGTCGCCGTGGAGATCTTCAACACTGCCACACAGGAGTTTTATGAGAAGCACGGCCGCGATCACATGATGAAGATGAAGCACTTGGGGGCACGGGCCCGCGAGCATACTCTGTGCGGTTCATGTTTTCTGGTTTGTTTTGTTTGCTTTTTGGTGGCGTGGGTTCTTGGTCTTTTAAAAAAGGAAATGCTCGCGGGCCTCGTGCTTCCACGGTGGTGTCATGGTTTGTCATGTTGGCGTCATGGTTTTTTCATGGTTTGTTCAGGGCTTTTTCATGGTTTTTTCATGGTTTCATGGGTTCATGGTTTCATGGTTTTTTCATTGTTTTTTTCATTGTTTTTTCATGGTTTCATGGTTTCATGGTTTTTTCATTGTTTTTTCATGGTTTCATGGTTTCATGGTTTCATGGTTTTTTTCATGGTTTTTTTCATGGTTTTTTCATGGTTTCATGGTTTTTTTTAATGGTTTTTTCATGGTTTCATGGTTTCATGGTTTCTTCATGGTTTTTTTCATGGTTTTTTCATGGTTTTTTCATGGTTTCATGGTTTCATGGTTTTTTCATGGTTTTTTCATGGTTTCATGTTTTTTCAAGGTTTTTTTTCATAGTTTTTTCATGGTTTCATGGTTTCATGGTTTTTTCATGGTTTCATGGTTTCATGGTTTTTTCGTGGTTTTTTCATGGTTTTTTCATGGTTTCATGGGTTCATGGTTTTTTTTCATGTTTTTTTCATTGTTTTTTCATGGTTTCATGGTTTCATGGTTTCATGGTTTTTTTTCATGGTTTTTTCATGGTTTCATGGTTTCATGGTTTTTTCATGGTTTTTTCATGTTTTTTTCATGGTTTTTTCATGGTTTCATGGTTTCATGGTTTCATGGTTTTTTCATGGTTTTTTCATTGTTTTTTCATGGTTTCATGGTTTCATGTTTTTTTCATGGTTTTTTTATGGTTTCATGGTTTCATGGTTTCATGGTTTTTTCATTGTTTTTTCATGGTTTTTTTCATGGTTTCTTCATGGTTTCATGGTTTCATTGTTTTTTCATGGTTTTTTTTATGGTTTTTTAATGGTTTCATGGTTTCATGTTTTTTTCATGGTTTTTTTATGGTTTTATGGTTTTTTCATGGTTTCATGGTTTCATGTTTTTTTTCATGGTTTTTTCATGGTTTTTTCATGGTTTCATGGTTTTTTCATGGTCTCATGGTTTTTCATGTGGCTTCGATTTTTGCAAACGTTTTTTCCGTAGATTCCTGTTTTTTTCGCAAACGTGCACTTCGTGCGGCCCTGAAGTTTTTTTTTTTTTTTTTTTTTTTTTTT
>CAUYUJ010009113.1:597098-627098 GCA_963575745.1 Prorocentrum cordatum
GATGATGAGGAGGAGGAGGAGGAGGAAGAGAAGGAGGATGAGGAGGAGGAGGAGGAGGAGGAAGAAGAGAAAAAACAACATCAGGATAACGAGAGCAGAACACTGGGAGGAGGTGGTGGAAGAGGTGCGTAAGCAGGAGGACCAGGAGAGGAGGATGACGAACAGGTACAATGAGGAGGGCTGGAGGGAGGAGGGATAGGAGAAGGAGGAGGAGGAGGAGGAGGAGGAGAAGGAAGAGGAGGAGCATTGCTAGGCACAGCATTGAGACTGTTTTCGACAATGGTTACTATGTGCTCTTTTCTTTGCTGCTACCTTCCGAGGTGGCACTACCTATGGCAAACCATTGGGGTAGGTCTTATCTTATCAACTGGGTGTACTTGGACGCGAAGATCAGTGCCTTCCTCGAGGACTTAGCGGGCGCCTACTCTTCTATTATGGTTTGCCTCGTGTTTTATTATACTGCTTTATCTTCCGCGGCGCCCGCCAGGTACATTTTTGACCCGAGTCGCACTATATTTGTTCATTCAAGAACGCCACAATCGTAGGATTCAGGTTTGGTCAACGTGGAGGAGGAGGAGGAGGAGGAGGAGGAGGAGGAGGATCAGGGGGCTCGAATCGCGCGCAGCCGTTGCCCGGCCGGGTCCTCCCCCCTCACCCGTTCTTTCCCTTTCCACCCCGCACCTTTCCTCCCCCAACTCCCGCGCCATGGAACTCGACGTGGACCTCGGCGCGGCGCCAGCGGCGGCGGCGCTGCCCGCTGACCCGGGGAGGGATGAGGAGATGCCAGAGGCAGGGAGCGGGGGTAGACAGCGACGTCAACGAGCGCGAGGGGATGGGCGCTGGACCTGCAGCCGGCTTCGAAACGACCAGCTGCATGCAAGGCGTGCGCGATCCCTTTCGCTTCGCATGAGATGCGCATGTGCACATGGGGCAGTCGGACTCGGTACAGTTGGCTATGCATCGGCTGCGTTGCTGGGAGGGCGGGGGTCGACGACGACATTCGCCCAGTGTATCGGGCGGGGCCTGCACATGTGGAGGAAGCACGGGCAGCGGTCGTTTCTGCAGCGGCAGCTCAAGGAGTTGCCCCTCAGGGGCCTGGAGACGCTGGCGCGGAGGCGACAGGCCAAAGAACGCTTCCGGTGATGCACCCGTCTTGGGATGTGCAGAGCGTGCCCGACCGAGGATGGTGGCAGAGTTTGTCTTGGGACACGGCTTTGCGAACTGGCATTTCGACTTTCGCTCAGGTTCCTGATCGGTTTCGTGGAGCGCTGGCGCATGCGAGGCACAAGGCGCTCGAGGTGCTCGAGGCGGCTTGCGTGCAGGGCGAAGCCGCGGCCGAGTGGAAACTGGTGCTGCTGTTCGACTTAGTTTTGCTCGCCCGCCCTCGTGGCGAGGGCCCCACGTGCGCAGAGCTCCTGGAGGAACGGCTGGCCTTGTGGTGGGGCGGGCAGTGGCCGCTCCTGTGGGCCTCTGCTGCGGGCGGGGGCCCGGCGCCGCGAACGCCGAGCCGGAAGTCCACGAACTAGGAGCGAGCGCGCAGAGTCCACACGCTGGCCGCGGCCGGCGAGGAGGCCCGGGCCCTGGCGGCGACGGTGGGCGCCGAGCTCGCGCCACGGACCGGGGCCACGCTCGAGAAGCTCAGGGCGTGCTTCCCCGCCGAGGCGCCGCGCCCCGAGGCCCCGCAGCGAGGGGCGCGGCCCGGGCCACCTTCCGCGGAGCTGAGAGAGCAGGTCGAGCAAGAGGCCGGCAAGTTGCTGCGGCGCCCGCCTCGGCTCACGGCCCCGGGCTTGCTGGGCGCGCGGCTGGAGCACCTCGCGGCCAGCGCCGACAGCGGGGCGACCTTGAGCTTGCTCGCCCGCGCCGCTGCGCGGGTTGCTTTTGGAGAGCTCCCCCCGGAGACGCTGCAGGCTTCGCGGGCGGGGGAGCTGGTGGCGCTTGCCAAAGGCTCCGGCGAGGTCCGGCCTCTGCTGGCGGGCGCCACGCTTCGCCGCCTCGGCCTTCGCGCGCTGGCCCGGGCGCGGAAGACGCAGCTCTGCGACGCAGCCGGCGAGCACCAGTACGGAGTGGGCCGCAAGGGAGGCGCAGCCCTGCTGGTGAAGCACTTGCAGGCTCTGGCTGAGCGCCGGCCTGACGCGACGTTCATCAAGGTGGATGTCAAGTCCGCCTTCCAGCGGATGGAGCGCCAGCCTGCCCTGGAGGCCATGGAGGCCGAGGTCCCCGAGGTGGCCGCTGCGCTGCGGGCGTGGCACACGGGGCCAGCCACGCACCTGTGGCGGGGGGCGGACGGGCGCTACGAGACAGTGCTGGGCCAGCGCGGGTTCGACCAAGGGGACCCCTTGTCCCCGGCTGGCTTCGCGGTCGGTCAGCGGGGTGCCCTGGAGCAGCTCCTGGGCGAACTGCAGCAGCTGGACGCGGAAGCTCGGCTCTTCTCGTATCTTGACGACACCTACCTGGTAGTCACGGCCAACCTGGGAACTCGCACCCTGGACGCGCTGGCGAGAGCGCTCGCGCCACTGGGGCTCGAGTTGAACGCTCGCAAGACCCTGGTGTGGTCTCCGCGCGGACTCCAGGCTGTCCAGAGAGAGCTCGCGGCCCGCTACGTGCCCGAGCTGCCCGCGCTGGGCGCCCACCTCCGCGCGCCCGGGGACCCGCAGACGGACGCCGGCGCCGCGCTCCACCTCGGCGGAAGCAACTGCGGCTTGGGCGGGGCCCGGGAGCGTTTGGAGCAGCTCTGGGGCCGGCTGCGCCAGCTGCAGCACGGGGGCCTCCCCCGGCAGGCCGCCGCCGCGCTCCTGCGCACCTACGCGGGCAACGCCAGCCAGCACAACCTGCAGCTGGCGCTGGCAGCTGACGACGAGACGCTCCGCTACGACACCGCGCTCCGCGCTTGGAGGACCTGGCGGAGCGGCCGCTCGGGCCCGAGGCTCGCGACATACTAGGCTTGCCGGCGAAGCTGGGTGGCGTGGGGGTTCAGTGGGCGGCCACGCGCAGGGCGGCCGCGTACTGGGCGGCCTGGACGCAGGCGGCAGGCGAGGTGCAGCGCGGCCTCGGCGCCGCCTCGCTTGCAGACGCCCTGGAGACGCTCCCGCAGACGCGCGCGAAGCTCGAAGAGGCGCGCGCAGAGCTGCGGCGCCAGGGCGCCGAGCCCTCCCCAGGGGCCCCGCTAGCTGCTGCAATACGGGAGGAGACGCGACAGAAGACGGTCGTTGCGATTATCCACAAGACAACTCACGCTGCCGTCAAGCAGCGAGTGGATCTTCGCAGCAAGGCCACCTTGCTGTCTGCGGGCGGCCCTGGGGCAGGCGGCTTTTTGCAGTACCCGACGGAGCCCCTCTGCGCCCTGGAGGACGTTGACTGGGGCACCTCTCTGCGCCGCCGCCTGCAGCTGCCGCGGCCGGAGTGCTCGCTCGCGGAGCTGGCCCGGGCCTCTGCTACCTGCTGCAACCAGACGGCGAGCGGCGCCACCTGCGCGGCCCCGCTGGACGAAGACGGCTACCACGCCTGCACTTGCCAGTCTGGCGGGGGCGTCGTGAGGCGCCACGGCGACTTGGAGAAGACGCTGGGGAGCTTGGCCGGGAGGTGGCGCCACTGCGTGCCCCTCTACGAACAACGAGTCCCTGCTTGGGATAGGCGCCGCGCGCGGCGGCCAGCAGAAGGGCCCGGCCCGCCGGTCCTGGAACGCGCCGTGTTGGACCTCCAGTACGCGGAGGTGGACGGCTCCTGGTGGGTGGACGTGACGGTCCGCCACCCGGCGGCAGGCGACGAGACGGCGCTCCGGGCTGCGGCGCGACGGCCGGGAGAGGCTACGCGCAGGGCCGAGCGCGAGAAACACGAGAGGTACCCGGGCGAGCGGCTCACGGCTTTCGCCCTGGAGACCTCCGGCCGCTTGGGCGCTGAGGCGCGACAGTGGCTGCTGGCGCAGGTGCGCGAGCTCCCCGAGGACACGCAGCCCGGCGAGCTGGCGCGCGCCTACAAGGCGTTCAGCTGCGCGCTGCAGCGCCAGGTGGCGCGCCAGCTTCGGCGCGCCGCCGGGCTGCGCTGAGCGGGGAGGACTGCTGGGCCCGGGCAGGGGGCGGCGCCAGCGCTGGGCGTCGGCGCGGGGCTGCGGGGCGGGCAGCTGCTGACGCTGGGCTGACGGCGGCTGCTACTGCTGCCGCTGCTGCGCGCGGACTGCTGCGCGCAGGGGCCGAAGGCCGGGGACGCGCGCTCGCCGGACAGGGCGGCGCGCGGCGCGGGGTGGGGGCCGGAGCGGGCGGCTGGCGGCGCTGCTGCCGGGCACTGCTGCGCTGCGGGCGGCGCCGGACGCGGGCGACCTGCGCTCGACGCCGGCTGCATCTCGCTCTGGCTGCACGTCCTGGCCCCGGGCATGCGAAGGCTATAGGCCCCGGCTGGCGCAACCCCTCCCCGCCAGGGGCGGCCGCTGTTTGGACGCTGGGTCCTCGTGCTGGGCGTGCGGCGGCGGCTGCTCCTGGGGGGCCGGTGCGAAGCACTGGGGGGTTACGCCGGCGCCAATTCAAAGTGCGCTGGGACCGCGCGCCGCCGGGAGGAGGAGGAGGAGGAGGAGGAGGAGGAGGAGGAGGAGGAGGAGGAGGAGGGGGAGGAGGAGGAGGAGGAGGGGAGGGTGGAGGAGGAGGAGGAGGAGGAGGAGGAGGAGGATACGCAGCAGCAGCAGCAGCAGCAGCAGGAGGTGTAGGATGAGGAATGGGAATGGGGCAGGTGGAGCATGACAAGTAGGAGCAGGATGAAGAAGAGCAGGAGGCGAAGGGGCAGCATCGGGAGAGAAGCATGGGGCGAAGGAGCAGGAGTTGGGCGAGGAGGTATGTGTCACACGGAATGGCCATCTGGTGGGCACGACAATGCCAGCCGGGGGACGGCATCGCTTGCTTATCGCCCCTCTTGCTTCTCCACCTGCTCCTCCTCCTCCTGCTCCTCCTCTTCCTCCTCCTGCTGCTCCTCCTCCTCCTCCTCCTCCCTCCTCCCTCCTCCCTCCTCCTCTCGTAACCAGTTCTGCTCAAGCCCTTGCTTCTCTGTGGCCAGGTTGTCTTGGCTCGGATCTCTAAGGCCTGGCGCGTCCCGGCGCGCCACGCCGTCGCGCGCCCCTCGCCGAGCTGTGGCCGCGGGCAGGCGCAGGCCGTTGCGCTCCCCTCCGAACGGGCCTCGGCGCGCCAGCGAGAGAGAGAGAGAGAGAGAAAGAGAGATAGAGACAGAGAGAGAGAGAGAGAGCGGGGCGGGCGGCCGCCTCGCACGACGACGGGCAGGAATTCAATTCAGGGGCCCAAGAGCTCCCAAGTAGGCAGACGCAGAGGGGTGTTCGTCGTCGCCCCCCACTGGGGGTCGGCGCTTCTCTGCGTCTGTGTGCCTGTGTCCCTCCCCGAAGGAAGGGGGTCGACGTTTCTTTGTCTGTGCCTGTGTCTGTGCCTCTGTGCCTCTGTGCCTGTGTGCCTGTGCCTGTGTCTGTGCCTGCCTACTGGGGGTCGGCGCTTCTCTGCGTCCGTGTGCTTTGTGCCCCGCCCCGAGGGAAGGCCGCGGCGGGCGGTGGCCGCGGCCGAGGTCGGCGCGGAGCGCGCCTGCCGACGGCGGCGGCCCTCTGCCGAGCGCCGGCGCGCCGCCGCCCGGGTGGCTCGGGGCGCGCGCCGCACGGCGGGACGGAGGCCGCGGCGGCGGGAGCGCGGAGGGCGAGGGCCATTGTAAACGCCCCCCCCCGCTTGGTGTTCGGCTGCCCCGCACGTCCCCGTCGGCACACGGGGCTGGCGGGGCCAGGTGCGGACGCGCTATAGACGCTCCCCCCCGCTTGGTTTTCAGCTGCCCCGCACGTCCCCGTCGGCACATGGGGCTGGCGGGGCCAGGTGCGGACGCGCTATAGACGCTCCCCCCCGCTTGGTTTCCGCTGCCCCGCACGTCCCCCGTCAGCACATGGGGCTGGCGGGGCCAGGTGCGGACGCGGAGGGACTGAGCTGCCTCCGCAGCCACGCATCTGCCTGCAATAGGGGGCACATGCGAATCGCACCCTTTTTTGACAGGGAAACTCTTCCTGCTCAAACTGGGCCCCTGGCCCCCCGGATTACAACAACAACGGCTCCCGCCTGAGACTTCCTCCAAATTTACTCAGGACCCCCGCTCCTGAGAATTCTTCACAATTTACTCAGGATCGGTGCTCCCGCCTGTGACTTCCTCGCAATTTTGTCAGGACCCCCGCTCACATTTGAGACTTCTCACAATTTACTCAGGAACGGCGCTCCCGCTTGAGATTTCCTCGCAATTGAGTCAAGACTTCCTCGCAATTTAATCCAGACCCCCGCTCCCGCCAGAGAACCCTTCACATGTTATTCAGGAATTGCGCTCTCGCCTGTGACTTCCATGCAATGTATGCAGAAATCGCGCTTTCGACGCTCAGGAAACACGCTGCGCCAAGGACGCCGTTACAATTTACTTCGTAATCGCGCTGTCGCCATACTGAGGCATCCCGCTTGAATGTCCCACCCGCCCGACCCGCCCGTCAGGGGATCGCCCGCCCGTCGTGGGCTCCCGCCCGAGGCGTCCTTCAGGAACGGCGCTGTCGCTTCGGACTTCCTCGAACGTACGTTCACGCTCTTGCCTTCCTGCTCCTCCCTCCCTCCTCTCCTCCCTTCTCTCTCCCTCCTCTCTTCCCTCATCCTTGTGCCTCTCTGCCCTATCCCCTCTCCCTCTCCCTCTCCCTCCTCCCTCCCGTCTCCTGCCTCCTCCCTCCTTTATTTCTCTCTCTCTCTCTCTCCCCTCTCTCTCTCTCTTTCTCTACCTCTCTTACATGTCTTTTTTTTTCCTCTCTCTCTCTCTCTCCCTCTCTCGCTCTCTCTGCCTCTAATCAACCGCACCCCTCCTCGCTCCTTCTCTCCTGGCGTTTTTCCTTTTCCTTCGTCCCTCCCCCTCCCTTCCTCCCACTTTCCCTCGTTCTCCCCCTCCTCTTTTTGAATGGCCCACACCATTCCGATGGTGGGCACATGTACGCCCACGAAGGATTGTCCGCCCGTTCAGGTTTGCCCGCCTGCCTAACCCCGCCGCCCCCCGCAAAGAGAACTAATCCCCCCCAGGGGGTGTGATCGAAGACAAAAAGGGCGGGTATCGAGGGTGTTGGGAGCTCGTTTTGAAGTTCACACGGGCAACTAAGAGCGAACATTTTTTATAATGATTGTTGTTGTTGTTGCTGTTGATGTTGTTATTGTTTTTTATGTGTGGTGGTGTTGTTGTCGTTGTTGAATCTTCATTTGTAAAGAATAGTTATGGTTGGTCTCCGGAAACGGTTCCGCGCGCGTCTCAGTGGCGGAACTCGCATGGCGGCCCCGGCTGCACGCTTCGTGGCCCCATGGGGGCTCCACCTAAGGTCCCAGTGGCGGAACTCTCATGGCGGCGTCGCCCCATTTTGGCACATGCCTCACACGCTTCGTGGCCCCATAGGGAGCTCCACCGACGGCTCCAGTGGCAGGTGCGCACCATGCGCGAAGGCGACGGGGCGAGGGAAGTGCGCTCTAGGGCAGTTTACGGCCAGACTTGCTGGACGCGGGCAGTCCGAAGCCAGATCTCCATTATGTGGACTCTCGCCCTGGGCCTTCGGCTGCCCGGCGCGCTGTTCCTTCGGCCGACGTCGCCAAGGCGTGAGCCTGGACTGCGGCCGCCACGAGGTCGGGAACGGCAAGAAGGAGGACGACGTTTGGTGGCTGGAGCTCTACGCGCTGCTCTCGCGCGCCACGCGCCACGAGGACCTCCTGCTCACGCGGGCGCCGCGCATCGAGCTTTCCCCGGCTAGGCGGCCAGAGAGCTTGCGGAAGCAGCTGGAGCAGTTTGCGGCGCGCACGAAGCGGCGCAGAAGAGAGGCGACGGTCCTCGCCAGTGAGCTGGGCTTCACCGAGTTTATCCGCGAGGCTAGCGGCCCGCCCGAACCTCGCCATCTCTCGGCGATCTGATTGTTTGGCCTCGCACCGCGGGCGACCCGCGCGCGTCGCTGGGGCCCTCTTGGAGCGACCGGCGCGCGTCGCGGGAACTCCGCGTCGCGCTCTGCCCGGCGCCTCGCTCGCCCCCGTCGTCGCTCTGCTGCCGGCGGCCAGAGCCTCGCCCGCTATCGGCCACCCAGCTAGCTTTGTTTGCTCCGCGCAGTGGACGACCCGCGCGCGTCGCGGGGGCTCCGCGCGGCGCCGCGCCCGCAGCCTTGGACGCTGGCGCGCGCGGGCAAAAAGGCAGAATAGGAAAGGGAAGGGAGCGGGCGCGATCCTCGCGAGGGGCGCGCCGACATGAGCGACGATATTTACGCGCGCAGATTCACGCGCGCGAAGACTCATTCACAATCGGACTCACTCGCGATCAGACTCATCTGCTCTCAGTCTCTCGCGCAGGCGCATCGCCCTCGTTCGCGCTGCGCGCCCCGCCGCGGAAGTCGGCGCGCCCCCCGCGCGATTCGTGGCCCCGCAGGAGGCGCGGGTGAAGATGATGTTCGCGATTGCGGTATTCGCAATTGCGCGCGGTTGGGCCCTTCGCCAGGCTAGTTCTTCAAGGAATGTCACTGGGCCCAAATTGCGTTTCGTCGTTCGCCCCCGGGTTGCAACGACAGAGGCCCCCACCTGAGATTTCTTTACAATTTAGCCAGGACCCCCGCCCCCGCTTGGGACGTCCTCGCATTTTACTCTGGAATCGAGCTCTCGCTTGGAATTTGCTTGCAATGTATTCAGGATTTTTTCTCTCGGCGCTCTGGAGTCGCGCTCTCGCTGGAGACTTATTTGCAATTATCTTAAGAATCGCGCTCTTGCATTGGACTTCCCGGCAATTTATTCAAGCGCCGCGCCCCCGACATTCGGGCATCCAGGAGTCGCGTTCACGCTTGGGGATCCCTCGCAGTTTTTTTCGGAATCGGGATCTCGCTGCCCTTCGCGGCCCCGTTGTAGCCCTTCGTGGCCATTTCGCTGCCCTTCGGGGGCCCGTTGCAGCCCTTCGTGGCCCCCTCACTGCCCTTCGTGGCCCCCGTTGCAGCCCTTCGTGGCCCCCGTTGCAGCCTTTCGCGGCCCCCTCGCTCCCCTTTGTGGTCCCGTTGCAGTCCTTCGTGGCCCCCTCGCTGCCCTCCGCGGCTCCGTTGCAGCCCTTCGTGGCCCCCTCGCTGCCCTTCGTGGCCCCGTTGTAATCTTTCGTGGCCCAGTCGCTGCCCTCCGTGGCCCCGTTGCAGCATGTTGCAGCCATTCGTGGCCCCGTCGCTGCCATTGGTGGCCCCGTTGCAGCCCTTTCGTGGCCCCCTCGCTGTCCTTCGTGCCCCCTTTGCGGCCCTTCGTGGCCCAGTCGCTGCCCTCCGTGGCCCTATATATGTGTGCCCTTCGTGGCCCCCGCTCGTTCGCGCTCGTCGTGGCCCCATTGCATGCGCTTCGTGGCCCCGCTGTCGCCCTTCGTGGTCCCCTCGCTACCCTTCGTGGCCCCGTTGCTGCCCTCAGTGGCCCCGTCCTTGCCCTCTGCGGCCCGACTTCGTGGCCCCCGCTCGTTCGCGCCCGTCGCGGCCCCATATTCATGCCCTTCGTGGCCCCGCTGTCGCCTTTTGTGGCGCCGTCGCTGTCCTACATGGCTCCTTTGCTAACCTCAGAGGCCCCGTCGTTGCCCTTTGTGGCCACGCATTATCCGCCTTTCGTGGCCCCCGTTCGTTCGCGCCCTTCGTGGCCCCATACGCATGTCCTTCGTGGCCCCGCTGTCGCCCTTCGTGGCCCTCTTTTCTGCCCTTCGTGGCCCCGCTCTCGCTCTCGCTCGTCGTCGTCGTCGCCGTCGCCGTCGCCGTCGCCGTCGTCGTCGTCGTCGTCGTCGTCGTCGTCGTCGTGGTCGGTCCCCTGTCCGTCCCCCTTGGGGTCGTGTTGCCGCCGATCAGCGCTGCCGCCTGCGCGGTCGACGGTCTGCGGCCGCCTCGCCGCTTGCCAGTGCCTGGCCTTGACGGAAGAAATATATCCCCCCCAACCCAAAAAAGGTGCCTGATCGAAGACGAAGATGGCGTGCGCGTGCATCGAGGGTTGAGGAAATACATCTTGAATGACACTCGAGCAGGAAAGAGCGGACAGTCTTGAAATGATTGCTGTTGTTGATGTTGTTGTTGTTGTTGTTGCCTTGTCTGCTGTTGCGTTGTTTGTTGTTGCGTTGTGTGTTGTTTGTTGTGTGTTGTCGTCGTCCCACCCGCGACCCGGCCCGCGTTCTGGCCCGCGACCCACCCGCGACCCACCCGCGACCCGGCCCGCGACCCATTCACGACCTTCCCGCGACCCACCCGCGATCCACCCGCGACCCACCCGCGACCCACCCGCAAACCACCCAGGACCGACCCGCGAACCACCTAGGACCAACCCCGCTACCCGCCCGCGAGCCACCCGGGACCCACCCGCGACCCACCATCATTGTTTGGCCGAAAAATTCGGCGTTTGCGGCGAGTTTGCGGTAGAATTTGTTTAAACAAAAATCGGTGCTTGCGGTAGGTTTCTTCGGGGCTTCGCAGACTGCCGACGACTCTGCCGCTCCCTCACTCTTAACTTGACAGCAACTGCTGGGTGCTACGTATGTGGCATATTCACATCACATCTTCCCGACCCGAGTATCGCGATTTTGAGCGTCGTCTGCTCTCAACTGGACTCGGGAAAAAACTACCCCCTCCGAAGGTGCGCATCCTTTCTTGTCTAAGGTTCCGCTCACGCCCCAACAGCCCTCCCACACCCTGCCCACTTCCACGCCTGGCTCCGCCTCCCCACCTCGCCTGGCTCCGCCCCCCTTGGCCTCCCCACCTCGCCTGGCTCCGCCTCCCCAGCTCGCCCGGCCCCGCCCGCGCTGTGGGCTCGGGGGTTCGCAGAAGGGGGGGGGGATTATCCCATGGTGGGGTGAGGGAACATGCCCGGCCTGATACTCGCCGCCCCTCCTCTCACGGGCCGTTCTGGGCGATTGTGTTGGATAGCCTCCGGCCAGTGCCGCCGATCCGGTCTTCTCTGGATGCTCCCCCCCTCAACTCTCCCCCCTGCTCCCTCTCGCGGGCCGCTCTGCGCGATTCTCTTGCACCCCCCCCCCCCCGACGGGCCTCGCCCTCCCTCCGGTGGACCCCCCGGGGCCTCGCCCTCCCCCCGATGGGCTTCCGATGGGCTCCGCCCTCCCCGCGGATGAGCTCCCCGCGATGGGTTCCGCCCTCCCGATGGGCTCCGCCCTTCTCCCGATGCGCCTCGCCCCCCCCCCCCCCCCGCGCGATGGGCTCCCCGCTGGGCTCCGCCCTCCCCCGCGGTGGGCCTCGCCCCGCCTCCGCCCCCCCCCCCCGACGGGCCTCCGCCCCGCCTCCGCCCCGCGCATCTCCCGCCTCCGCCCCTCCGCCCGCTGGGGGCGGGCGGCGGCGCCCAGGCCTGCAGCGGGCCGGCCCCGGAGGGGTGCCCCTGACCGACGTGGTCGTGCGCGTGACGGGCGCGGAGGCGAAGGAGGAGGGGGGAGGAGGGGGAGGGGGGGGAGGAGGAGGAGGAGGGGGAGGAGGAGGGAGGAGGACAGGAGGAGGAGGAGGGGGAGGAGGAGGAGGAGGAGGAGGAGGAGGAGGAGGAGGAGGAGGAGGAGGAGGAGGAGGAGGAGGAGGGAGGAGGAGGAGGAGGAGGATGGAGGAGGGAGGAGGAGGAGGAGGAGGAGAGGAAGGAGGAGGGGGAGGGGGAGGAGTGGAGAGAGTGGAGAGGAGAGGGAGGGGGAGGAGGGGGGGGGAGGAAGGGGGGAGGGGAGGAGGAGAGGAAGGAGGAGGAGGAGGAGGAGGAGGAGGAGGGGGAGGAGGGAGGAGGAGGAGGAGGAGGAGGAGGAGGAGGAGGAGGAGGAGAGGAGAGGAGGAGGAGGAGGACAGGAGGAGGTAGGAGGAGGAGGAGGAGGAGGAGGAGGAGGAGGAGGAGAGGAGGAGGAGGGAGGAGGAGGAGGACAGGAGGAGGGAGGAGGAGGAGGGAGGGAGTGGAAAGGGGGGGAGGGGGAGGAGGGAGGAGGAGGGGAGGAGGGGGAGGAGGGGGAGGGAGAGGGGAAGGACTCAGGGTAGGACAGGAGGAGGAGACAGAGGGAGGGGGTAGGATCATGATGCTGGATGCTGGATTTGGCTTGTCTCCATAGAGGCAGGTGAAAAGGATGAAGCGCAAGGGTCATCTGCACGCATTGGCCATGCAGCCGGGACACAGTGTTCGTCCTTCCCAGCATGACTAACAACATCCCAACCGACAAAAAACAATGACGTCGTCATCGCCCCGTGCCATGCTGGGCTAAACACGGGAGCTCGGCTAGGGTATTCTTGCGTCGGTTGGAAAACCAGGACGCCACGCAGCGGAAACGCTGGACATGTCCCAGGCACTCCCCGATGACGGAAGACCAAGAAGAGGGCGGAAGGAGGAGGGGGAGGATGAGCACGAGGACGGGGGAGTCCGTCTAATGTGGCTAAGGTTTTGCCAGCCATGTTGGTAATGAGCATGCCGAGGCGTTCCACAACGGTACTTACTAGATTGCCAGAGGTGTTGCGTAGCATGCAGATCCGCAGGATGCAACTTAGTCCATCGTCGAACATATTCATGGTCTAAACTTTTCCACGCCGCCTCAGCATGCGACATGACATCGAGATATTGGCAGTTACCTTGCGCACCGAGATTGAATATGCCGCCAGATATCGGCGTGAGGGGCGCAGCCCGAAGCGGAGTGGCATTCGTAGGTTGGCCACGCATCGACAACCCACTGGCCGTAGCCAAATCTTTCAGAACGTCCTCTTGGGTCAGGAGCCGCATGGAGCAAGATCATCAACAGCGTCATATGTTCGGACCGCCGAATGCCAAGGTGGATATGTTGGGAACCTCTGACAAACTTGCTCCACCTGCGCCAGCAAGCCGAACGAGCACCGATCTCCCCACAGGACAGAATGTAGTGAGGGAGGGTGGGACAGGAAGAGGAGCAGGCTGTGCAGGATGAGGAGGAGCAGCAAGAGGGAGGAAGAGAGGGATGGAGAGCAAGGAGAGGAGGGGGAAGAGAAGGAGGAGGGAGCATAGCGAGCGCGCGCCCGGGCGCGGAGGCGAAGTGCGCCGAAACGGCGGCGAACGCGGCGGCCGCTGCAGTGGAGGTCACCCCCGCCTCTCTCGCTGTTACTCCTCGTTCGCGGCCTCTTCTTCCTCTCCCTCGTTCTTCCCTTTCCCGCGAGGATCGAGGATAAGCAGGAGAACGAACTTGTGTGGTAGTGGTGGTGGTAGTGGCAGTGGCAGTGGCAGTGGCAGTGGTAGTCGTAGAAGTCCCAGCGGTAACAGTATTCGGTATCATTCTTATCAGAAATCGCTGTCGCAGTCACTACTAGTAGTTATCGAAGACACCTACGGCTAATCACCGCCGCCCCCGTGCCCTTTGGAATCGCCCATGTGGCCGAACGTTGTGGCCAGAACTCTGCCAAGTTATCGAACCATGTGTTCCCGCAATCCGTGAGAATCTGGCAAACAAGCACCCGCCCTCAATCCGTGAGAATCTGGCAAATGTTTAAAACGAATGTTCGCGGCGCTAAGGCGACCCGCCCTCCATATGTGAAAGGGTTGCCAATGTTTAAGCATCAGGGTTATCACAGGTGAGGAAGTCTCAGGCGAAATGCCCGGCCCGCCCTTTCGACCAGCCTCGGGGCGCGACAGGGAGGAGTTATCTATAAGGAAAAGGAATGGAGGCGGAGGAGGAGGAGGAGGAGGAGGAGAAGGAGGAGGAGGAGGAGGACCACCAGAAGGAGCCGGAGTTGTGCAGCTAGCCAGCTCGAGCGAGTCCCCGGGCCCCGCCCACCCCCACCCGACCCCCTGCAGCATAAGAATCTGTGCTGGAGCCACTGGATGTTGAGATCGGCGCGAGCTCGCACCTCGCGAGCGGAAGACGCTCACGCGCGCGCGGTCCCGCTTCCGGCGACGTGGCGAAGGGCAAGCGCTGGCCGCGCGCCAGCAGAAGCGAAGCCCTCGGGGATGCGTGCGCGGCGCCTCGACGAGCGCACCATTCCGCCCTCTCGCCGGCGGCCGCGTTTCCGGCAGGGCTGCCGAAGACAGAGAGTGCGCCACGCTCTGGCGGGAACGCCACCTCTCAGACAAAGTCTGCACGGCGGCTTTGGCAAGAGCGATGCTTCCCCCGCTCTCGTGCAGCCCCGCTTCCGCTTCCGACGAGCTGGTGGCCGAGAAAACGCTGGGCCCAGCCGGGAGCGCCACTTTGAGACGGAATATGACCGGCGCGTGGGCGAGAGGGACAATCGCCCGCTTGCGCGCGGCCTCGCTTCCGACGAACTGTATGCGGCGCGGCCCAGCGGGAACGCAGTTTTCAGCCAGAGTGTGCCCGGCGCATGGGCGAGAGTGATAATTCGCATGCTCGCACGCACGGACTTGTGGTACCGTGTAGTGGGACCTCTGGGACTTGTGCGACCTCTGAAACCCGTGACATGTGGGGCCTGTTGGACCTGTGGGACTTGCGGAGCCTGCGGGACCTGTAAGGCAAATTGGGACTGTGGGACTCGAGCGACCTGTGGGACCGTTGGGACCTGTGGGTCCCGTGTGACCTGAGGAGCGTGTGCGACCTTTTGACCTTGTGGGACCGGTGGAACCCGCAAGACCTGTGAGACCTGTGGGGCAGTGGAGCAGGTTGGGACTGTGTGGGACTTGAGCGACCTGTGGGACCTGTGGGATCTGTGGGGCCCGTGTGTCCTGTGGGACGTGTGCGACCTCTTGGACCTGTTGGACCCGTGGGGCCCGTAAGACCTGTGGGACTTGTGAAACTTGTCTGACTTGTGAGACCTGTGGTACCTGCGGGACCTGTGCAGCCTGTAAGACCTGCGGGATTTGTGGGCCTGGACGTCAAGTCAAGTCAAGTCCAGTCGAGGGGCCTGGAGCCCGCTCGCTCCGCAAGCGGAGACGGAGGGCGTGAAACAATACGGCAAGAAAACGCGCATGCTAGAGAAATGGTGGATATAAAGATCGATCTACAATTCTATCATACATCATGCGTTCCACTACATGTAATTCAAAAATGCAGTCTCCAACCGCTGCCAGGGGAAAGGCTCTTGGCGACCTACAACATAAGATACACTCGTACCTTGCTCTTGTCCTAAGAAAGAATCGACGGCATCTGTCCATCTACGTCGCGGCCGGCCTCGGCGTCGAACTCCGGTCGGGCGCCATCGTAACACTTGCGCTGGCCACGTTTGCGGGTCACCAGTGGCAAGACGCGCCACAGGCGCCACTGGGAGCGATCCACCACAACGAGCCAGTCTGACACAGGAAAAATGCCGAAAGCGACGCACATTTTTTGCTTGCAACGTCGCCCCGCTTCCTCCCAACTGTCGCTCGGATGCTTGTTGAAACCGACCATCTTGCGCAGCATTTTTGCTCGCGTCGACGCAATCCGCGACCGATCGACTGCTGTCGTGGCTGTCGTCGAGAGACCGTAGACCGCGGTAGGCGTAACAACCGCGTCGAACAGTTTCTAACGAAGGCGCAACGATATGGCTTTATTCAAGAGATCTGTTTTGTGCAAGTGAAACTTGCCCCATGCACACTCCATGCGATAATTTACATTGCAATCTGATCTGCTGCGCAAGTCCCCTCCGCAATTCTTACCGAGATACTTGTTAAACACGTGGGACGTCATGACAGGCAACTGCCATCCGGTCTGAGAGGCTCTTCAACGTTGGACACGGAAACGTCGTTAGTGAACATGCGCGTCCTGTCTGCATTCGATGAGAGGCCGCACGCCGACAATTCTTCCGAAAGAATGTCCAACATGCGAGTCGCCTCTGCGGCAGAACGTGCGCAAGGTAACACATCATCCGCATACCGGATGTTGCTGAGTAACTTGACGTTTCCAATGTCGAAGCCGCATTGCTGAGCTCGGATTCTGAACCTCCGGATTGCGTGCTCCGGTCCAGCGTTGAAAAGCAGCGATGACAAAGCATCGCCTTGTTTGACTCCGCGCGTTATGTCAAACGCTGCGCTGCCATTAACGCTCCCCCATTGGGCACTGTAGATGTCTGACAAGAGACGCACGTATTCTACATCAGCTCCTTGTTCCGCCAACGCTTGGAAAAGCACGTGATGCTCCAGCCTGTCGAAAGCTTTAGTGAGATCAATGCTGGCTACCCACAGTGGGAGCTGCCACTCATTCCTGGACCCCCCACCCACCCAGCCGGATTTGCTTTATTCCTTCCGCCGTGGGGGGCCCTCTTCGCGGCGACCCGTCAAACCTGGGACCTTTGGCGGCGCGTGGATTTCAGTCTTTCTTTTTTTCTTCCGCGCGCGCCTTGCCACTGGGACCCCTGAACTCTTCAGATTAGAGTATAGTATAGCTCGGCCCTGAGTGCACCTGGTGCTAGCGTGTAATAGCGTGCAGGTAATACTAGAAATTGCCGGGTCCTAGAGTACAACATGAAGGGGTGCAATCAGCTGCAGGCGGGAGATCGAGGTGTACCACAGTATAACAAGCAATCTGAGCGCAAGTGCTAGCACAACTTTAGTACAACTACTTCCGGAGTGCTGCTGCAGTGCAATTGTAATCTGAACTCTCGCGGTTTCCCTCTGGTTGCGCCAGGGGGGGGAGCCCCACACGCGAGTACCCCCGCGGCTGAGAGTTCATTCCTTTTTCCGGAATTTGAGACAGGGGGTAACCCCCGTGCTCGAGCCCATATCGCCAGGGATTCCTTTCCTTTCGCGGAAACCTGACCCCCTGGGTTCTTCGGAGTGCCCCAGAAGTTCTTTTCTTCCGGATGGGCCCCCAGGGGTCCTACGAGTGAGTCGGCCGAAGGATGCTTGGGGCATTTGTGGAACCCGTGGGACTTGCGGGACCTGTGGGGCATGCGGGATTTGTGGGGCTTGTCGGGCGTGTGGGATCCGTGGGACGTGTGAGATATGTGCGGCAGGTACGACCTGCGGGACCAGTGGCGCCCGTGCGACTCGTGGGACCTGTGGGGGACCCGTGGGGGCCCGTGGGACCTCTGGGACCTGCGGGACGCGAGACTTGCAGGACTTGCGGGACCTGCGGGAGTTGGGGAGTTTCGGCGGTCTTTGGGACGTCTGAGACCTGCGAGACCTGTGGGACCTGCGGGGCAGGTGGGAACTGTAGACTTGTGCGACCTGTGGGACCTGCGAAACCTGTGGGACCACTTGTGGGACCTGGGAGACCTCCGTGGTCAGTAGGACCCGTGAGACCTTCGACATTTGTGGGACCCGCGGGATCTGCGAGACCTGTGGGACCTGTGGGACCTGTGGGATGTTTGACACTTGTGGGGCATGTGATACCTATGGGACTTATGGGACATTGGGGACCTCTTTGGCCTGTTGGACTTGAGGGGCATATGGAGCTGTTGGCTAGTGCGACCTATGGGACCTGTGGGACTTGTAGGACCTCTGCGGCCTGTGGGACCTGTGAGACTTGCGACACCTGTGGAACCTGTGGTCCCTGTGGCATGTATGAAACCTGCACCTGTCGGGCCTGTGGGGCACGTGGCGTCCGTAGGACCTATAGAACCTGTGGGACCTGTGGGACCTGTAGAACTGTGTGGGACCTGTGGGGCCTGTGGGACTTGTGGAACCCGTGGGACCTGTGAGACCTGTGGGATTTGTCTGGCCTGAGACAGGCCTGTGGCTCTGTGGGACCTGTGGGATTTGCGCGACCTGGGGGGACCTAGTTAGTTATGCGGCATGCACGACCTGCGGCGACACCTGTGGGACCTGTGGGATGTGTGGCACCTGCACCTTTGGGACATGTGGGGCACGTAGGGCATGTGGGGCCTGTGGAACCTGTGGGGCTTGTGGGACATGTGGGACCGTGGGAACCGTGGGGCCTGTGGGGCCCGTGGAACCATTGGGACCCGTGAGATTTGTGGGACTTGTGGCACCTGTGCGGCCTGTGGGACCCCTGTGGGACCCCTGTGGGACCCCTGTGGGACCTGTGCGGCCCCCACGGCCTGCGGGGCCATGGCCGTCCAGACCAAGAACGGAGCCGGCACTCAGGCGAGAGCGCGATTCCTGAGTCCGTTGTGGGGGAGTCTCGACCAGAACGGCTGCCAGGCCAGGCGCTCTCAGACTCCCTGTTTTTTGTTTCTTTCTCATTCTTTAAAAATTATCCCAGCAAAACAACCTAACAGCCATGTGTATGAGCATCTATGGAAGCATTCTTCTTTAGATTCATGTTCAGATTTGACTGGAAGCGAAACGCTGCGATCAATAGTGGACGCGTCTGCAAAGGAGGCACTACTAGCAACGAGACAGCACATTATTCTTGTGCTCGTTACAAACGAGACGCTGCTATGCAGGGGTGTAGGTGCAAACGAGACGCTGCTATCAATGGTTTCCGCCCCAAACGAGACACGAGTATCAATGGATTTAATTTCGAACGAAACACTACTACTTACTACTACGGATGCGTCTGGAAACGAGACGTTGCTATCAATAGTGGATGTCTCTGCAAAGGAGGCATTGCTATCAACGAGACAGCACACGGTTTTTGTGTTCATTCCAAACGAGACGCTGCTATCAATGGATGTAAGTCCAAACGAGACACTACTATCAATGGATTCAGCCTCAAACGAAACGTGCTGAGGAGCCGTGGCAACGACCCCCCCCTTTATCCCCCCCTGCGACCTGAGTTGACCACCCAAGCCAGCGGGGAGCGTCATAGGGGGCGGGGGTTCTGACGTCGATGAAAGAAGAAGGAGGAGAGCGGGAGGCAAGGAACAGGCAGACGAAAGCCCTTTTAGGCTTTACCCGGCGTGTGGGCATGCCCTTTTTGGCTGTTGCGGGGGCAAGCCCGCGCGGTCGCCCGCAGGCGACAGGGCGCCCTGGCCCTCTTCGTGAGCGCGCAGGCGCGTGGCGTATTTCATGCGCACGATTGCTTGCCCGCTGAAGCGCCCCGTGGCACGACAGCGACGGTAAAAGGACAAATTGTTGTCGCTTCGCGAATCCCCACCAGCCCATCCAGAAACGATGCCCAGAGGAATTGCCTCGATCAGAGAAGTGGGCAGCACACAGAGGAAGCCATTATGAGACATCTTGGGATATCTTGAGCCATCTTGGAGGTCATTTTGGGCTCTCCCAGACGCTCTTGGAGTCATCTTAATCCGTGCCCCCCCCCAAGAGGCCTCCATGTGGCTAAAACCTGTGTAGAATCAATGATTAGGCATTCTCGCCGAGGCCTCTTGGAGCATCTTGGGTGCATCTGGGGGGGCTCTTGGGGCCTCTTGGGGGTCTCTTGGGGGCCTCCGGGGGGCCTCTTGGGGGCCTCTTGGGGCCATTTTGGGGCCATCTTGGGACCTCTTGGGGCTTCCTGGGCGCTTCTTGGGGCCATCTTGGAGGAGATCGATCAAACAAGAGGGGGGGTTTAATTAGCGCCCCCCCTCGGAAGCCCCTAAAATCGCCTCTTGGACCCCTCTTGGAACGCTCTTGGAGTGCTCTTGGGCGCTCTTGGGGCCGTCTTGGGGCTCTTTTGGGGCTCTCTTGGGGCCCTCTTGGGCCATCTTGGAACCATCTCCAGGCCTCGGATGGCCATCGGAAGCGAAAAGGCGAGAAAGCAAAAATCATTGATTTTCCTTAGGTTTTGGGACGATTTTGGCCTCTTCGGGGCCTCCTTGGGGAGCTGTTTGGCCACTTGGAGTTATCTTGGGGCCGTCTTTGGGCTTCTTGGAACCATCTTAGGAGCCATCTCGAGCGATCTTGCGCTATCTTGAGCCATCTTGGAGCTCATCTTGGGTTCTCTGAGGCGCTCTTGGAGCCGTCTTGGGCCATCTGGGACGCTCTAACTACCAGCGGCCCCCCCCGTCCAGGTCCAGGGGAGGGGGTAGGGGGAGGGGTAAACCCCTCCCCAAGGGGGAAGAGGGAGGGGTGGAAGAGGATCTGCTCTAGACCACCTACGCCCAGAGGGCTGGTGGGATTCGGTGACGCTGGAACCCCTTAATGCGACGAGGAAGCTACATATGCATCTTCTGCGACACTGGAGCTCCACAGGACAAGTCAGCGCAGCCTGCCTCAGCCACAGCCTGCATCTGCCTCAGTCTCAACCTCAACCTGCGTCAGTCTCAGCCTGCTGCGCTCCCGCATACCCCTTCGGCCTCAGCCTGCCTCAGCCTCAGCCTGCATCAGCCTCAGCCTCAGCCTCAGCCTGCCTCAGCCTCAGCCTGCTGCGCTCCCGCATACTCCTGCGGCCTCAGCCTGCATCAGCCTCAGCTTGCATCAGCTTCAGCCTCAGCCTCAGCCTCAGCCTGCCTCAGCCTCAGCCGCGCCTCCGATGGCGCCGAAGTGGCTCCCGTGCGTACCTGCACCCACGGAACTCACCTCCGATGGCGCCGAGGTGGTTCCCGCACGCACCTGCACGCGCGGGGCGCACCCCCGATGGCGCCGAGGTGGTTCCCGTGCGTACCTGCACGCACGGAACGCACCTCCGATGGCGCCGAGGTGGCCCCCGTGCGTGCCTGCGCGCACGGAACGCACCTCCGATGGCGCCGAGGTGGTTCCCGTGCGTACCTGCGCGCACGGAATGAGCTCCGCCGGATTCTCCCGGTTTCTGCCGGGTTCCGCCCGAGCCCCCCTGGAGTGTCATGATGCTCTCTTTTGACCCTACTAGAAACCTATCAGCGCAAGCTGTTAAGTACAAATCATGATAACCAGCTAACGAAGCGCCATTCCGGAAACAAGCAGCCGGCATTGAGGCGAAAACACAATTCCGGAATCAAGTGTTAGGAAGGCTCAGGCGAGAGGGCTGCCGGACCAGGCGGGCCTTTTGTGGCAGCCGGCATCGAGACGAGAGCACGATTCTTGAATACGGTCGGACCGAGGCATAAGATCGAGGTCGGTTCGGGGAGGGTACCCTAATGTTCTTCGTGTTTGTTGGATGTGCTTGTGCATCCTGGAGGAGGACACCCTCGAATGTTCTCCGGCGAAGGGTCTCATGTTCTCGAGGGACGTTCTTGTGTCTTAGGTCCGACTGTCAATGATCGGGAAGTCTCAGGCGAAACGGCTGTGACCAGGTGGTCTCGGGCTCCTCGTTTTTTTTATCGGACTCTTCTGTGTTTTTTCGTATCCTGTTCTAAGAACCCTCTAGCGAAGCACTATCATATCAGGGAACAAACTGAAAAATATGTTCCGCGCTGTAGTGAGAGACGCGTTTTTGTCTTTCGCGCGCAGTGTGTACCACGGCCCACGCCCGCCACGCATTTCCCAACGTCGACGACAGAAGTTCCGTGTTGGGAGGAAGACGTAGACATTTTCTGAGCCGGATGGAAACATCTGGACATGTCCCTGATCGATTGGCTAGGTGGCAAAGCGGGGGTATACTCAAGAGGCTTACCAGGGGTATACTCAAGAGACTTAATTACGTCATTGTGCCGACTCTCAGAAAAGATGGGCGGCTTCCGACGTCTTGCTGTCATGCTGCCTGCGTTTGGTTGCTGCTGATTCGGCCTTGTCTTCCTCCGCGTCTGTTGCGGGGTTTCTTTGAGGCTTCTTTGACGCCTACAGGCGATCACTTGGAGCCTTTTCAGGGCTCTTGGGGGCTTTGGGGGCTCCCTGGCAGCTTCTTGGGGGCATGTCGGGGGTTGTGGGCCATCTTGTGGGGGTGGGTTTCCGGGGTCCCTGCGAGTTCCCACGAAAGCTATAGTAGAAGGCATTTCGAGCATCGTGTCGGCCGCGGAGAGTGGATTTCGAGTCTCTGAGGACATCAGAGGTGCGTTGGGCGAGCTCGTCCCACGGGGGGGGGGAGGGGATGCCTGTAACAAGATGTTTGTTGCCGGGCGTTGGTCTTACAAGGCCGGCAAATTCCAAAAACATGTGTTGGTTTGTTGCGCATATTTTATCTCCCCGCGGACTGCCTGCCTCCACAAACCCCGTGTTTGGCTGGGTTTGCCTATGTTCGTGCGGGGACCCAAAATATGGTTCGTCCGTGACGGGTGGGGACCGACAAACATGGCAGGAAAGGCTGTGATGGGGCTCGCGGACGGGCCAAAAAAAGTTGCCCGCAAATCTCCTCACCCGAAAGGTTTGGATTGGGCTCGCAGAAATTGCGGGCCAGAACAAAACGGCCCGCAAATCTCCTTGGCTCGCGCCAATTGCGGGCCAAAAAATGGCCCGCAAATATCTTCACCCTAATCGGCTTGTATTGGGCTCCTCGCAATCTCCTCGGCTCGCCGAAACTGCAGGCCCCCACAAAACGGCCCGCAAATCTCCTCGCCCTTTGGACTGGGCTCCCAGGGGCTGCGGGCCAAAACAAAATGGCCCGCACATCTCCTCGGCTCGCGCAGCTTGCAGGCGCAAACAGAAAGATTTTTTGCTGCTGATGGTGATGATGATTATGGTGATGGTAATGGTGATGATGATGATGATGATGATGATGATGATGATGATGATGATGGTGGTGGTGATGATGATGATTCTGATGATGCTGATGATGATGATGACGATACTTATGATGATGATGATGATGCTGATGACGATGATGATGAGGATGTTGAGGATGATGATGATGATGATGATGATGACGATGATGATGATGATGACGCTGATGCTGATGCTGATGCTGATGCTGATGACGATGCTCATGATGACGATGCTGATTAGGATGATGATGACGATAATGATGATGATGATGATGATGGTGATGATGATGATGATGATGATGATGACGATGATGATGGTGATGGTGATGATGATGATGATGATGATGATGATGATGATGCTGATGATGATGATGATGATGATGATGATGATGAGCTGATGATAGTAATGATGATGATTGTGCTGATGATCATGGTGGTGATGGTCATGATGATGATGCCGATGATGATGATAATGATGATGAAGATGACGATTATGATGACGATGATGAGGATGAGGATGAGGATGAGGATGAGGATGAGGATGAGGATGAGGATGATGATGAGCAGGACGAGGCGGAGGAGGAGGAGGAAAAGGAGGAGGAGGAGGATAGGATGATGATGAGGAGGAGGAGGCGGAGGGGGAGGAGGCCCATGGGGGGAAGAGGAGGAGGATGAGGAGGAAGAGAAGCTCTCATAGAGTTCGTTTGCGCCGCATGTGGGGCTGCCTTGGGCTCCTGTGGGGCAGTCTTTGGGGTCCATTGAGGCACTCGTGGGGCCCTCTGGGACCGTCTTGGGGTGTTGTTGGCCGCCTTGGGGTCGTCTTTGCCGTCGTGGGCCGTTTATGGGCCTTCTTGGGCCATTCTGAGGCCGTGGTGAGGGCCTCTTAGTTTTATTATTTGGGTGCATGTTCACTCCTCGTTGTCGTGATTCGTTGGGGTCATCAACGCACGGAGGATGAGGAGGACGGTGAGGAGGAGGAGGAGCGCGGGATGAGGAGGAGGATCGATGAGGAGAGAGTGTGAACGATGAAGGAGATTATGTTGATGATGATGCTGATGATGATGCTGGCGATGCTTGTGATGATGATGATGAGCTGCTGGTGAGGATAATAATGATTATGCTGATCTGATGATGATGGTGGTGATGGTGATGATGGTAATGATGCTGATAATGATGATGCCAAATCATGATGATGCTGATGCTGAGGATGACGATACTGATGATGGGTATGGTGATGATGAGGATGATGATGGTTGTGGTGGTGGTCATGGTGATGCTAATGATAATGATGCCTATGATGACGGTGATGATGATGACACTGTCGATCATGATGCTTATGGTGATGCTAAGCATTATGGTTATGATACTGATGTTAATGATGATGGTTATGCTGCGGATGGTAGCAATGCTTGTCATGCTGCCTTTGATGATGGTGATGCTGACGAGGAGTATGATGATGATGGCGATGATACGACGATGATGATAATGATGATGCTGATGATGATGATGCTGATGATGATGATGATGATGAAGATGATGCGGGTGGTGGCGGTGATAGTGATGGTGATGGTGTTGATGATGGTGATGATGATGTTGCTGCTGACTATGATGATGATGCTGACGACGGTGGTGGTGATGGTGTTGCGAATGATGCTGATGATGTTGATGATGGTGATGAGGATGTTGATGATGATGATGCTGATGATGATGATGATGGTGATGATGGTGATTGTGATGGTGACGGTGATGCTGTCAATGGTGATGACGACGATGATGGTGATTGTGACCAGGATGTTTGTTTTTTTGCGGAACGGACCCGCGTTTCGGTTTCACCGTGGGTGCCCTAGGGTTCGAAACGGACCCCCAGGGGCCAGCAAAGGAAATTGACATCCAGGGGCCAGAGGATGCCATCGTCGCCGCCGTTCGTCTTCGTCAGCGTCGTCAGTTTTCAGATGTTTTCAGGCGTCGTCATCCTCGTCCTCGTCTTCGTCGCCGTCTTCTTCGGTCGTCGGTCCTCGGTCGTTGCCGCCAACGTGCCTTCTCGCGGGCGCAGTCGCCCAGGGAGATGGTGACGAGGATGAGGAGAAGGAGGAGGAGGAGAATTGATGCTGATGGGGATAATAATGGCACTGACTGGTATAATGATGATGAGTATGCTGATGATGATGATGATGATGATGATGATGATGATGATGATGGTGATGGTGGTGATGGTGATGGCGGTGATGGTGATGGCGGTGATGGTGATGGTGATGGTGATGGTGATGGTGGTGATGATGATGTTGATGATGATGGTGATGCTGGTGATGATGGTGATGTTGATGATGCTGCTGATGCTGATGGTGCTGGTGATGCTGATGCTGGTGATGATGGTGATGAGGAGGGAGGAGGAGGAGGAGGAGGAGGAGGAGGAGGAGGAGGAGGAGGAGGAGGAGGAGGAGGAGGAGGAGGAGGAGGAGGGAGGAGGAGGAGGAGGAGGAGGAGGAGGAGGAGGCCTCTTTCCTCTGCTCCTCCTCATCATCCCTCGTCTTCCCGGGGGCACCGCGCCTGGCGCGGCGGCGGAGGCCGCGGTGCAGAAGGCCGTGCAGGAGGGGCCCGGACTGACGCTGCTTGAGCCCGTCGCCGATCTGGAGGCCCCGCGGGTCTCGCGGGGGTGGGGGGAAGGTGCCCAAGGACACACACACACACACACCCACACACACACACCCGCACACACCCGCACACACACACACACACACACACACACACACACACGCACACGCGCACGCGCACGCGCACGCGCACGCGCCGCGCACGCGCACGCGCACACGCGCACGCGCACGCGCACGCGCCGCGCACGCACGCGCACCGCACACGCGCACGCGCACACGCACACGCACACGCACACGCACACGCACACACACGCACACACACACGCACACGCACACGCACACGCACACGCACACGCACACGCACACGCACACGCACACGCACACGCACACGCACACGCACACGCACACGCACACGCACACCCACACCCACCCCACCCACACCCACACGCACCACACACACACACACACACACACACGCACACACACGCACACGCACACACACACACACACACGCACACGCACACGCACACGCACACGCACACGCACACGCACACGCACACGCACACGCACACGCACACGCACACACGCACACGCACACGCACACGCACACGCACACAGACACAGACACAGACACAGACACAGACACAGACACAGACACACATGAATATACAAATCCCAGGATGCCCGTATTCTCCATATCTCTGGATTTCCGTATCCCCCCCGCCGCTTCCCATATATATATATATATATATATAGATTCCCCGTATGTCCTGAGGAATCGACGATTCGTTATGCCCGTGTAATTTTTCCCAACCCGCCTGCGTTGGGTTCTCGTTTTTTCCCAACCCTCCTGCGTTGGGTTCTCGTTTTGATTAGAGCACTGCTCGCGCGAACCCTCCCGCCCCCCCCCGTCCCTCTCTTCTCCCCTGCCTTCGCTCCTGCTCGTCGCGTTTCGAGGGCTGCTGGGGGCTGCGATCTGTGAAACTGTCGCCACTTTCGAGGCCTGCTGGGGGGGGGCCCAGCACAGTGGGTACCCACGGCGGATTCAAATGGGACCTCGCCATCCCTGGGGGGCTGCGATCTGTGAAACTGTCGCCACTTTCGAGGGCTGCTGGGTGCCCAGCACAGTGGGCCCCCACGGCGGATTCAAATGGGACCTCGCCGTCCCTGGGGGGCTGCGATTTGTGAAACTGTCGCCACTTTCGAGGCCTGCTGGGGGGCCCAGCACAGTGGGTACCCACGGCGGATTCAAGTTCGACCTCGCGATCCCTGGGGGGCTGCGATCTGTGAAACTGTCGCCACTTTCGAGGCCTGCTGGGGGGCCCAGCACAGTGGGTACCCACGGCGGATTCAAATTGGACCTCGCCATCCCTGGGGGGCTGCGATCTGTGAAACTGTCGCCACTTTCGAGGCCTGCTGGGGGGCCCAGCACAGTGGGTACACACGGCGGATTCAAATTGACCTCGCCATCCCTGGGGGGCTGCGATCTGTGAAACTGTCGCCACTTTCGAGGCCTGCTGGGGGGCCCAGCACAGTGGGTACCCACGGCGGATTCAATTAGACCTCGCCATCCCTGGGGGGCTGCGATCTGTGAAACTGTCGCCACTTTCGAGGCCTGCTGGGGGGCCCAGCACAGTGGGCCCACGGCGGATTCAAATTAGACCTCGCCATCCCTGGGGGGCTGCGATCTGTGAAACTGTCGCCACTTTCGAGGCCTGCTGGGGGGCCCAGCACAGTGGGGCGGATTCAAATGGGACCTCGCCATCCCTGGGGGGCTGCGATCTGTGAAACTGTCGCCACTTTCGAGGCCTGCTGGGGGGCCCAGCACAGTGGGTACACACCGCGGACTCAAATTAGACCTCGCCATCCCTGGGGGGCTGCGATCTGTGAAACTGTCGCCACTTTCGAGGCCTGCTGGGGGGCCCAGCACAGTGGGTACACACCGCGGACTGAAGCTAAACCTCGCCATCCCTGGGGGCCTGCGATCTGTGAAACTGTCGTTACTTTCGAGGCCTGCTGGGGCGCTCAACACAGTGGGTACCCACCGCGGACTGAAGCTAAACCTCGCCATCCCTGGGTGGCTGCGATCTGTGAAACTGTCGCCACTTTCGAGGCCTGCTGGGGGGCCCAGCACAGTGGGTACACACCGCGGACTCAGATTAGACCTTGCCATCCCTGGGGGGCTGCGATCTGTGAAACTGTCGCCACTTTCGAGGCCTGCTGGGGGGCCCAGCACAGTGGGTACACACCGCTGACTCCAGCTAGACCTCGCCATCCCTGGGGGGCTGCGATCTGTGAAACTGTCGCCACTTTCGAAGCCTGCCGGAGGGCTCAGCACAGTGGGTACCCACCGCAGACTCAAACTAGACCTCGCCATCCCTGGGGGGCTGCGATCTGCGAAACTGCCGCCACTTTCGAGGGCTGCTGGGGGGCCCAGCACAGTGGGTACACACCGCGGACTCAGATTAGACCTTGCCATCCCTGGGTGGCTGCGATCTGTGAAACTGTCGCCACTTTCGAGGCCTGCTGAGGGGCACAGCACAGTGGGTACTCACCGCGGACTCAAATTAGACCTCGCCATCCCTGGGGGGCTGCGATCTGTGAAACTGTCGTTACGTTTTAGGCCTGCTGGAGGGCTCAGCACAGTGGGTACCCACCGCGGGCTGAAATTAGACCTCGCCATCCCTGGGGGGTTGCGATCTGTGAAACTGTCGCCACTTTCGGGGCCTGCTGGGGGGCCCAGCACAGTGGGTAGTCACGGCGGATTCAAACTAGACCTCGCCATCCCTGGGGGGCTGCGATCTGTGAAAGTGTCGCCACTTTCGAGGCCTGCTGGGGGGCCCCGCACAGTGGGCTTCCCGCACGTCTTTCTCCTGCTCTTCGTTCCCGACTCCCCATGTCCTCTTCGAGCCTGTAGTTGTCGCCCCTCGTTCTTGTGTGGTTCTCCTGCGCATCATGCCATAAGCGCGTGTCCCAAGTAGCTTACAGATCAAACAACGGATCCTGCAATTTGATTGTCCATGCAAGTTTCGGCCGACTCCTCGTTTCCCATGATACAAATGAGTGGGGAACGTCACAGGGTAATGAATAGAGCACTGCTCGCGCGAACCTTCCTTCCCGTCCCTCTCTCCCCCCCTGCCTTTTACCTGGCTCGTCGCTGCGTTTCGAGGGCTGCTGGGGGCTGCGATCTGTGAAACTGTCGCCACTTTCGAGGGCTGCTGGGGGGCCCAGCACAGTGGGTACCCACGGCGGATTCAGATGGGACCTCGCCATCCCTGGGGGGCTGCGATCTGTGAAAGTGTCGCCACTTTCGAGGGCTGCTGGGGGGCCCAGCACAGTGGGTACCCACGGCAGATTCAAATGGGACCTCGCCATCCCTGGGGGGCTGTGATCTGTGAAGCTGTCGCCATTTTCGAACCCTGCTGGGGCGCCCAGCACAGTGGGTACCCACGGCGGATTCAAATGGGACCTCGCCATCCCTGGGGGGCTGCGATCTGTGAAACCGTCGCCACTTTCGAGGGCTGCTGAGGGGGCCCAGCGCAGTGGGCACCCACGGCGGATTCAAATTTGACCTCGCCATCCCCGGGGGGTCGCGATCTGTGAAACTGTCGCCACTTTCGAGGCCTGCTGGGGGGCCCAGCGCAGTGGGTACCCACGGCGGATTCAAGTTCGACCTCGCGATCCCTGGGGGGCTGCGATCTGTGAGACGGTCGCCACTTTCTTACCTCGCTCGTCGCTGCGTTTCGAGGGCTGCTGGGGGCTGCGATCTGTGAAACTGTCGCCACTTTCGAGGGCTGCTGAGGGGCCCAGCACAGTGGGTACTCACCGCAGACTCAAATGGGACCTCGCCATCCCTGGGGTTGCTGCGATCTGTGAAATGGTCGCCACTTTCGAGGCCTGCTGGGGGGCCCAGCGCAGTGGGCACCCACGGCGGATTCAAATGGGACTTCGCCATCCCTGGGGGCCTGCGATCTGTGAAAGTGTCGCCACTTTCGAAGGCTGCTGAGGGGCCCAGCGCAGTGGGTACTCACCGCAGACTCAAATGGGACCTCGCCATCCCTGGGGGGCTGCGATCTGTGAAACTGTCGCCCCTTTCGAGGGCTGCTGAGGGGCCCAGCACAGAGGGTACTCACCGCAGACTCATATCAGACCTCGCCATCCCTGGGGGCCTGCGATCTGTGAAAGTGTCGCCACTTTCGAACCCTGCTGGGGGGCCCAGCACAGTGGGTACCCACGGCGGATTCAAATGGGACCTCGCCATCCCTGGGGGGCTGCGATCTGTGAAATTGTCGCCACTTTCGAGGGCTGCTGAGGGGCACAGCACAGCACGTCTTTCTCCTGCTCTTCGTTCCCGACTCCCCATGTCCTCTTCGAGCCTGTAGTTGTCGCCCCTCGTTCTTGTGTGGTTCTCCTGCGCATCATGCCATTGGCGCGTGTCCCAAGTAGCTTACATATCAAACAACGGATCCTGCAATTTGATTGTCCGTGCAAGTTTCGGCCAACTCCTCGTTTCCCATGATACAAATGGGTTGGGTACGTCACAGGGTAATTCCCCTCCTGAGGGGGGGGGCGAGGGCATCGAGGATCCGATGCTTTTGTATGTTTCGGCAGCCCCTGGCCCCGTCTGGACCTCCCCCCGGGGGAGGTCCCGAGAGACTGTCAGGGGGCCTCCGGGGGAGTCGTGGGAGGGGGGGGAAGGGAGGGGGCGAAGGGGGCCGAAGGGCAGCATGCTTTCTGCGCCTCTGAGGAGGAGGAGAGAGGAGGAGGAGGAGGAGGAGGAGGAGGAGGAGGAGGAGGAGGGAGGGAGGAGGGAGGGAGGAGGAGGAGGAGGAGGAGGAGGAGGAGGAGGAGGAGGAGGAGGAGGAGGAGGAAGAGGAGGAGGAGGAGGAAGAGGAGGAGGAGGGGGAGCAACAGGGACGGGGGGGCGGACAAGCTAGGTGCGCTCGCGTCATATCTAGCGTCCTACCCCTCCCTCCCATCCCCTACCATGGCGTAGATATCCTCTCTATTCGCACAGTCGGATGTCGAGCAGTGCAATGATCACGAGGGGGTACGCGATGCATGGTAGAGGGCGGCATGACATGGCGT
>CAUYUJ010009113.1:632098-647098 GCA_963575745.1 Prorocentrum cordatum
GCTTGTAACGCTTCGGGCCGCACTAGACCCGCATATGGTTTGATTACATTCCAATGCATTGCACTGCGCTGCCGTTTTGGTCACCATTGCTGTCAATGGTGTGCATAGTTTTGCATTGAATCTTTTGGAAAGGTCTTTGTCGGCAACTCGTATCCGTTCTGCTGGCGTTATAGATGCGGTACCCCCTGATCCACCCATGTATAGGTAAATGTTTAAGTGGCTATGTGAACTTGCCTAGGGCTGGGGCTGACTAGAAACTAAGCGCGCGAAGCGCACGCGTGGTTATATATATATATATATGTGTGTGTCTGTTGTCTCTCTCTTTGTCTGTCTGTCTGTCTGTCTGTCTGTCTGTCTGTCTGTCTGTCTGTCTGTCTGTCTGTCTGTCTGTCTGTCTGTCTCTCTCTCTCTCTATCTCTCTTTCTCTCCCTCTCTCTCTGCGTGCTGAGGAGTAGGAGGAGGATGAGGAGGAGGAGGGCAACGTCGTTTTTATGTTTCCTCTCCTTGCAAATTGAACAATATACATGTGCACTGGCTTTCAGCAATTCAGCTTGCACCTCCCCGGCCTCATGCCGTCTTGTCCGTGTTCCTCTTCGCAGCATGCGCAGGATCAGTATAGGTGTGTGTTCGCGGTGCGTTGCAGTTGGATGGATTGCGCGCGCCCAGCTCGACGTTCCCCTCAGCTTCGTGGAGATGGTTCGGGAGGATCTGCAGCACCACCGGCGGGGACAGGTGGCTCGGCGAGGGAAAGCGAACGCGCGCGAGGAGTCTGAACGTTCCAACCCAAGCAGCGCATCAGCTGTCCGAGACGCCGGGATGACAGGGTGGACGCAGTTGCGAGCGGCGTTCTTCATGTCCGTCCTTGGCGGCAGATGAGGGAGTAGGAGGATGAGGAGGAGGAGAAGGACCAGAGTAAACCCAGGATGCATGAACGATTATGTAAAACACACTCCCGTCCCAAGTCCTGCCCCTCGG
Organism: Prorocentrum cordatum; assembly: GCA_963575745.1. NCBI lineage: Eukaryota > Dinophyceae > Prorocentrales > Prorocentraceae > Prorocentrum > Prorocentrum cordatum. The sequence goes on from CAUYUJ010009113.1 coordinate 633,074, forward strand.
AAGTCCGTACAAGCCCTCATCTTAACCAAACGAAGCGCCCGCTTGAAAGACGAGCACCCTGTTGACCTGCCATTCAGGCGGGAGCCCCGTTTTGAAATGGAGCAGTTAGTTACAAGGAACGCGAGCAGATATTCACAGAAAGTTCAACGATGTGTGCATCGAGCGCCTCGTTTCGTAAATGGACCGCTCCCCATCTGCGCAGTTGCCACATCTGTTCAACCTCATGCTTCTCAACGTGGAGGAGATCAAACGTGGGAGGAGTCACATTCTGAAAGCAGCCGTCCTCCATCCACGCAGTGGCCGCAAGGTTCTGTAAAAGCATGTGCGCGCGGTGTGGAGGCGAGCGCGCCATCTAGATCTCCCCATCCATCCGCGTAGCTGGTTCGAGTGTTAAGCTTCGGGGTACCACGTTGCGAGGACGTCTCCGAGGAAGCGCTCGGCCCGCCCATCCGACCCGCTTGGGGGTGCGGCAGCGAGAAGTCATCTATTAGGAACAACGAGGAAGAGGAGGAGGAGGAGGAGGAGGAGGAGGAGGAGGAGGAGGAGGAGCAGGAGGAGGAGGAGGAGGAGGAGGAGGAGGAGGAGGAGGAGAAGGTGGACCAGAGTGAACCCAGAATGCAGCAATGATGCTGCAGTGCAAGCACGATGGGTTCGCGTCGTGTCGACCAGCGGTGACCCCGCCGCCGGTTTTTCATCGTTGAACGCCAGCGGCGGCCCGGAATCGGTCGATATTGAACGATCAGACGTCTCGGAAGCGGCCGATCGTGCAAGGTGGAACGATCCCCGTGGTGTCAGAAACTTGCGCCGAAGTCGGCACAGGACGACCCTGCCGTGTACAGTCGGGCCGAGGTATCAGATCGAGGTCGGTTCGGGAAGGATACCCTAATGTTCGTGCTTGTGGGATGTTCTAGTGTCGGAGGCGACGATAGGGGCGAATAGCCCAGCAATACATGTATTCAGGTGGGCCGATGATCTATGTCTTCGAAAAGGCTCCCGGGCGAATACGTGTAATGCCCGCTCCTGGGCTATTCGCCCCTATCGTCGCCGCCGATAGTGCATTCTGGGGGAGGACACCCTCGGAATCCGAGGCTCGGATGCTCTTCAGTTTGGCCTGCGGAGGGCCTCGTGATCTTGAAGGATGCGTTTTGGGCCCAGGTCCGACTGTACAAGTACATTCCACCCGCATAGTAAGGATGAGCGACTTTCCAAGGCTACCATTGCATCCTTGTCCTTTCGGCCCATCCTTGGTAACTTTCGCTGGCCAACATCGTCCGAAAAACGTTCACACGACCCTTCAAGGCCCTTGCATCCTTACCGCGCATCCTTGTTATACGGGTTGACTGAACACACCCTCCTCCCATCGGTAGAGGGAAACACTTACTGAACACTCCCCCTCCCCGCCAAACTCAATGTTGGCACGCGCAGGGGAGACTGCGGTCGAAGTGCATCTCATCAGACCCACCGCCCACTTTGAGCATCGGGGGGAGGGGGAGGCGTTGACGGATGAATGTGGCATGTGTTCGCTAATTTGTTCCGAGGCCTGGTCCCCAGTCCCCTCACCAGTGCCTAAAAGCTTCCCGTCAGGAGGGGAAAAAGCGCACAGACACAATTCAGCGGCGACTCGTGGGGAAGACCTGGTAAATAGTGGGGGGAGGGCGACGACCCAGGAAAAATATGGGAGGGTATAGGGAGTCCTGCCCCTCTTCCCTCCTCCTCCTCCTCCTCCTCCTCCTCCTCCTCTTTCTCTTCCGCCTCCTCCTCCTCCTCCTCCCTCCTCCTCCTCCTCCTCCTCCTGCCTCCTCCCTCCTCCTCTTCCTCCTCCTCCTCCTCCTCCTCCTCCCTCCTCCTCCTCCTCCCTTCTCCTCCTCCTCCTCCTCCTCCTCCTCCTCCGCCCCTCCTCCTCCTCCTCTCTCCTCCTCCTCCTCCTCCTCCTACTCCTCCTCTCCTCCTCCTCTCCTCCTCCTCCTCCTCCCTCCTCCCCAGGGGCGGAGCTCGCAGAGGGCCCGAAGCCATCTCGGAACACCTCCGACTCGAGGAAAAAAAAAAACGCCGTAAGCACAAGTGCCTGGCGCTCCGCGCGGATTTCTCGCATCCGCGCTGTCCCCCCTCCCTTCCCCGGCGGCGCCTCCTGCGCCGCCCCCGGCGCGCTCCGCGCGCCAGGGAGGGGGGTCCAGCGCGGATCGAAATCCGCGCGGAGCGCCACAAGTTTGTGTGTCTGCCTTTTTTTTCTTTTTCCAATATTGGAACATGTTCGACGCTGCTATGGGTCGCAGGGGTGGGGGACCGCATGCGAACCCTACCCCTACCCCCCACGATTTCTGAGGGGGAGGGTGGTGTTCACTTCGTTCGGGAGCTCCCGAGCGAAGTGAACCCCACCCTCACCCTCAGAAATCGTGGGGGGTAGGGGTAGGGTTCGCCTGTGGCCCCCTACATGAACAGAACGGGCCAACCCCTCCAGCCGTCACTCTGCCACACTGCTTGCGTGTCGAGCGGCTTCTAAGGTAGTCACCAAGACGGCACGCGGTGGTCCAAGATGGCCTCCACCAAGCTTCGAAGAGACCCCAAATAAAGCGCAAGACATACAGTCGGACCGAGGTATAAGATCGAGGTCGGTTCGGGGATGCTACCCTAGTGCTTTTCTTGTTCGTTGGGTGCGCTTGTGCATCCTGGGAAGGGTACCCTTGGCTGCTCTAGTGTTTTGGTCTGCGGAGGGTCTCGTGTTCTTGAGGGATGCTCGTGTGGCCTAGGTCGGACTGGAATCAACGATGTTCGCCTGGTCGCTCTCCGGCTTCTGACATGTCTGTAAGGCCTCAACTTGCGCCTACGATAGCCCAAGGGGAGGCTCCAGAAGAGCCCAGGAAGGGTCGAAGACGGGCCCAGATGCTCCCTGTATGCGGACCCCCGGAGCGCCCCCAGAAGGCCTCAGGAGGGCCCAGGAGAGATCTTGATCGAGAAAAGGCAAGCAGGGCCACACTTGTACCACTGCAATGCGCAGCCCCCCTCTTTCCCCTCTCCCCCCTTCCAGTCCGCATCCCTCCTCGTCACGTTGTTTTCCTTCCCATCATCGTCGCTATCGTCGTTGTAGTTCTCCTCCTCCTCTTCTTACTCCTCCTCCGCCTCCTCGACATGCCTTTTCGTCCCTATCCCTACTCGTCCACGCCTTCATACCTCCCTGTTCTCATTGCCTTCATTCGCCTCCTCTTCCCTTCTCATTTCTTCTTCTTCTCTTCCTCCTCCTCCTACCACTACCATCCCGTGGCGCTGCTCAGCCGTGCGGGCGCCCTCCCGCCCAAGTCGGGGAGAGTGTCGAAGACGCCTACGGCGAGTCGGGCCACGAAGCGCTGTACAGTCGGGGCCCTGAAGAAGGAACCCTTCTCGTTGGGGAGGGGCTCCGCGTTCCTTAAGTGTTTCGCAGCTTGCCTCAGGTTTTCCTTAGGTTTTCGAAGGGAAATCGAAGTTCAACTTCTGGAGAAAAGGGGCCTCGTTCCTTATTTAGAGTTCCTTAGGTCAACGCCCCGACTGTCTCTTCGTGCGCGGACGCACGTGGTCACAGCCACGGGGGCCTTCGGTGGACCCTCCCGTTGGGCCACGCAGCGCTGCTTCTCTTCGTGCGCGGACGCATGTGGTTACAGCCACGGGGGCTTTCGGTGGACCCTCCGGTTGAGCCACGCAGCGCTGTCTCTTCGTGCGCGGACGCATGCGGTCACAGCCACGGGGGCCTTCGGTGGACCCTCCCGTTGAGCCACGCAGCGCTGTCTCTTCGTGCGCGGACGCATGTGGTCACAGCCACAGGGGCCTTCGGTGGACCCTCCCGTTGAGCCACGCTGCGCTGTCTCTTCGTGCGCGGACGCATGCGGTCACAGCCACGGGGGCCTTCGGTGGACCCTCCGGTTGAGCCACGCAGCGCTGTTTTTTCGTGCGCGGACGCACGTGGTCACAGCCACGGGGGCCTTCGGTGGACCCTCCCGTTGAGCCACGCAGCGCTGCTTTTTCGTGCGCGGACGCATGCGGTCACAGCCACGGGGGCCTTCGGTGGACCCTCCGGTTGAGCCACGCAGCGCTGTCTCTTCGTGCGCGGACGCATGCGGTCACAGCCACGGGGGCCTTCGGTGGACCCTCCCGTTGAGCCACGCAGCGCTGCCTCTTCGTGCGCGGACGCATGTGGTCACAGCCACGGGGGCCGTCGGTGGACCCTCCCGTTAAGCCACGCAGCGCTGTCTCTTCGTGCGCGGACGCGTCACGCCACGGGGCGGTGGACCCTCCCGTTGGACACGCATCGGGCATTCACAGCCACGGGGGCCTTCGGTGGACCCTCCGGTTGAGCCACGCAGCGCTGTCTCTTCGTGCGCGGACGCATGCGGTCACAGCCACGGGGGCCTTCGGTGGACCCTCCCGTTGAGCCACGCAGCGCTGCCTCTTCGTGCGCGGACGCATGTGGTCACAGCCACGGGGGCCGTCGGTGGACCCTCCCGTTAAGCCACGCAGCGCTGTCTCTTCGTGCGCGGACGCATGCGGTCACAGCCACGGGGGCCTTCGGTGGACCCTCCCGTTGAGCCACGCAGCGCTGCTTTTTCGTGCGCGGACGCATGTGGTCACAGCCGCGGGGGCCTTCGGTGGACCCTCCCGTTGAGCCACGCAGCGCTGTCTCTTCGTGCGCGGACGCACGTGGTCACAGCCACGGGGGCCTTCGGTGGACCCTCCGGTTGAGCCACGCAGCGCTGTCTCTTCGTGCGCGGACGCACGTGGTCACAGCCACGGGGGCCTTCGGTGGACCCTCCCGTTGAGCCACGCAGCGCTGTCTCTTCGTGCGCGGACGCATGTGGTCACAGCCACGGGGGCCTTCGGTGGAGCTCCCCATGGGGCCACGAAGCGCTGCACTGGGTGCGCATTCCCGTGCAGATCCGCTGAGGGAGCTGCCTCGCTAGAAGGCAACCGTTTGAAGACCCTGAAGCCTACCAAAACATTGTTCTCGGGAGTCTAACGCCACGGATCAACCTGATTGTTGCGTCTTGACTATCCTGAATCGTGCCAGAACCCCGTTCTTGGGATTCCAACACAGCGAATCAACGTAATTGTTGCACCCGCATAATTCAGAACCCTTCCGAAGCACAATTTCTTGCACGCTGAGCATCGGAATGTGTGACACTTGTGCAAAGGTTCAAAACGAATGTGCGTGACGCTAAGGTGAGTGCCACATGTTGAAAAGGAGCCGCCATCAACCCGTGAAGCTTTTGAACACGTTTGAAACGAGTGTATTCGGCGCTATTGCGAGAGCCGCATTTTGAAAACGACCCGCCCTTCATCTGTGAAATTGTTGCCACTGTTTAAGCTTCAGGGCCATGAGCGGTGAGGAAGTCTGAGGCGAATCGCCCGACCCGCCCTAATAACTTGCCTCGGGTGTGACAGGGAGGAGTTATTCATAAAGAAAGGAATGGAGAATGAGAAGAAGAAGGAGAGAGAGAAGGGGACGGAAAGGGAGAAGGAGAAGGAAACGGAGCAACGCGGGGCGTTGTCTCTTCAAAACGAGAACCCAACACCACAGGATGGTCGGGAGCAAATCGAAGGACACATCCAAACCGAATAATAACGCAAACCGAGGAAATCCGAACTGAAGAAGAAAAAGAAGTCTAAAGAATCCGATTGGAATCCTATTGGGATCCTATTTGGACCCTGCGTGGAACGGTGGCCTTGGTACACTCCACTTCGTGCCAGAGGCACGGTGGCGGATGACGGGAAGCCTCTCCCTGTCGGTGGCGGTGGTGGCTCCGTTGCGCCACCCGCCGGGTGATGATACGCGGGATGGTGCCGCGCGCGAGTGCGAAGGAACCCGCCGCCACCAACGGGAGCCACGCCAACGGGTCGTCGCCGTCGTCGTCGTCGTCGTCGTCGTCGTCGTCGTCGTCGTCGTGGTCGTCGTCGTCGTCGTCTTTGTCGTCGTTCTCGTCGTCGTCGTCGTCGTCGTCGTCGTCACCGGTCCACAGCATGCCATCCTTCCGTCAGGTGTGGGACGCTCGGGATGCCGAAGAGGGTCACCAGCTCATCGAGGCCGAGGTCATCGCAGGGAGGGCTGGAGGGTGAAGAGGAGGGAGGATGCGGTTGGATGTACGAGGTATGAGTTAGGAAGAGGAAAAGGGGGAGGAGGAGGAGGAGGAGGAGGAATATGAGGAGGAGGAGCAGGAATAGGAATAGGAGGAGGAGGAGGAGGAGGAGGAGGAGGAGGAGGATAAAGAAACTTAATCTTCAGAAGGCCTGTGCCGAGAGTGCTGGCTCCTTTCTGGGGGCTGCGTGCCTCTCATGGTTGCCAGCCAGGCCAGTGCCTTCAGCGTATGGTGGGCAGCTGGCCACACTCAAATTGCGTCGGCTTCATAGTGAGCCTTCCCAGAATCCCGAACAACTGTGATACGAGTCCAGGTCGGATATGTGTCTTAGTTCTGAATGTGATCGCTTACAAGGGTTTTTGAGTCTTGAGTCTTGAGGAGGAGGATGAGGATAAGGTCTAGGAGGGGCATCGGTAGCAGCATGATGATGATGCTGATGACGACGACGGCGATGATGCTGCTGCTGCTGCTGCTGCTACTACTACTACTACGACTACTACTACCACTACTACTACTACTACTACTACTACTACTACTACTACTACTACTACTACTACTACTACTACTACTACTACGACTACTACTACTACTACTAATCTTGCTACTACGACTACGACTAAGACTATTATTATGACTACTACTACTGCTGCTGCTACTACTACTACTACTACTTCTTCTTCTTCTACTACTACTACTACTACGACTACTACTGCGACTACTACTACTACTACTACTGCTACGACTACTACTACTACTACTACTACTACAACTACAACTACAACTACAACTACAATAACAACAACCACTACTACTACTACTACTACTACTACTACTACTACTGCTACTGCTACTGCTACTGCTACTACTATCACTACTACGACTACTACTACTACTACTACTACTACTACTACAACTACAACTACTACTACTCTACTCTACTACTACTACTACTACTACTACTACTACTACTACTACTACTACTACTACTACTACTACTACTACTACTACACTACTACTACTACTACGACTACTACTACTACTACTACTACTACTACTACTACTACTACTACTACTACTACTACGACCTACTACTACTACTACTACTACTACTACTACTACTACTACTATTACTACTGCTACTACTACTACTACTACTACTACTACTACGACTACTACTACTACTACTTCTACTTCTATTTCTACTTCTACTTCTACTTCTACTTCTACTACTACGACGACGACTACTACTATTACTATTTCTACGACGACGACTACTACTACAATTGCTGCTACTACTACTTCTTATTATTAGTAATCATAACCGTACGAATAGTACGCATGATACTACTTCAATGAAAATAATATCAAAAATATCATACATAACAATAGTAATACTGGTGCGAGCCGTACTAGGACTGGTAATGATGACAATGATTAGGATTGGGGAGAAGCAACATATGAGGAATAATCACGATAATGTGATGATGATTGGATTATGGGGCCCAGTGTAGATCTAGCAGTGAAGCGGTCGTTCTGGTTTCACGATGGTGTTCCTCCAGCAGCCCAGTGCCGCTTCCGCCCCGGCCCTTCTCAGTTTTCGCGTCGCAGCCCCCATTCCCCTCGCCGCTCCCCTCGGCAGGCCACCGCTCCCGCCCCCCATCCCCACTGCAGGCCGCCGCCCCCGCTTTCCGTAGTCGCCGCCGCCGTCGTCGCCGCCGCCGTCGTCGCCGTCGTCGTCGTCGCCGTCGTCGTCGTCGGGGGCGCCGCTCCTGGACGCTCCGGTGCCGGCGAGCGAAGCGGCTCGGGCCGGAAGTCTGGTCTTTGGGAAAGGCCCTTATTCGCGAGGCGTAGACAAGCCTGCCGGCCTCCAAGGACATACCTGACAGACTCTGTGCGCAAAACCATTGCCCTGGACAAGCGTTCCCAGCACAAGGCCGTAAGGTGTGGCAGTTTGCACCGCGAGCCTCCAGCAGCCGGGTCGGCTCAATCATTTCTTCCGGCCCTCCTTGGACCTTGGGGGCATCCGGGGAGTCTCTTCAATGCCTTTTTGGAGCTCTTTGGGACCTCTTGGGACCCTCTGTGGGATCCTTGCGTGTCTGTTGCAGGCCGCCTGGGAGCATGTTAAAGGTCTGAGCCTCTCTTGCGGCCCTCTTTGTTCCCTCCTTCTCCGATGTCTCGCCCCCTCTTCCCTCCTTCCTCCTCCCCCTTCTCCTCCTCCTCCTCCTCCTCCTCCTCCTCATCATCATCATCATCATCATCATCATCATCATCCCCTTTCGTTTTTGTGCAAGAGCCATGGCACGCGTGCCACTTGTTCCAGGCTCTCGGGTCCTCATGGGTGCTTCTCGATGCAGCCGCTGATGCCTGCTAGTGGTTACAGTTGTGCCATCTAGCTCTTACCACTGCCAGCCACGCGTCTGCCACCCGTGCTTGCGACGTGGTGTGTGAACCTCGCGATGAAGCATCGGCCGGCCTGCTCAGGCCCCGGTCCGCGAGATTCTGGACTACGCGGCGCAGTTGCAGAAGCTCACAGATGGCCAGGATGCCTCGTCTCTCTCTCTCTCTGCCCTCCGCACACCTCCGTTTTATCTCCATCCTTCCTTCCCCCATCCTTCACCCGTTCTCTCTTCTCCATGTCCTCTCTTCCTCCTTACAGCAAAGGTCTTTCGATTGGTTCCGCCGACCCAGAGAAGAAAATCACTTGGGCACAGAAAGCAGGATGGGGTCGAAGGCAAGAGCCAGTGCCGCCTGTAATGCGATGGCGCCAATATCGTGATCCTCGGCCCACTTTGCCACTGCGATAGGGTAGTGTTTCAGAGGCCTTGGGGACATATTCTGGGCTCTTGGGGGGGGCTTCGTGGGGGGATCCTGGGCGCTTGGGCGCGTCTTGGGACCTCTTGAGGCCTCTTGGGGACCTCTTGGGGTTGGCTTCCAGCGCCGCGGCGGCAGCGTGGTTTGGCGTGGTCTTGGGGGCGATCGGGGCTGACCTTTGAAGCTTCTTGGGCCGTTTCGGACGGTCTTGCGACCGATACGGTGAGATTGTTAGAATCCAACGAAGACATCAAGCCCGGAAAGTTCTAAAGTTTCGCATTTGCTTTCTCCCATACCTCTCTGTCTCTCTGTCTTTGTCTGTCTGTCTGTCTGTCTGTCTGTCTGTCTGTCTGTCTGTTTTCCTCGGGTTTGTGGTCTTGGTTCTTTGTTGCCTTCCTCGGTTTCCTTGGTATTGGGTTCCGTCCAGCCAAGCAGCACCAAGCAACGCCAAGCAATACAAGGCAACATCAAGCAAAGCCAAGCAGTGGCAAGCAACGCCAAGCAATGCAAAGGCATGCCAAGCATTGTGCCCATGCAGTAGGAAGCTTTGCCCTGATTACGGTCGCGCCGGTTTCATCGATTCGATTGCAAATTGGAGCCCCAGGTGGCCGCAGGGAAACGGGGAGGCGTTCGAGTGGAAAAGCGGCTCCGACCACCCCGCCATTCAGCTTAGTACGTCGACAGAGACGGTTGGTGTATACCCACGTCCATCTTCGGCCCGTTTTCCCGTCAACCAACTTCTTTGCGCCATTCATCCTCTTTTCCCTTTCTTCATCTCTCTCTGTCCTGGTTCCACATATTCGTCGTCATCACAGTACCCATCGCCATCATGTTTCACGTTTTCTTGCCGCACGCCCTTGCTCCAATACCCATGTCTGTTTGATTGGTTCCGCATTTTCTTAATTACAGACTGCCGATCATCGCATGAGTCCTCATGAACATCATCATCGTGCTCAGGCTCTGTCGGGCAAGCTAGCTTGCCGCGCGAGATTGACCTTCACCCAGCACCGACAACGTTGCCTCTTGATCCTGAGCGTTCTACGGATTCATTGTCTAGCAGTTCGGCGCCGTCCACGGATGCGAGCGGCGCGATGGGTTTGCGGCGCGTGGCCGTTGGGTTGCTCCGGGCTGTTGGCTGCTGCCTGGCCCCAGCGACGTGACGCGTGAAGGCGTGGCGTCTGCTGACGGGCTTGCCGCAGGCTGAAGCCTCGCCAGCGAGCCTCGCGTGCGGCTGGGGTTCTTCGACATCAGCGAGGAGGAGGAGGAGGAGGAGGAGGAGGAGGAGGAGAGGAGGATGAGGAGGAGGAGGAGGAGGAGAGGGGGAGGGGGAGGGGAGGAGGAGGAGGAGGAGGAGGAGCAGGAGGGGAGGAGCTGAGGAGAGGGGCGCCAGGCTGCTGCCGGAGCTGCTCGGGCCGCGGGCGGCGGCAGGCGGGCGCGGGGCAGGCGCGGCGGCTGCTGCCGGCGGCGCGGCAGGCGCCCGGCGCAAGCCGGCGGCGGGGCGACGGCTGGTGGCGCGGCGGCCCGCGGCGGCGGCGCGGGGGCGTCCGGGGCGGCTGCGGCGCTGCGGGGCCGAGCGGCGCCTGGCGGTGGGACCGCGCTGGTGCTGTGCTTCCTGGAGGAGGTGTGGCGCCTGGCGGTGGGGCCGCAGGCCGCAGGCCATCGGCGCCAAGCTCCCGTGCAAGCGAGGTATAGGCCCTGGTCGGCGCTCCCCCTCGGCTCTGAGGCTTGCATGCCGCTGAGCGGTGTGCTTGTCCTGGGGTTGGGGGGCTGCGCCGGCTCCCGACCACAGTGCTTCCGGCGCGCGGCAGACCCGCGTCCGCCGGAGGAGGAGGAGGAGGAGGAGGAGGAGGAGGAGGAGGAGGAGGAGGAGGAGGAGGGAGGAGGGAGGAGGGAGGAGGGAGGAGGAGGGAGGAGGGAGGAGGGGAGGAGGGAGGAGGGAGGAGGGAGGAGGGAGGGGAGAGGAGGAGGAGGGAGGAGGAGGAGGGAGGAGGGAGGAGGGGAGGGAGGGGAGGGAGGGAGGAGGGAGGGGAGGAAGGGAGGGGGAGGGAGGGAGGGAGGGAGGGAGGGAGGGAGGGAGGGAGGGAGGGAGGAGGAGGAGGAGGAGGAGGAGGAGGAGGAGGAGGATGCCTGGAGCCCTGCGCTGCCGCTCTTGAGGGGTGTCGTCGACCAGGGCGTGTATTCTTGGCAGCGGCGCATGCTCGGAACGGGGTCTGAGGCGGTGTACGAGCTGCTCTTCTTGTTGTTCCTGAGGGCATGGCCAGAGATGGAGATGTGCCAGGGGAACGAGCAACAATGACGTAACACACAACAACTCGGAGGTACGCGCGAATTTCTCGGATCGGCGCTGGCCCCCCCTCCCTGGCCTGGCGCCGCCGGGGGGGCCCGGCGCCGATCCGAGAAATCCGCGCGGACCTCCGAGTTTTTATGTCTATGTCACTGTTCGTTCCGATCCCAGTTGGCCACTGTGCGCGGCAAGGCTCTTTTGGCTCTTGGGAGGGTGCGCCTCCTGCTCGCCCTGTTGCTGCGGTCGCGGTCGATTTGCCGTGGGCGGCTGCGGGACCTGGGTCGCCTCGCCTTGTGGATCTCCGGTGGACGTGACCTTCTATATGTCTCGCCAAGTAATCCGATCGAGGACCCGCAAGCGCACCCGGCAAGAGGCTGGCGTGGATCTGGCGCCTGACGCGCACGATGGCTCCCATGCGAGAGAAGACGATCTGGAGTCTGAATGTGCCTCTGAGTGCGCCCGTGCCCTGTGTGTTGGAGGGGGGGTGGGACACCTCCTCCCCGGAGCTGCGGCCGTGGGAAGGGGTCGTGGGGCGGGTGATCGCGGGCGGGCATCTCCGTTGCTGCCGTTTCGTCCTGTCTCGTCCTTCTCCTCTTCAGTGATGTTGCGCTGGCGCTCGGGGTACAGTCGGACCGAGGTATAAGAGAGAGGTCGGCTCGGGGAGGGTACCCTAATGTTCTCCGTGTTTGTTGGATGTTCTCGTGCATCCTGGGGAGGGTACCCATGGATGTTCTGCATGTTTTGGCTAGCAGAGGTCTCATGCTCTTGAAGGATGTTCTTCTGTCCTAGGTCCGACTGTATCCCCCTTTGTTGTCAGCCTCGTGATTTACATTTCCAGCCAAGACGCGCTGCAGTCTGCTCCCTCTCTGATCGCCCACGTAGTGTGCGAGGTGGTGGAGCCATCTCGTTCTCTAGCCGTGCGATCCTGCTGCAGCCTTGCTCGTCGCGAATGTTTGCGTACAGGGAATGTGGCTTTCTGCTGTGGTGCAGTGGCCTTCAAGAAGGCGGGTGAGCCAGACGTCTTATCCACCTCGGGCCTGCGTCGCGATCATGCCCTCTGCGGCTGGCAGCTTCTGGTAATCACCATGTCCCCTCGTACCACGCCTACAGGACAGACTTAAGTATTCGTATGTTTTTCGTCCTCATTTTCTTCATCATCCACATACATATTCACCACCGTCGTCACAATCCTCGTTCTCGTCCTCGTAGATCCCTCCCTCCTCCCCCTCCTCCCTTATTCGCCCCTCGCTCGTCCTTCATACGCCCATCCGCCGCGTCCTTCTTTTGAGAGACCGTTGCTGCGTGATGACATGTCTCAGAGCAGCTCGTTCTTCCTCATTATCCTAGACCCTCCCTCCCTCCTGGATCCTCGCTTCCATCCACTCCTCCCTCCTAGTTGTTATCCTTCTCCCCCTGTTGTTCCGCCTCGTCCTTCCCATCGCCATCAACCACCTCGTCCCGCGTGTGCCTTCCTTCTCCCCTGTTTCCCCACCCGCTTCTCCTGATCTTATGGTTTCCCCATCTATTCAACCTCCGCCTACCATTCATTTTATGATTTGTCTCCTAGACCTCGTCCTCGTCGCCCCCTCGTTATCATCTCCTTCGTCGTCGTCGTCGTCGCCGTCGTCGTCGTCGTCGTCGTCGTCGTCGTCGTCGTCTTCCTCCTCCCCGCTTCAATTTCCCTCTCCCATGCTGCTCTCTGCCCTCGTCCTCGTCACTTCCAACCCCACTGAGGATTGCTCCCCTTTCCCCTTGCTCCTGCTACCCCAGCGCTCGTCCTCCCTCTCCTCCCTCTCCTCCCTCTCCTGCCCCTGCTGCTCCTCCTCGCCGCCCCCGGCAGGGCAGTGCCCAGCCCACGCGCTCCTCCCCCTCCGCGGCGCCCCGCGGAGGCATTGCTTCCCCGCCCGCCCCCTGCCAGCGAGGGCGCCTTCTCCTACCGCACGGCGCACTACCGGGAGGTCGGCCGCCCGCTCCTGGAGGAACCCCGCGGGGGGGGGCGGGGGGGGGGGAAGAAGGCGAGCTGAGGAGGGAGCAGGAGGAGGCGGATCAGGAGGAGGCGGACCAGGAGGAGGAGGAGGCGGATCAGGAGGAGGAGGAGGAGGAGGAGGAGGAGGAGGAGGAGGAGGAGGAGGTGGATCGGGAGGTGGATCGGGAGGCGGAGGAGTAGCAGGAGGAGGCGGGGGCGAGGAGGAGGAGGAGGAGGAGGAGGAGGAGGAGGAGAAGCAGCAGCAGCAGCAGCAGCAGCAGGAGGAGGAGGAGGAGGAGCAGCAGGAGCAGCAGGAGCAGCAGGAACAGCAGGAACAGCAGGAACAGCAGGAGCAGCAGGAGCAGTCTTATCAGCAGGAGCAGCAGGAGCAGGAGCATCAGGAGGACGGGGAGGAGGAGGCCCGATGGAGGCGCGTCCACCCAGGACACATTCCCCCTGATGGCCTCTCGGCTGCCGCTGTGGCTCCAAGTCTTGGGCGGACAAATGGGGTGCGGAGGCCTCGCTCGCCGTCCCCGCTGCGCCTGGGATCGCTGTGAGCGATCTAGGAGGAGGGGGCAGGAGGATGAGGGGGAAGACGAGGAAAGGAAGGAAGGAAAAAGGGATTACCACCCGTGAAGGGATGAAGAAGCGACTCTTCGTGGGCACGGAGTTTTTTGTAGACCGGAAGGTCGGTCGTACGCAAACAGTGTTTGCATTGGGGCTTCTTATTCAAGAGGCTTATGCCACTTCGCGGAACCCCCCATAACAGTCAAAGCGTCAGGAGTCGCACCACCGTGCCTGGACTGTGGGTCAGGAGCCCTGGGGATGCATATTAAGGTTTATCGGAACGTTTCTCAGGGGCCTCT
>CAUYUJ010009113.1:652098-674598 GCA_963575745.1 Prorocentrum cordatum
GTCCCTGAAGAAGGAACCCTTTTCGTTGGGGAGGGGCTCGGTGTTCCATGAGGTTTTCCATGGGAGATCGAAGTGTAACTTATGGGAAAAAGGGGCCTCGTTCCTTATTTAGGGTTCCTTAGGTCAGCGCCCCGACTGTAGGCCACCCGCACGAGGCGCAGCCGTTGGAGAGCAGAGCGAGGCCATGAAACCAGACAAAGTTTTGAAGAAACAGACAGAGCGCTTTCTACCGTCACTGGCCGCCCCCCTGTTCGAACTGGGGTTGGTGGCAAAATTCCCCCCCCCCCCCTCCTTGCAGAATCCCTCCCCCACCCCTCCCCTCCTCCTCCCCCTCCTCCTCCACCTCCTCCTCCTTCTCGTCCTCCTCGTCCTCCTCCGCCCTCCTCCTCCTCCTCCTCCTCCCCCTCCTCCACCTCCTCCTCCTTCTCGTCCTCCTCGTCCTCCTCCGCCTCCTCCTCCTCCTCCTCCTCCTCCTCCTCCTCCTCCTCGGGCGGAGGCGTCCAGGCCCCTCTCCCGGGACTCCCTCTGTGAGGCTGCCTCGCGCAGCGCGCCGCGCGAAGCCGGGCGCCCTCGAGAGCAGCACCCGGCCCGTCCATCGGTGGGGCGGTGCGGGGCGCGTGCCGCCCCGTCCCTTCCTTAGGGGGCCACGCGCGCACCCGTGGGGGAAAACACACACACACACTCACACACACACACACACACACACACACACACACACACACACACACACTGTGGGGAAAACACACACACACACGCACGCACGCACGCACACACACAGACACACACAGACACACACACACACACACACACACACTGTGTGTGTATGTTTTCTCCCCACAGGCTGTGCGTGTGTTTTTCCCCACAGTGTGTGTTTCTTTTCCCCCTTGCCCCCCACGATTTCTGAGGGGGAGGGGGGGGTTCGCCTCGTTCGGGAGCTCCCGAGCCCACCCCACCCCTCAGAAATTGTTGGGGGGTAGGGGCAGGGTTCGCGTGTGGCCCCCTATTCCTCCTCGCCCCCCTGTGTGGCACAACTCTGCCTCGGCGGCAGGGCGTCACGTGCCCAGCCAGTGATTGGCATACCTCGAAGAACACACCAAGGCCATAAACATAGGCTTTTGGTGCTCCGCGCGGCTTTCTTGGGTCCGCGCTGGGTCCCCTAGGCGGCGCCTCCGGCGCCACCCGTGGCGCGCTCTGCGCGCCAGGGAGGCGGGTCCAGCGCAGATCCAAGAAATCCGCGCGGAGCGCCAAAAGTTAAGTTTATGGCTGTTTTTCTCCTTCTAATACTACGTGTGCGTCGCCCCCCCCCCCCCCCCCCCCCCCCCCCCCAGGGGCGACGCGCGCACCGCGAAGTCCGTAGTATGTGAGTCGTGGCGGGCGCTTTCTGGCCACACCGCTCGGGAAACGATACACTAGAAGATGGTTAGAACTATACGGTCGGGTCGGAAGCACGCTTCAAGGAGGACATATGTATAGTGTCCTAGTCTGTCGCTGTGCGTCCCAAGTGAAGATACAGCGGGGGAGCGGGGCATAGCCAGCAGAGGCAGGCGCGGTTGGGATGTTTCAGGATGTGAGTGCGGATGTAACCTCCTAGGACAGCTTGGCGTGGGCGGTTGTTCACACCACTGCCTACATCGACCCAACTCTCTTTAAATGCACTGTCACGAATAATTTCCTTCAGTCGACGTGCAAGAGTTGGTCGAGAGCAGCATGATGATCCACCCCGTGCCTTTTAAAACACCGAAGGCTCCCTTCGGCGCAGGACACGGTGTGACTTGTAGGCCAGTCGTGCCGTTTTTTTGTGTGCCGGCAGAGGGTGGCGTGCACAAGGCGTGGTTGCGGAGCACAGTGTGCCCAGCCAAAGTTTCATCCTTGGCTCCCCATGCCTCTCGTCGCCGTCGCGCACGCGGAGGGCAAGAGAAGTGCACCCATGCCTGCCCTCCCCTGGCCACCTCCCACTCCTTCGCTTCCCTCCTCCTCCCCTCCCTGGACAGGGGGGCGCGGTTTGCTCTCCTCCACCTCCTCCTCCTCGTCCTCCTCCTCCTCCTCCTCCTCCTCCTCCTCCTACTCCTCCCCCCCCTCCTCCTTCTCCTCTCATCTCCTCCTCCTCCTCCTCGTCCTCCTCCTCCCTCCTCCTCCTCCTCCTCCTCCTCCTCCTCCTCCTCTCCTCTCCTCCTCCTCCTCCCCCTCCCCTCCCCCTCCCCCTCCCCTCCCTCGATCCTCCCCCCCCCTTCCGAGATGAGAAGGAGCAGCAGCAGGACATGACGAGATGAGGAGGCGGCGGAGGAGGACCAGTGCACGTCTCTTGCTCCCCAGCCCTGCTCGGCCGAATGGCCTTACGGGGGCTTGCCTTCGCAGCCCGGGCGTAAACTTTTTATTGGCGAAGCCGGTTTCGACGCTTGGTGCTCGAGGAGGCCCGCGCTGGCGTCGAGCAAAGCTTCCTTGCCCTCGTGTCCCTCGCTGCCCTGCCTCCCCTCTCCCTCCCTCCCTGCCTCCCCCCCTCCTCCCTCCTCTTCCTCCTCTCCTCGTGTCCACCGCCCATCTTCCCTCCCTGCCTCTCTTCCTCATCCCTCCCTCTCTTCCTCCTCACTCCCTCCTCTCTCCCTCCCTCCCCATCGCTCCTCATGTTTTTCTTTCTTCCCGTCTCACCCCTCGGGTATTTCCCCTTCTTGCCTCCGTCTTGAAAAGGAGGAGGCTAGAAGGGGAAATACCTGAAGAAATCCGTCTCCCCCACTTCTCATTCCTCCTTGTTCCTCATATTTGCCCTGACTCATGGTCATTGCCTTCCTTCTCCGTCATCCCTTGGTCCCCCGGGTAAGTGGCCATAACGGGGTCGCGCGTGTTTGAGCGTTATCGGTGGCAGTGCTTTGTAACCTTGTAGTTTCTACCCTCTTGTTGCTGTTTCTCTTTCTGTCTCTCTCCTCTCTCTTTCTCTCTGTTCGCACTCTCTGTTTGTTTGTTGATTTGGTTTGTTATCTCTCTCTCTCTCTCCCCCTCTATCACAGAGAGCTGGTTACGACTCGAACGGCATAGGCCAGTGGTGCCACACAGCACCCGAGAGCTTGTTCCGCGTCGCTCTCACAGTGCCGACCTTCGACGAGTCCTACAATTTTGCTCTGTTCGTCGCGCGGCAACGCCAAGGGGTGGACACCTACTATTCTACTCGACCCGTCACTTGGCAATCCAAGAGGGGCGAAGCCAACATATTACTCAAGTCCATTCACGACGTGGCAACGTAATGAGCGAAACACGTGATCGGCCCACGAACTCGGAACGGAATGTAGAAATGTGAGGCGTGGCATCGTTTTCAAGACATTTGAATGGGCGACGGGCAAGTGCAATGCTGAGTGTGTCGATCTTGACGTATCGTGCCAAGGGCTGTGCTGAGCTGCGCCGTGCTGAAGTGCGGTGTGCCGTGCCGCGATTGTGTGCTCTCGTTGTGGATCGAGCCCTCACTTGCATCCGAGTCCTGACCGAACTGATCTGGGTCTTCAGCTCGAGCTGCCGAAGTGGAAACGTGCGGGATGTTTCATCAGCTCGACCTCAAAGTCCGACTCAGCTCCCGAGAGGAACGGCACGGCACGGGCGACGGGCTCGCAGGCGCGCCACAGGCTGGGCCAGGGGCGCAATGGGGGCATGCGCCGGGGGGCGTGTCAGGGGACGTACCGTCGGGGCCCTGAAGAAGGAACCCTTTTCGCTGGGGAGGGGCTCCGTGTTCCCTACTTGTCTCGCAGCTTGCCTTGGATTGTCCTATAGGTGTCCGATGCGAGATCGAAGTTTGACTTATGGAAAAAGGGGGCCTCGCTCCTCATATTTAGGGTTCCTTAGGTCAGCGCCCCGACTGTATTTGGGGACGTGCCCTGGACGTGTCAGGGACCTGCCACGAGGGACGTATGAGGGGACGTGCCCTGGACGTGTCAGGGACTTGCTCCCTCCTCCCTCCTCCCTCCTTCCTCCTTCCTCCTCCCTCCTCCTCTGTATCAGGGGACGTGCCCTGGACGTGCCAGGGACCTGCCGCGAGGCGCGCCAAGGCGCGTGTCGTGGGGCGGCCAGAGGGCGTCCTGCCAGGGGGCGTGGCAAGGGGGCGCGCCTCGGAGCGGGCGGGGGGAAACGCTTGGGGACGAGGAGGAGGAGGAGGAGGAGGAGGAGGAGAAGGAGGAGGAGGAGGAGGAGGAGGACGAGCCAGGAAACGTGCCACGCCAAGTGGCGCGTCAGGGGACGCGCCAGGGCATGTCGCGCCAGAACGCCGCAAGGGACACGCCAGGGGACGCGCCAGCGCGCCAGGGGACGCCCCACGGACGGGCGGGGTTGGGCTGCGATGTACTCGATTGTCTTCGACAAATCCTCATTTTAGACACCCGCCCAGGCGACCTGGACGCATGAAAACAACCGCCTCGCACGAGACATCCTCAACACATCCTCTTGTTAGACATCCGCCTGGGCGACCTGGACACATGAAACCAAGCATCTCGCTCGAGACATCCTCAGCAACTCCTCATGCTAAACACATGCCTGGGCAACCCGGACGCGTGAAAACAAGCGTTTCGCTCGAGACGTCCTGCTCAAATCCTCATGTTAGACGTCCGCCTGGGCGACCTGGACTTGTGAAAACAACCGTTTCGCTCAACACATCCTCAACACATCTTCATGCTACACATCCGCCTGGGTGACCTGGACACGCGAATACAAGCGTCTCGCTCGAGACATGCTCAGCACATTCTCATCTTAGACATCCCGTCCGCCTGGGCGACCTGGGCATGAGAAAGCAACCTTCTCGCTCGAGACATCCTCAACGCATCTTCGTGCAACATCCGCCTGGGCGACCTCGGCACGTGAAAACAAGCGTTTCGCTCGAGACGTTCTCAACGCATCCTCATGTTAGACATCCGCCTGGGCGACCAGGGCACGTGAAAACAAGCGTCTCTCTGGAGACATCCCCAACAACATCTCATGCTAGACAGCTGCCTGGGTGACCTGGACGCGTGAAAACAAGCGTCTCGCTCGAGACATCCTCAACGAATCCTCATACTAGACATCTGCCTGGGCAACCTGGGCGCGTGAAACCAAGCGTCTCGCTCGAGACATCCTCAAGACCTGGGCACGTGAAAACAAGCATTTCACTTGGGACATCCTCTGAATCCTTGTCCCCAGGAGAGGACGATCTATCGCACAACAGAAGAGTTTCGGTCGAGATATCCTCAACAAATGTTGCAAGACAAGCGTTTCGCTCGAGACATCCGCAACAGACGAAAATGTGTCCCGCACCCTGTGATTCATCGATCGGGATTTCACACAAAAAACTAGCGTTTCGCTAGGGACATCCTCCATCTTTTTAATTCGCAGGCCCTATGCGACTTCGTTGTGTATCGCAGAAGAATATGCCGGCCCTGCGCAAGTTGAGGCCCGGCACATGGCTTACCACACTACAGAGAACTCTGGGCGGCCCTTTCCGGGAACAGAGTGTTCTGCTTTACGCGGGACATGGCCCCGACAAAGAGCGGACAGTATGATGTTCTAGTCATATCGGCGGCGTGGCAACGCAATGGGTCAACACAACACGCATTATTCTACGGTGGTATCTACGACTCGGACGGCGACGAAGACGACGGGCGACGACGACGCGCGGCGACCATTGCGACGACGACCGGCTACGCGGCAACGCAAGGTGGGCGAAGCAATTTGGAGTTCTTCTCTACTCGTCACGTGGCAATTCAGGGGGTGGCGAGTACTACAGGTTCGAGAAGGTGTTCTCCTAAGGTCGCCACGCGCGCCCATGCCGACTCACAGCGTGAGGGGAATGTCCACACCCATTCCGCGCGTCATTTTGTAGCGCCGTCGCGCTTTACGTGGACGGCAAGGGGTCTCCACTGCGCACAGTGCAATTACTTCGCTTTTTACACCCACCACGACTTTTTGTTAATCATCCATTCAGTGTCGAAGAACATGATCAACCCACGAACCTGGCAAGGAATATAGACATGTAAGGCATGGCAACGTGTTCCAGACACCTGATCGGGCGACGGACGATTGCAATGCTGAGTGTATCGATCTTGCTGTACCGTGCCAAGGGCTGTGCCGTGCTGTGCCGTGCTGAACTGCGATGTGCCATGCCGCGGTTGTGCTCTATAGCGTTGAGGATTGAGCCCTCCTTAGCATTCGAGTCCTGACCGAACTGATCTGGATCTGAAGTTCGAGCTGCCTGAACACATCGTAGCTGCCCCAGGGCTAGTGGCAGTGGAACATGGAGGACGTTCAATCAACTCGACCTCAAAATCTGACTCAGCTCCGAAAGGGATCGACACGACACGGGGCACGGGCTCACGGACGCGCCACAGGACGTGCCAGAGGCGCAATGGGGGATGCGCCGGGGGACGTGTCAGGGGACGTGTCGGGGGACGTGCCCTGGACGTGCCAAGGGATGTTACAAGGGGCGCGCCACGGAACGGGCCAGGCAGCGCGACAGAGGACGAGCCCGGGAACGTGCCACGCCGAGTGGCGGCGTGCTGGGGGACGTGCCAGGGCACTTCACACCAGAACGTCGCAAGGGACGCGCCAGGGGACGCGCCAGCGCGCCAAGCGACGCCCCACGGACGGGCGGGGTTGGGCTGCGACGCAGTCTACTGCGACAAGCGTTTCGCTCGAGACATCCTCACCAAATCCTCATGGTAGACATCCGCGCGACCTGGACACGTGAAACCAAGCGGTTCCTTCCAGACATCCTGCCCAAATCCTCATGGTAGACATCCGCCTGGGCGACCTGGACACGTGAGAGAGAGCGTGTTTCACGGGCGCTTGCCTGGGGAACATTCGGCAGCGCGATTCGAACCGGGTGGTGCCCCCCCCCCAAACACTCGGTGCCGTCGATCAAAACCGGGGGGTCTCCCCTCCCCCCTAACCCCCCCCCCTCCGAACCACCCTCCCCCCCCCCCTCCCCAAAGGAGGGGGCTTTAACCCCCCCCCCGGCACAGAAACATAAGATTCTCCTAACTCCCTCAATATTAATTCTTTCGGTTTCCGGGAGAGGGGGGGGGGGGTTCAACCCCCCCCCCTCCTCCCGCAAGGGGGGGGTTTTGAATCCCCCCCTCTCCCGGAAACCGAAAGAGTTCGCTATCGGGCCTATCGCTATCGGGGGCGTATCGCCGATCTATCGGCGATGTATCGCTGGTTCCAGGTCAATGTCCCCCCCGCCATCGAGCTGGTCCCCCGTCTCCCCGATGGGATTTTGTCTTAACCGAGGAAAGCGAAGACAAACCGAGTAAACAACCAAGCCGAGGAACAAACCCAAACCAGGGAAACACCGAAACAGGAAAAACACACAAAATTAGTATGAAAACACATCGGGTAAAACTCACAACCGAGGAAAACCCAACCTGATGAACAAGCGGAAGGAATTCTAGGTGCTTGGAGGTTCCGTCATGCTGTCCGCTCGCACCTTCTCCCTCCGGAAAAAAAACGTAAGGAATCCGATTGATATTTTGTCGAAAGGCTTTCGGCCCTGGGTTGTGGGTCAGAGTCCTCAGGGATGCTCCTGAGGTCTCTTCGGAGCGCTCTCGGAGGCCTCTTTGGGGCAGTTTGGGGGCCTCTTGGGAGCCTCTAGAGGGCCCTTTTGGGAGCGTCTTCAGGGCCTCTTGGGGCCTCCTGGGCTTGGGGGCTTCATGGAGCCTCTTGGGAGCTTCTTGGGGGCTTCTTGGAGCCTCTTGGGGGCCTCTCAGGGCAGAGTGCTCGAATTGTGGTTTCGGGTCCCCCGTCTGGGCCCCCTCTTGGATCAGTCTTGGGGACATCGTGGGCCGTCTTGGAGGCCTCTTGGGTCGTCTTGGGGCCGTTTTGAGGCCCTCTTGGAGAACTCTTCGGCTGTCTCGGGCCGATATTGGGGGTCTCTTGGGCCGTCTTGGAGCTTCGGGAAGCCGAAGAGGCAAGAACGCCCAATCATTCTAAAACCCTTTGGATAATCGATGATGTTTGCCTCTTGGGGCCCTCTTGGGAGTGCTCTTGGAGGCCTCTTGGGGCGTCTTCGAGGCCTCTTGGGCCGTCTGGAGGCCATCGTGGCCGTCTTGGAGAGACCCTTGAGCGATTCTGAGCCCTCCTGGACCGTCTGGGCGGCCTCCCCGGGCTTGCTTGGCGCGTTTCTGGTGCCCTCCTGAGCGAGGGGACTGTCCCGGAGGCCCACGCGAGAAACCCCTGCAGCGCCCGGAAACGCCCGAGTGCGCCTGGGAAGTTGGGGGTCTGGGCCTCTGGGAAACTTCCGAATCTTTTCAAACCTTCTACCTTTCAGAGCTGCATGGGCCTTGGGGCACCTCTCTTCGTGCCAGAGGCACTGTGGCGGATTTGAATCCTATTATAATGATATAGGAATGTTCAGGGATCCGATCGGGCTTTGAAAACTCGAGGAAAACGAAGGCACGCCGAGGACAACAACAAACCGAGAGACACATCCAAACCGAGGAACTACCCAGACCGAGGAAAAGCCAAGCTGAAGAAGAAGAAGAAGAAGTCAGAAGAGTCCGATTGAGATCCTATTGGAAAACGATCGCCTCAGGAATCCGACTGCGTTTTAAGGATTCCTGAGGCGCGTGCTACTTAGCTTGTAGTCTGACCTTGGTCCCCACACCCTTCTCTCTCCTCCTCTCCCTCCTTTTCTTCGTTCCTATTCTTGCTTACAGAGGGTGCTGCGCAGGAGGAGGAGCACGTTAAGCACCAGGCAACTGGTTCAAATTTGCTTGGGGAAGGGGCCTTGTCTAATAGAGGGCGCTGTGCAGGAAAGGTGACCTGCGTACGAGAAGGGGCACGCCTACCATCTATGCGTTTTATGTATCAGCTTGGGGAGGGGCTTTGTCTAAGAGAGGGCGCCGCGTAGGAGAATGGCACGTCTAGCACCGACGAGTTGTTTATGGTAGCTCGGGGAGTGGTTCTGAAGATCCTGAGGGTTCTCGAGGTCCCTCAGGAATCCGGAGGATTCCCGAGACATCCTGAGAGCTTCTGAGGATTCTTGGGGAATCTGTTTGAATCCAAAAGGATTCTGCAAAAAGGTTCTTGGGACATCCTGACGACTCCCGAGGAATCTGGAGGAATTCAGAGGTGCTCTGCAGATTCCACCAGATTTCTGATGATTCTTCTGGGTTCCACTCGAACAACGTACGCAGCTGCCGAGTGCCTGTGGTGTCTTTCTTTCTCTGAGGAGGCCCCGTGACGTTCTGGGTCCTTCCTCGGCTCGAGCTGGTCCTCGGTTCGGTCCTCCTCGGTGTGGGTCAGCGGGGGGGTCTCCCCTGCCGTTGCCCCCCCCCCCCCCCCTGGCCCTTACAGTCGGGGCCCTGCAGAAGGAATCCTTTTCGTTGGGGAGGGGCTCGGTGTTCCTTGATTGTCCTGCAGTTTGCCTTCTGTGTTCCTGAGGCTTTCCGTGGGAAACCGAAGGTCAACTTATGGGAGAAAGGGGCCCCGTTCCTTACTTGGGGTTCCTTAGGTCAACGCCCCGACTGTACCTCTATAGCCAACCCGCACAGCAAGGATGGGTAACCTTCCCAAGTGGTACCCTTGCATCCCTGCCTCCTTGGTCCATCCTTGGCCACTTTCGTTCCCTATTTGGGGTTCCTGAGGTCAACGCCCCGACTGTGAGGCCAGGCCCGAGGGCCCCCGGGCCGCGCCGCCATGGGCGCCCGGCGGGCCCGGCGCGGGCCCGCGCTGCTCCTGGCGGCGGCGGCGCTGCGCGGCGCGGCGCGGCCGGAGGAGGGCCGGGGCGGCCTCGAGGAGGTGGAGGCTCGGGGGCGGCAGAGAGGGGGGTGCTGACTAGGGGGGGGGGGGGGGGGGATTTCATGGCGTGGGCCATGAGTTTTCCCCAGATCTCATGGCGTCGCAGGTGGATAGACCTCCTACCCTGACACGTCGATTAAGGAATAGGCCGTTTTCGGTTCGCGAGAGGGCGTCGCGGCCGTCATCTTTGCGGGTCCAGGTCCATCGGTTTAGGTCCCAGGCCGTTTTCACTAAGGTGAGGTCTACTAAAGGGAGGTTTGTCCACCGCCGATGGCGCCTCTTCTTATTTCATTACGTCCCTGGCCCCCCCGCGGGGCCGCGCACGTGCCGCCAGTCATGATTTGCGCCCCCCCCTCCTCTTGGACGTTCCCCTCTTGGCCGCTCCCGAGAGGCGGAGGAGGGGCTGGAGGAGTTCGACCTGAGTCCGGAGGAGCTCGACGGGCGGCGAGCATATCTCCGTGCCCGCGCCCTCGCGGTCCGGGTGCCGGGGCGCGACCCCGCGGGTGCGTTCCTCCGCTCCGCAAGAGGGGCCTCCGCGGAGAGGCGCGCCGTCTCCGCGGGGTCGCGGCCCAGGGGCCAGGCGCGCGAGGCCGCGGAGGCGGACGTGCCTCGGCGCCCACGAGGAGCAGGACATGCTGGCGCGCCCTCACGACGCCGAGGGCCGGCGGGTGGAGCGGGAGCTGCTGGAGCACGAGCTGGGGCCCGGCTGCCTCTCGGTGGCGGAGTCCCTGGAGAGGGAGGTCGGGCTGTTCGACGATCGGCAGATGGACGACGAGGGGCGGCAGACTCTGGCCAGGACTGCTTCTTGGAAGCGTTGCAGCGCGGCGTGCTGCTGGGCGAATGGCGCAATGCCGCTTTCTGCATCCGGGGGCACGACTCTCCTCAGCTGTCCAGATGGCGGTAAGGATATGTACTGTAGTGTGGTTGGAGTCGCACAGGCGCAGGCGTGCTGGGTAAGAGACGCGCCCGTGTCCTAGGGATCGGCCGTCGTATCCTGCAGCCGAAGTCCCACAGAGGGACTCACGCTTTTCCTCGGGGTAGCCTTGCGATCCTGCGTTGTTTCTGCGCTCGGTCCCGACGCCCACTCGACGAGGACGGGGCCAGGTTGGGGTACCCTGTGCGTCCCTGTGGTGTTGGCAACCCGCCGCCTGACACATGCCAGCTTCGGCGGCCAAGGCCCTTTGCGTCCTTACCGCCCGTCCTGATCCTCTACGCTTCGCGCATCCCCACCGGCCCCTTCAGAAACGCTGCCGAAGAGCGCTGACCTCTTTGTGGCCCTTTTCGGGTCCGCTTGGGGCTCTCTCGGAGCCCTCTTGGGGCCCCCTTGGGGCTCGTTCGGGGAGTCTTGGGGCCCTCTTGGCCTCTTGGGCCCGACCCCTCTCTGGGGCCTCTCGAGAGCCTTGGAGGACCTCGGGGCCATCCTGGAGGCCAGGGGGGGGTTCTTTATCTAGTCCCCCTCCCCTCTCCCCCTCAAAAGATCTCAAAAGCCCGCAGAACCTTTTCCTGGGGCCCTATTCGGACGTTCTTAGGGCGCTCTTGGGGCCGTCTGGGGAGCCTCTTGGGCCATCTTGGGGCCTCAAAAGCCCATCGGACGCGACAAGGCGAGAAGGCACAACTCATTGATGTTCCTTCGATGTTTGACGGATATTGTGCTCTTGGGGAGATCTTTGGGTGGCTCCGAGAGCACTTGGAGCCGTCTTGGGGCCTGTTGGAGGAATGCCAGAAACTATGTTGAACCATCGTTGGCTCTCTTGAACCATCTTGGAGGCCACCATGGAGCACCGGAGGCCCTCTTGGATCAGTCTTGGGCGAAAAAGGACCCCCTCACACCTCCGTCCCCCTCCCATCCAGACCCGTGGGAGGGTGTAGGGGGAATGGTAACCCTCTTCCCGAAGAGGAAGAAGGGGGTTGTGGAAGAGGAAAAGAAGAACTCGTTAGACCACCTACGCCCAGAAGGCCGGTGGGATCATATGTTTGACTGTAGTTGGTGTTGCTGCGAGACTTCGCTCCACGAGCTCTAGTCATAATGTGGCCAGCGGGGGACACTTGCTACACATAGATTCACTGCACGTGTGCACGTGCGTGGCCAAGCAACGCAGGAATGTGTTGGCTTCGTCTACCATGATATTTCCGAGATGATTGTGCCAGGATGCGAGTGCTTGTAGCAGCGTCGGCGCAGTGACTATGGAAAGCCTTGTTTGCCAAATGCATGCGGTTGTCTGCGGCACCCCCCGCCACCGCGCAGCATCGAAATGTATGGAGGATGGGCGTACCGAGCTCCCCCAGAAACGCTCGGTAGAACCATGCTGGGTCGTGTGGGAAGCATCGCGACGATGCTGCTACATACCGTTTGGGATGCCTTCTTGAGGCGGTCTCGGGTGCGGCTTGGGGCGCGTTGGGCTTATTATGAGGCCGTCCAATGGTTTGCTTAGGCCGCCTTAGACCGAACGTGTTTGGCGTCCCAAGGTGTTGCTGCATAGTTCCTTTGGGCCTCTGGCGAGCTTCTTGGGGCTTTTTTTTTGCGGGGGGCCTATCGTGGCCTCCTGCGGCTATTTGGGTCATCTTCGGCTCATCGTAGATCCTGTTGCCACCGTGCCTCTGCGGTTCTCCAAGACACCCGCAGAAGCTCTACCAGAGAGTCAACGGGCGTTCAGGCAAGTCCCAGTGTGCCGTTGGCACGATGGCATCTTGACGGCAGTATGTCAAAGGAGTGCCTTGGCCGCACAGTTTTGCAGATGATGCCTGGAAGAAGGGGCGATGTGTTACTGACAGGCTCAGGCTGGATCGGACTTCGTCTTGTCGTCGTTCTGACGAGGAAGAGTGACGCGGGGTGAGATGGTGGGTGCCGCGCACACCGGCACGGAGGCTCCCAGAGCCTCCAGAGTGACGTGAATGTTTCAAAGTCGGGTGCTATGAGCGGTGGCCGCCCCGAAACAACAGAGCAAGAGTCACACGTTGAAGTCACCCCCCTCCATCCGAGTCGTGTAGGAAGCATTTATAGGGGAACAGAAAGTGACATAAACATAAAAACTCGGAGGTCCGCGCGGATTTCTCGGATCGGCGCTGGGGCCCCCCGGCGGTGCCTCCGGCGTCGCCCCTGGCGCGCTCCGAGCGCCAGGGAGGGGGGTCCAGCGCCGATCCGAGAAATCCGCGCGGACCTCCGAGTTTTTATGCTTATGTCACTTTCTGTTCCCCTAATTTAAGACGAATGTGAGCCTCGCAACGGCGAGAGCCACACTTTAATTCCCCCCTCCAGCCGCGCAAGTGTGGAACAGCTCGAGCTGGAACTCGGGCGAGGCGCCCAGTCCGCCCTGCGTCCGGACACTTCGGGTGGTCAGACGAGGGAGAGTAGGGGGCCACATGCGAACCCTACCCCTACCCCCCACGATTTCTGATAAGGAGGGGTCATGTGGGAAGAGGGCGATCATCATCACCGTCAGCATCATCATCGTAATCGTAGTCTTACTCCTCCTCGTCCTCCTCCTCATCCTCATCCTCTTCGTCCTCCTCCTCCTCCTCCTCCTCGTCCTCCGCCTCCTCCTCCTCCTCCTCCCCGACCATTTTTCCTCCCCCTCCTTCTCCCCCTTCCTCCTCCTCCTCCTCCTTCTCCTCCTCCTCCTCCTCCTCCTCCTCCTCCTCCTCCTCCTCCTCCTCCTCCTCCCCCTCCTCCCCTTTCTCCTCCTCCTCCTCCTCCTCCTCCTCCTCCTCCTCATCCTCATCCTCATCCTCATCCTCATCCTCATCCTCATCCTCCGCCTCCTCCGCCTCCTCCTCCTCCTTGCCGTACCCTGGACTTGAAGAGAGCGGCCAGGTGGCGTGGCATCCACGCCTGGTGCGACGGCTGTGGTCTCGGTGGCCTCCAGGGGATCTCTGGAAGCGGAGCCCGCTCCACTCGTCTGGAGCTCGCTCTAGGCCAGGTGGCGTGGCATCCGCGCCTGGCTCGGCGGCTGTGGTCTCGGTGGCCTCCGGGGGATCTCTCGGAGGTGGACAGACCTCCTACCCCGACACGTCGATGCAGGAATCGGCCGTTGTCGGTTCGCGAGAGGGCGTCGCGGCCGTCATGTTTGCGGGTCCGGGTCCGCCGGTTTCGGTCCCGGGCCGTTTTCATTGAGGGGAGGTTTACTAAAGGGAGGTTTGTTCACAGCCGAATCTCTGGAAGCGGAGCTCGCTCTACTTGTTTGGAGCGGGTTCGTTTTGCGGTTTCGGGAGCCATGGTCAGCGTCGTGATGGCAGGAGCTCCTCCTCCTCCTCCTCCTCCTCCTCCTCCTCCTCCTCCTCCTCCTCCTCCTCCTCCTCCTTGCCGTACCAGGAGGAGAGGGAGAGGAGGGGGAGTGTTGGCCCCCAGAAGAAGGTCCCGAGTAGCCCTGCAGAGACCCCACCTGCTTAGTGTCTCAGGGCCTGCCGTCTCCTGCCTCCGTTGCGGGCGCAAAGCCACCGCCAGGAAGGAGCGCGCAAAATTCAGATTCCAGGAGTGCCTGGGCCGCACGGTCTGTAGGAGGCTAGGAGGCCAAGTTCCCCCTCCTCCTCCTCCGACCTCCTCCTCCTCCACAGGTAATAGGAACCTGTTTCGAGGCCACGCACTCTGGAAGACTGGGCCCTTTGTTTTTCTGCTATAATTGTGGATGTTTCTCGTCGCTCACGTTGAGGGGTCTGGCCGAAATCTGTAAGTTCACACCTGCAGATAAGAATGCAAAGGCCCGTAGGAACCGCCTGCGACAGGGCAGGCACCCCAGGCAGAGTGAGCAGTATGCTGACCCACGGGAGTTAGGCACCGAGGAGGTCCAGAGATTCGAAGCCGACCTCGGACCCCTCGTGCCCACTCCTGGTGCTGATGCTGCTCCTCCCCTGGTATAGTAATCGTCTCCTCGGGCTGCGTGCGCCTGCCGCTTCTGACCCGCCTCATCGCCCATTCCGCCCATTCCTCCTTGCCGTACCCACGTGGAGCAGTTGTAGACGGCGTGCGCCGAGGCGAGAGCTCCCTCCGCACAGCATCATGGGTGGAGTTGGCATCGCCCGTGTGCATTTTTCCTTCGGCGAGGGCCATCGAGGAGCATCCTTGATCATTTGGCGAAAAAACCACGCACGAAACCGAACAACAAAAACGGGGAATCGACGTCCGAGCGATGGCGAGGTGGAGTTGGCATCGCCCGTGTGCCTCTCTGGTCAGAGACGCCTGCTCAACGGAAGAGGCTAGCAGGGCGGCGGGAGCAGCAGCACCCCATCCACCTCATCCTCCGCCTCCTCGTCAGCCTCCTCGTCCACCTCTCCCCGCTGCCTCTCCTTCCCTCTCCTTGTTCCCCTCAGTCCATCCCCTTGTTCCCCTCCCCCCCATCCCTCGTGTTCTCCTCCTCTTGGCTTCGCTCGAACGTGTGCATTTCTTCTCAGCGAGGACCATCGCGGAGCATCCTGGATCATCTGGAAAAAAGCACGCACGAAACCGAACAATGCACGGGGAATGGACGTCCGAGCGATGGCAAGTCCTCGTCCTCCCCCTTCTTGGCCATCTCTCCTCCCTCCTCCTCCTCCTCCTCCTCCTCCTCCTCCTCCTCCTCCTCCTCCTCCTCCTCCTCCTCCTCCTCCTCCTCCTCTTACTTATCTCCTGCCTCCCACCTCCTTCCCTTCCCTACCTCCTACCATTTCTCACGGCCCGCGTGCGTCATGGCGAGGAGGATGGCCGAGCTCGCGAAGAGCCTCTGGGCCGACGCGGGCGGCTCCGCCGTCGAGAGGAGGCGCCGGCCTCCCCGCCGCGGCCACGAGATCCGCCCCCACGCCGACCCAGATCAGCACGAAGGGGCGGGGAAGTCACAGCTTTCGGGCGCCGGGGAACTCCTCCTGGGGGGCCCCTACCCCTACCCCCCACGATTTTCGACGGGGAGGGTGGGGTTCATTTCGTTCGGGAGCTCACGAGCGAAGTGGACCCCACCCTCCCCCTCAGAAATCGTGGGGGGTAGGGGTAAGGTTCGCATGTGGCCCCCTAGCACGAAGGGGCGTGGAAGTCACAGCTTGCGGGCGCCGGGGAGCTCCTCCCAGGAGGCCACGAGATCCGCCCCCTCGCCGACCCAGATCAGCACGAAGGGGCGGGGAAGTCGCAGCTTTCGGGCACCGATGAGAAGCAGAGGAAGTCGTTATCAGCACGTGGAGTAGGATGAGGACGAGAAGCAGGTGGAGCAGGATGGCGACGAAGGGGCAGGTAAGGCAAAGAGGAGGATGAAGGAGACTGTGGAGGAGGAGGAGGAGGAGGAGGAGGAGGAGGAGGAGGAGGAGGAGGAGGAGGAGAGGGAGGGGAGGAGGAGGAGGAGGAGGAGGGAGGAGGGAGGAGGGAGGAGGAGGAGGAGGAGGAGGAGGAGGAGGAGAGGAGGGGGAGGGGGAGGGGAGGGGGGGGAGAGGAGGAGGGGGGAGGAGGGAGGGGGGAGGGAGGAGGAGGAGGAGAGGAGGAGGAGGAGGGAGGAGGAGGAGGAGGAGGAGGAGAGGAGGAGGAGGAGGAGGAGGAGGAGGAGCACGAGGAGCACGAAGGGGCGCGGAAGTCACAGCTTTCGGGCGCTGGGGAGCTCCTCCCAGGAGGCCGCCCGAAGAGAGCTGGGGACGCAGAGGCTGGTCCCGGGGAGGCCCCCCGGGGTCAAAAGCGCCGCGCCAGGGCGGCCCAGCGGCGCCCAGCACTCCTCTGCCTCGGCTGCCTGCCTCGGCCCTCCCCCGCCCCGCCGTCTACATCACCATCCCTTTCCTTTTCTCCTCCTCCTCCTCCTCCTTCTCCTTCTCCTTTGCCTCCTCCTCTCCGGTACGATCGCCCTCACTCCCCTCCTCCTCCTCCTCCTCCTCCTCCTCCTTTTCTCCTCTTCCTCCTGTTCCTCCTCTCCCTCCGTTACGAAGCCTCGAAGCTGCGGGCATGGAGATCTGTGCGAGACGATGCTCTCCCCTCCTCCTCCTCCTCCTCCTCCTCCTCCTCCTCCTCCTCCTCCTCCTCCTCCTCCTCCTCCTCCACAGTCTCCGCAATCCTCCTTTTTCTCCTTCTCCTGTATCATTGGCTGGTTGGGTTGGGATCTGGGAGCTTTATTTCCTTATTTCTCTCTCTCTCTCACTCTCTCTCTCTCTCTCTTTGTGTATGTTGTTTTGTTGTTGTTCTCTCTTTATTTATGTTTTTCTTTAGTATTTATTGTTGTGTGTCTGTATGTATATATATATATGTATATACATATATATACAATATATCTATACGTGTATGTCTGTATACCTCTCTCTTATGTTATTGTTCATTCAATCGCTTCGCTCATTCCGCCGGCCCATATTGTAGCATCGTTGGCACTTGCTTGCGTGCTTGGGGGGGGCATTTGGGGGGCCTCCCGGGGCCGCTTGGGGGCCTCTTGGAGGCCTCCTGAGAGCCTCGTGGGGGCATCTTAGGGCCTCTTGGGGGCCTCTTGGGGCCTCTTGGGAGCCTTTCGGGGGCCTCTTGGGCAGTCCTGGGGGCCTCTCGGGGCCGAGGGCTCGAAATATCCGTGCGGGTCTCCCATCTGGACCCCCGCTTGGAGCCGTCTTGGGGGCCTCTTGGGCTGTCTTGGAGGCCTCTTGGGTCGTCTTGGGGCCCTCGGATGCGGTTTTTGGGCCCTCATGGAGGCCTCTTGGGCCGTCTTGGGGCGATCTTGGGGGGCCTCTTGGGCCGCTTTTGACGTTGTGAAAGCTCAGGTGGCGAAAATGCTAAACATATTCGTTTTGCTTAACGAATGGGACGATTTTTGCCTCTTGGGGCCCTCTTGGGACGCCTCTTGTGGGCCTGTTGGGGCGTCTGGGAGCCATCCTGGGCGTTTTGAAGCGAGCGTGTGGCATCTCGGAACACTCTTGAACCATCTTGCGGGGCTCTTGGCGGCCTCGCGGCCCTTCCTGGGGCTCTCTGGAGGGCCTCGAGGGCGGCGCCCAGGAGGAAAGCCATCTCTGAGTCGGACCGTCTGGGACCTGCCCGGAAGCTTGCCAGGGTACTTTTCGTCCGGGGACCCCCAGGGGCCGCCCCGCGCGTGCGAACTAGAAATCTTGTTAAACCAGTTACCGGAGATCTTAGCACGCCTCTCGCCCGTTGGGCCGGCGAATTGCATTATATAGCAGTGTTGGGTTGTGCCTAGCGCTGCACGTCATGACGTAACATTGCCCAGCATGGCATTGCATCTCATAACGCATCGTGACGTATCATAGCGCTCCAATGCACATACATTTATCGAACAGCCCCGTACTGGTCAGCGCAACAGTAAACAGAAATCATGAACATATCACACCCCCGTTGTTGCTCTTACTGTTTTCCAGATTGTTTTAGCCTAGCAGCTCATAACATGGCATAGCATTGCATTGCTTTGCATAGCACGGCATGCCGTGCCTGTGCATATCATGTAACGCGACAGCATCGGTTTTCATAGGAAACATAACACGATATGGCTCAGCGTATCACCCATATATTATCATAGCACTTCACAGCACAGCATGGCATGGCACACAATGCGCACTGTAGAGTAGATCGCGTTATTGTATTGCATACTGCATTGTGGTATTGCACTTTATAGCGCAGCATGGTGTTTCATGGCATTCCATAGCATAGTGCAACATGGCGCTGCAGCGCTGCATTTTTCCTGGCCCATAACCTGCCGACAAATCACCTGTCGACCGGTCAATGAGAGCGGAGGATGAAGAATGAGGAAAAAGCATGAGGAAACAGAGAATGTTGGTTTCATTATTCATGACCGCCTTGCTGTCTCAATGCGGTCAGCATTCGACCAGCTAGGACCTGAACGCGCGCGACGGTTTTACTTAACTTATTTATATATATATATATATATATGCACCTCGTTCACCCTGCCGTCATGCGCCCCTCCTCTCCTCCTCCTCCTCCTCCTTTTTTGTCTCCCCCCCCTCCCCTGCCCAAGCCCCCCCCTTATCCATCCGTCCTCTTCCTCTTCCTGCTCCCTCCCCCCATCAGCCCCCTCTCACCCTCGTCTTCTTCGTCCTGCCTTCTCCCTGTCTTCCTCCATATCCCGCTTGCTCGCGCCCAGATTTCTGAAGAAGCTGACCCAGGTTCAGACTGGCAGCGACGACGCCTCGTTCGGCGCTCAGGCAGTCCACGCTACTCTTTCTTATTCTCCAAAGCGGGTATTGAACGCACTTCTGAGACAATTCAGCGTGGTCGTTAAGCGTCTGTTTTTTAATACATAAATGTTGTCACGTAGTGCATGCCTAAAGACTTATGATTTGCTTATATTGGGAAGGCCTTGCGGCCAGTGCCGCCGACCCTGAAGGGGACGACGACCACGACTACGGCGGCGTCGGCGGCGACGACGACGCCGATGGGGGGCAGAGTCCTCAGCGATGCTTCGTGGGGCCTCCTCGGAGCGCGCTCGTAGGCCTCAGAAGCAGTTTGGGGGCCTCTTGGGAGCATCTTGGGGGCCTCGTGGGAGCGAGCCTCTTGGAGGCACTGCAACGCAGCGGAACGAGGGACCTCGGTGCCCCGCGGCGGTGGCTGGCGGAAGCGTCCGCGTGGGAAGAGGTGGAAGTTGGGCCGGCGGGGGACGGCGGGTCCCTTCGGCGGAGGCTGGTGGAAGAGACCGCGGAAGCCGCGCAGGCGGCACCCGGTGGTGACGCGGTATCCGCGGAAGTGGCGTATTCTTCCTCCCCCTCCCCTCGTGGCCTCCTGGCCGGCGGGGTGCGGGGTCCTGGGGGCGTCGATTTGGTGTCCCGTCACGACGGTGTCCCGATGGTGTCCTTTGTGCATGGGGCCCTGGCCCCCCCACCCAGATAGAGCGTCGTTGACCCCCAGGCTGACGGCGCGGTGCCGGCGTCCGCGGCCAACGTGGTGGCATCGGCGGAGGGTGGCCCTCTCCCTCCCCTTCCCTCTTCCTCCGGGGTGGGTGGGTGGTCTTCGGGCTGAGGCTCAGGCACTGCCACGGCGGCCTCTGAGCAGGATGACCCGAGCGCGCCCCGGGCAAAGCTCAGGGAGCATGCGGCAAGGCCAAAGGACGCCTACCGCATATACCAGCACATTAGGGTCCCTTCGGGCTTCCTGGGGGCCTCTTGGGGGCCTCATGGGGCCTCGTCGGGGCCTCTTGGGGCCTCATGGAAGCTTCCCGGGGCCGAGGGCTCGAAATGTTCGGGCTATTGGAGCCGTTTTGGTGGCTTCTTGGGCCGTCAGGAGGCCTTTTTTGGCGTCTTGCACCGCTTGCTGGCGACTCGGAGCCCTCTTGGACCGTCCTGGAGGCCTCTTGGGCTGTCTTGGGGCTTTTTGGGGCCCCAGGATTTCTTTGGGGGCTCCAGGACCCCCCAGGGGAGGGAGGTATTCTGACCCAGGGACCCTGGGACCCCCCCTGGGACCCCCCCCCAGGGGATGCCCCAGGGGGGAAGGGATCAAAGGGAAGGTGCTCCCCTTCGACTCCACTACGACGTTGCTCAACGTTTCGCTTTGGCTGGCGCTCTTGAGGAGGAGGGCCCAGTGACAGGGGGGCAGCGGCGACGGATCCAGGGCAATGGGGGTCAAACGCGACGACGACGACGACGACGTCGAGTCAAACAGAAGAGCGTCTCCCACAAGCCGACAGGGTCAGCGGATTTCCAGGCTTCGGCTGCGCGCACGCACGCACACAAACAGGCACACGCACGCACGCACGCACGCACGCACGCACACACGCACGCACGCACGCACGCACGCCCCCCCCCAAACCCACAGGGGACCGCGTTCTGTGCTCTCTAGCCTCCTCGAGCCTCGAGAGCCCTAGGCCTTAGTAGCCTTCTTGGGCAGGGTTGTGTTCGTTCCACCTGTGATTCGAACGCTGTCCCTTCGGCATGCGACACACACATACACACACTTTTTTGTCAGCGGCGCAGAGGAGCCCCAGGCGCGGTCAGCTGATGGAGGTGCGAATTGCGAACGAACTGTGTCGTAACGCGCAGTGGAGGATACGTCCACCACTGCAGTTCAGAAGGATAGGTGAGAGTAAAGTGAGGTACTGTAAAGCCAGCGTGCAGCGGCCAACTAAGCGAGGAACCGAACGCTCGACTCGAATAAGTTGAAGCGCCAGCAGTCTGGTGCCAATTGGTGCCACTGAATCATCGTAGCGATGTTGGGCGGTGAAACAAGCAACTGCAACGCTGCCAGACCAGCTGATTAGTGGGGTAGCGTCGAGGGGGTTATAGCCTGGCGGAACTGATGGGTAGGGTGCTGACCTACGAGCTGGCGGCGCAAGATGCATTAGCAAGCACGGGTGGAGTGCTAACCCTACGAGGCACGGCGGCACCACAACAGCACGACCCCAAAGTAAGATACGCGTCGCCGAACGCGGACGCTGTGACAGCATGAACAGGCGGCGACGGAGCGCGCAGCACACGTAAAAACACGCACATGCGGGCCCGAAGCCAGCCTAACTCGCCATGCCGTAAATTCCTTGGTGGGTAGCCAAGCCACCGAGAGAGGACAGTGTCAATGACGCGCCCAGGCTGGCCGAAGACAGGTTGCAATACACACGCCACGCACCGCGCACCACACACCACACGCACCACGCACACACACATGCACCACGCACATGCACACGCGCACGCTTACACGCACACGCGCACGCACACCCACACACCCACAGACACGCACGCACACACACATACTCTCTCTCTCACACACATGCACACACGCACACGCACACGCACACCCACACACCCACAGACACACATACACACACACACACTCACACACACACACACGACCACACACACACACACACACACGCACGCACAATACACGCACGCACGCACACGCACACGCACGCGCACACGCACACGCACACGCACACGCGCACGCGCACGCGCACGCCCACGACACGCGCGTGTGCACTTCGTCCCGTTGTTTGCAAGGGATTCTTGCGACAGCGCGCGCGGGAGGCCTGTTTGGTAGCATTCTATGGAAATGCAGAAAAACTTCTTAGGTGTTTCTTCAGAATTCGCAAGAGCGCGGGCGCAGGTGTTGTTTGAACACTATTGTTGCGAGACCATGTGTTTGTAGATGCTTTCGGGGCACTCGATTTTGAAACCCCTTCGAAACCTGCGGCTTTTGAATGATTTCGGCATGCGCGCGCGACGACGCGCGCGTGTGCGTTTCGTTTTCTTTCTGCGAGGGATTCTTGAATAATTCGGGTTTGTGATAAACGAATGCGCGCGCGTAGTTTTTGTTGTAGAGGATGAGGGGGGGAGCCGTTACCGGTTTTGCTGGTATGGCACGAACTATATCTAGGATGGACATGAGGCATAGTCATGTTGAAATTGCAATACGAAAAGGTGAGCGGTCAAATCTGCGGGGGGTGGGGGGTAGATCCCATTATCCTTTTGTAAAGGAGAATCCAGGGGGCGACGGAGCGGCGACGGCGAAACCGACAATCGGGCCCACCCGACGGGCGGCGACGAGGCGGCGACGGCGACATTCAGGGCAGGTTTCTTACAGGAGAAGCACAAAAGCCCCTAAGTGCAAGCACTGCTTTGGAAAAGGCACCGTTTGGTGAAGCGATGTTGAGCCATTTGGCCTCCAGCTCGGGCATGTTGGAGCGCTCCGGGGGCGGGCGGCCTCGGGGCCCCCTTGGGACCTTCGTGGAGGCCTCGGGCGCGTTTCTCGGCCCGCCTTGGGGTGCAGCCCGATCGAGGCCACCCCGGGAGTTCCCGGGGCCCCCCCCCGGAATGCCGGGATTCGGGGTTGTGGGTTCCGTAGGGAATGCTGCTACTCCATGCCGAAGAGCCAAAGGGACCTGAAGGCATTCC
>CAUYUJ010009113.1:679598-731964 GCA_963575745.1 Prorocentrum cordatum
CAGGCCCTGCGGCGGGGGGGGGGGGGGGCGCGAAGGCCGCCCCGCCGCCGAAGCCGCCAGCGGTGCTGGGGGGCGAGCTGGCCGAGGCGAAGGGCTCGAGGGATCCTCGCGCTGCGCAGGCGGGAGGGGGGGGGCGCGCGGGCGCGTGGGCCGACGCGCGCGCTGCGACCCCGAAGAAGAAGGGCGAGCCGAGCAAGGTGGTACCAGGCTCGCCTTGCGTTGCCGAGCTGAAGAAGAAGGGCCCCCCTGCCCAGGCGGCGGCCCGTGCCCCCTGGACGGCGAAGCGGTGAGCGTCGCCCCGCCCGAGGCGCCGCGGTCGGGCGCGGCCCTGACCCCCCCTGCTTGCGGCGGAAGCGGCGAAGGTGCAGCGGCGCCGATCGCCGCCAGGGGGGGCAGCATCATGGCGCGGGGCCGGGCGACGCGAGGCCGCCGCTGGAGCTGGGCGCTGCCCTGGCCGAGACGGCCACGGCTGGGGGCAGCGCTGCGGGGGCTCAGGCGGCGGCGCCGCCTAGACCGCTGCCGCTGCGTGGGGCGTCGGGGGGCATGGCGGCATGGCGCGGGAGGTCGCCCGCGGAGCTTGGTCGGCCCATGCGACGAGTCGACCTGGCAGTCAAGCAGGGTGCTGCCTCGCAGCGCAGGCGCTCCCATTCGAGAGAAGTGGCACGAAGGCCCGAGTTCGGTGGGCCCAGGCCGCCAGGGCGGTCGCGGCCGAGGCGTGAACCTACATGAGCGTGCTGGGCCTCAACCACATGCACTGCGGGGTCGCTCGGGAGACGCTCCGACTCGGGGCGGCGCCGACGCTGGCGCAGGAGACGGCCATGGAGCACGTCCGCTCGCGGGCGACGGAGTTTGCCCAGCAGCCCTGCGAGACCGTGGCCGACGCGGTCGCGACCTCACCAGTGGACTACAGCGGGGGTCCCATGATGCGCGCGCCCCCCTGCGTCCTCGCGGAGCTGGCCCCAGGCCTGCCGAAGAGGGAGCACGCGGCGACCCTGAGCGCCGTCGACTTCGTTGACGACGAGGTGGCGCGCTGGCTGGCCGACCCCGCGCTGGCGCTCAAGGCAGAGGCGGACTTCCTTGACCCTCCCCCGAAGGCGCGGGCCAACGTCGGCTCGCAGTTCGAGTGGGGGGCCCTGGCGATGCACCTCGTGGAGCTCGGGATCTTCACCGTGCTTCCCGCCGAGAAGCTGGCCCACGTCCGCGGCGAGCCTCTGCTGAATGGGCTCTTCGCCGTAGAGAAGAAGGGCGCGCGCGGGCCCGGGGCCAGCCGCTTCGCGAGGCTCTTCCTGAACATTGTGCCTGGCAACGCGCTCATCGAGCCTCTCGTGGGGGAGGCGGTCATGCTTGCTGGATCCACGAGCTGGATGTCGCTGCACATCCCCGAGGGGAAGCTGCCCCTGTGGTCGGGCGACGACCAGAAGGGTGCCTTCTTCGCGTGGCGGGTGCCCCGTGCATGGCACCGCCACATGGCGGTGGGGCGGCCCCCGGCGGGCTCGATCTTCGGAAGGCAGGAGCCCGGGGTGTACCTCGCGTCGGCGGTGGTCGCGATGGGCTGGTCTTTGGCGGCCCCCGTGCACCAGCACATCCACAGGCGGCTGCGCCGCCTGCCACCGCTGCTGGGCGCGGGGCTGCCCCCGCAGGCGGAGTGGCGCAAGGATGCGTCACGGCCCGTCGCCGCCGCTTTGGAGGAAGGAGACTCAGCGTGGTGGCAGGTCTACGTCGACGACTTCGACGCACCCGAGATCGTGGAGGAGGTGCGCGCCAGACGCTTGATAGGCTCGCTGACGGAGATGCAGGTCAGGGCGCGCGCCAGCTATGACAGGGCTGGCGTCGCCTACTAAGCGGACAAGGCTTCTTGCAGGCAACTTCGGGTCGAGCGCATGTGGGCCGACGTCGATGGCGAGTCGGGCCGACTGGCCGCCCCCCTGGCCAAGTCGCTCGAGACGATCGCTCTGTGCCTAGCCTCCTCCAGGCTCGAGGCCGTGCCGTGGCGGCTCGCCATGGCGATCCTCGGGCGCTTCGCTAGGCTCGAGTTTCGGAGGCCCCTCGTCAGCGTGCTCAGCGAGGTCTGGAGGCTGAGCTCGCAGCGTGGCAACGTGAGGTTCTCGGCGGCGATGCTCGATGAGCTGCTGGCCGCCATGCTCGTGACGCCGATGGCCGCGACCTCGCCGCGGGCCGAGATCGAGGGCACGGCCGCGGTCTCGGGCGCGTCAGAGATCGGCGGGGGCGCGCGCGCGCGTCGGTGGGCCTCCGAGCCGAGGCGGAGGCCAGCCTCAGCAGCGCCTCGACGCTGGACGAGCAGATGCACCTGGGGGCTCGCCCGCTGCAGCTGCCCGCAGAGCCCTCGGAGCCCTGGACGGTCACCAACCCTCTCACCACCCACCAAGCCACCCCAACCCAACCCGAAGGCTCAGATTTACCCTCGATTTCTAGTGGGGGGGTCCGGGAACGTCGAAAAAACACGTATGGAACCCTTACCCCCCCCCCAACCCGAAATTCGGGCCTTCGGGTTGGGTTGGGGTGGTCTGGTAGGTGGTCACCCTCTCATCCCGCGGGCCGTGATGCTGAGGACGCCCAATGTGCTCCTCGTTGGCCTGTTCGACGGGATTGGGGGCTTGGCGGTGGCTTTCTCGCGCTCGCCTGTACGGGCCATGAGCTACGTCGCGGCGGAAACGGGCGCCAAGGCGCGCAGGGTGGTGCGCCTGCGCTGGCCAGGCGCGATCGACTGGGACGACGTGGCGCGGGTGGCGGCTGCTGTCGTGAACGAGCTGCGGAACGCCTAATGCGACGAGGTCGACCTCTGCGTGGCGGGTCCTCGTGCTGTGCCGACGTCCCAGGCTGTGCTGGATGAGCTGGGGGCCGCGCGCCACTGCCCCGCTCTCCCCGGTCGCGAGGGACGGGTGCCGCGAGGTCTGCGGGCAGGGGGGGCCCATCTGCGAGCTGGCCTGGCAGCGCGAGGGAGCCCGCCGGCTGGGGCTGCAGCAGGCCCCACGGCGGCGCGTGGTCGTTGGTTTGCGGACTCGCTCCGATATCACTTTGCCCTGTACGGGGAGGACAACCTGCAGCTGGACAGCGCTGCAGGCTCCGCCCCTCGCCTCCCCTCCAGCTCGGAAATGGAGAGGACGCTCGGCTTCGATGTGAACTACGCGCCCGTAGCCGCGAAGGGCTCGAACGAGCGCGGCTGCAGCGGCGCGCGGGCCTTCCTCCTGGGCAGCAGCTTCAGCGCCTATGTCGTCGCATGGCTGGCGCAGGCGGTGCTGCTGGAGGCGAAGACGCTGGGCGGGCCGCTGGAGGTGCAGGAGCTGGTGCACTTTGGCTGACGCCGACCGTCGCGGGGCGCCATCGGGAGGTACGAGAACGAGGCGGGGGGCCCAGACGCCTTGGCCTCGCGACGGCTGGCGCTGCACTGCCTGGCCCGAGCGGAGAAGGGCTGGACCGACGTGCCTGGACTGTGGCCTGCCTTAAAGGCCACGCGGGCGGCCGCGGTCGAGCCTCGATCCGCTGTCGCGGCGGTGGCGCGCGGCGCTGAGGACGGCGCGGCCTGCGGCCAAGAGCGCCCGCGTAAACGTTCGATAGCTGCAGGCGGCGGCGGCGGCGCTGCGGCGGCGCGCCCGCAAGGCGAGTCGGCGCTGGGGCAGGTGGCCCCATCTCGTCGACAGCCAGGTGGTCGCGGCGATCGTGGCGAAGGGCAGGAGCAGCAGCCGCCGCCTCCAGCCCGCGTTGGCCAGGTGGGCCGCGGTCGCGGTGGCCGCCGACATGTGCCCAGTCGTCGGCTACGTCGTGTCGGAGGACAACCCCGCCGACGGACCGTCGAGGAGGTTCTGGCGTGGCTCGCGGCTCAGGACCGCCGCGCCCAGGCCGCCCAAGCTGCACCTCTCGCGCCGCGGGGGCCCCCCGCCGCGCGTGCTCGGCTGTGGCCAGGCGCCCTGCGAGCCCAGTCGCTGTTCCTGCTCCGCGTGGGCGTTGCGACGAGACGCCGGCATTCCACTGCGGTCAGCCGCCTGCTGGAGCACCATGGCGTCGCAGGGGGCGGCGTCGAGGCGCTGGGCCACGAGGGCGAGGGCGCCGACGCGCTCGTCTCGGGGTACCTGGGGGTCCTCTGGGCTTCGGGCGCAGGCATCGCGGCGGCGAACAACGCGGTGGCTGGCGCGCGTTTCTTCAGCCCGCCTCTCAGACGCCGCTTGGACCTGAGCTGGGCGCTGCTGAAGACCCGGCGGAAGAGAGAGCCCGCGGAGCGCGTGCCCCCGTTCACGCCTGAGATCGCGGGGGCCATGGCTGGCCTAGCGCTGGAGGCAAGCTCCGTCGACGTGGCGTGCCACCTCATGGTTGCCTTCGAGGGCCTGCTGCGCGGCGGCGAGACCTTCGCGCTGCGCAGTGGCGACGTGGCTTTCCGAGGCCAGCGCGCCGCCCTCCGCATCGCCTCGTCTAAGGGCTCAGCGGGGCGCGACGCAGCGGAGGCGGTCGTCATCAGGGCGCCGATCACCCTCCAGCTGCCGCGGCTCGTCACGCGCGGTCTGGACGAGGGTGACAGGCTCAGCGCGCGGTCGCCGCGCCAGCTGCGGGCGGCCCTCGCAGCGCTTGTAGCAGGCCTCGGTTTCCAATGCCCGTTCAGCCGGCACAGCTGCCGCCGCGGCGGCGCGCCAGAGTGTTTCTTGCGGACCAAGCGTATGGAGCTCACCTTGGTCCGTGGGCGTTGGGCCAGCAGCCTCACGGCCCGTATATATGTGGAGGGCGCGCTGGCTGACCTCGCGCGGGTCCAGCGCGGTGATGCGCAGTCGACGCTCGTCCGACAGGGGCTTCGATCACTGCGCATCTTCTCCGAACTGCCCTAGTGCAGTATATGTTTTTATTTGTGTGTAAACGTTCACGTTTTTCAGCACCTCCTTCTCACCCACCCTTCCTCTCGAGGCTGGAGGCCCCATGGGCAAGCCAGCGTTGGCCTGTGGGGTGCCACGGCGTCCCTGTGGGGGTCCAGGGCCGTCGCGGGACGATGCGGCGGCCCACCGCCCTCAGCTTGGCGCAGCCGCTTCGGGGTCTGCACAGGGGCGCCGTGGTCGCAGGTGTTGGCAGTGTCTTGGGCGGGGCACAGGTTGTACGCAAAGAGGGGGCATCCCTTTTTTCCCAGGTCTGGCCTCAGAGGTCCTCTTCCTGTCTCGCCCATGGGCTAGCCAACGGTGGCCTGTGGGGTGCCACGTCGTTCCTGGGGGTCCTGGCCCGTCCTGGGCCGTTTCGGCGGCCCCCCGCTTTCGGCGAGGCGCAGCTGTTGCGTGAGCGTGCCAGGGACGACGTGGCCGCAGGTGTTGGTGGTGTTTTGAAAGGGTTCAGGTTACAGGCAAGAGGTTAAGACCTACTTCTCACCCGCCCCACCTCTTCGGAGTCCCCTCGCAGGCGAGAGGCGGCGGCCCTCTCCCGACCCACCTTCGACAAACCTCGTCCCGATCGCCCCGAGAGAAGGCGCGGGCTGCAGGGTGAGGCGGCGCGGTCAGAGGCAGAGAGGATTTTCTTAACCGGCCTCACGGCCACTAGGGTTGGGTGTGGAACTACGGGGGGGGGCTTAAAAGCGGCCCGTTAGGCCAACGTGTGGGGAAATTGGGCTACGCTCGGCGTCCCCACCAGCGTTTCGGGAGAGGGCGGCTTGCAGTCAGGGGCCGCCCTCGGGGGCCCGCCGACGCGGTCGGTGGAGGGCCCCCCGATTCGGGCCGAATGCTCTCGGACGAGGCGCTGCGTTCCCTGGGGCCGCGGCGCTTGTCCGCGGAAACGATACTGGGGGGTTAGAGGGGCGTCAGAGCGTAGTTTCCATTCGCAAGAGAGCGCCTGCCCCAAAAAATGTATGGCCGTATACACGCATGTGTATGTTCATACGATGAGGGTGGGTGCGCTTATCGCCGTCTGCTACACGTAGCCTCTTGAGGCTCCTTCCTACTGACCACCCTGTGTAGCTTGCTCGTGTGTTATCCCGATATGATGCCTGAGCCCAGGGGGTACACTCGGCGTCCCCCCCAGCGTTTCGGGAGACGGCGGCTTGCGGTCAGGGGCCGCCCTTGGGGGCCCGCCGACGCGGTCGGTGGAGGGCCCCCCGATTCGGGCCGAATGCTCTCGGACGGGGCGCTGCGTTCCTTGGGGCCGCGGCGCTTGTCCTCGGAAGCGATACTGGGGTATTAGAGGGGCGTCAGAGCGTAGTGACCATTGGCGAAGGAGCGCCTGCCCCAATACACGTGTATATATGTGCATATATATATATATATATATATATATATATATATATATATTAACAAGACATCATTGGCGCTTCGCGCCGTCATTTTTGGTCTTTCAGGGTTGGCATGCAGACAAAAAGGCGATAAGGTAAAACTGCACATTTAGCAACAACTCCTTGTTGTTTTTTCTAGCATCGTCGCTGTAACAATGTTATTCGTGATCCTTCCCTCATGTTTCCTCTTCCTCTTCCTCATTCTCGCCCTACTCTGCGAGTTCGCCACCATCCGTAGTGATTTGTGTGGAGGCTCATCCTAGGAGAGTCTCTTGTAATTCTCATGAAGGTTTTGAAGGGTTTGTTGGGGCCTTCTGGCAGCCTCCTGGGTTCCCTCTGGGGGCCACGGGGAGCTCACCCTGGCCACCCTGCTTCCAGCCGCGGTTTCCCTGAACGACGAGGTCACTATTTGGAATGATTCGGGAGGCGTCTTGGGGCCACCTTGGGCCGTCATGGGGCTCCCTTGGCTAAAGACGCCGCTGTGGTCCCAGGGGGCCCAGGGGCGGGCGGGGGGCGTGGCGGGGCGCGCTGCGGGCAGGGCGCGGGGGGAGGGGGGGGGGTCGGGGCGGCCTGAGCAGGGCGCTGCTCCCCCTCCGCCTCCCCGCGGGACTCCGACGAGGAGAGCAGGCCCCCGACCAGCGCCATGGGCGGCCGCCTCTGCCCGGCGACCCGGGTTCTGCGCTGCTGCTGCTGCTGCGGCCGCGCGCGGGCTCCGCAGGCCGCGCCATTGCTGGGCCCCGACGCCCCCTTCCCCTTCGTCGTCGGGCCGGGGGAGCAGGCGCCCCGCGTGCGGTGGCGCGACCTGATGCCGGAGTGCATGTACGACAGGACGGTGCGTCGGGGGATGGGCAGGACCCCCCACAGTGGCACGTCGATTCGTGCATTGTCCGTTTGCGGTTCTCGAGAGGGCGCCGCGGCCGTCGTTTTCCA
Source organism: Prorocentrum cordatum (assembly GCA_963575745.1). Taxonomy (NCBI): domain Eukaryota; class Dinophyceae; order Prorocentrales; family Prorocentraceae; genus Prorocentrum; species Prorocentrum cordatum. The sequence continues at coordinate 686,779 of CAUYUJ010009113.1, forward strand.
GGCCTGCGCCCGCCAGGCTTGGGCCTCAGGGCGTTTTCACTAAACCGCGTTTTACTAAAGGGGGGTCTGTCCATCCCCGAGGTGCGGGATGTGGCCATTCGCGTCCACGAGGAGAAGAACGATGAGCCGATCCCGCTGCAGTGCGTGGTCGGCCCCGCCGTCCCCATCGCGTTCTTTGCCTTGTGCGTGACCTGGATGGCGTGGGAGGCTGTGCCTGTCTTCGCGCAGACATTGTCCAAGCCACCCACCAGCGACTTGCAGTTCCATTGGGCGAATTGGTACTGCGAGACCTTTGCGATGGTGTTCTGGGGAGCAGTCCTGTGGGCGATGGTCTGCTTGGACTTCCGCTGTGCGAAGTATGCCTGGATCCCACAGTTGCAACTGACCACCCATTTCTCTGTGTTGGGATTCAAGACCAAGTGGAGCACGTTCCTCGTCGTTGAGTCCGTCGTGTCCTTCATCGGAAAGGTCGACCTAATCACGAGCGGTTTGTTCCTCGCAGCGGCCCAGGAAGTGGCCAACGAGCAAACTCACCTCGGAAGCCAGGTGCACTGCGTCTGGTCGGAAATTCACCCATGGAGCCCGTTATCTCTGGTCGGTCTCGTAAGTGTCTCGTGGTGGGCGATGTTGCTCCAGCCTGCGTTCCTTATTGTGAAAGCGATGCCGGCTCAGACTCTGAGGTATTGGTTCAACAGTCTGGGCGGAGATCGCGGGGAGCGGTGGTGGCAGTCCATCAAAAGGTGTCGGAGGTGGAAGAACGACCGGGGGAGTGAAGACCCACAACGCTACGACGTGGAAAGTTACGAGGTGCGGTATTTGGAAGCAACCAGTGAATCTGCCCTGGCGTTCATGGACAAGAGGGCGAACGACCACAGCAGGGGCCACTACTACCCCACTTTGCTCTGCAGCGGCGATGAGATGAGCAGCCATTCCACCGCTTTCTGGCCGCTGGCGGATGCCTCTCGCATGCAGCTCGCCACCACGATGCGCAGCGAGTACACCCGGCTCTTGGTTCGGGCGTGCCTAGACCGCGGCAACGAGAAGTCAGCAGGCGGTCACATGAAGCGTCAGATGGAATCCATAATCGTCAAGGTATTCTTCTCGGGAATTGTCCAGGCATTGTTCCAGTTGAATCTGTCGCTGGAGCTACTGAACATGGCACGCGCTGTCACTGGCGAATTCCCGAGGACTGCGGGCCTTGCTGCTTTTGTGACGCTTGTAAACATCATGAAGACACTGAAGGATGCTTTTAAGGTTCATGCATGGATTTCCAAACACGACCTGAGCGCATTCAGGGAGGTGGAGCGGCGTAATGCGCTGAGGCGCCGCACGATCCAGCTGCGGTGTGTGATTGTTCTGCACACAGTGCTGATGTTCGCCACTGCGATTAAGCTCTGGTTGGTAATGCAGCCACTCTTAGATCCTAGCATCTGTCCGCAAGGCCTCTTCCAGTTTGATGCTCTCGGCTGCGTAAAATTGCCGCCGAAGTGCTTGTACGGTGCTTGAGGCTCATACCACCCTGAAGATTATGCAGTTCGAGATCCATCCTGTTGCGGCCCCTGTCCCATTCAATTGTTATTACGCCAGGGTGGTAGGCACAGGTTACGGGCCGCTTTGTAGACACGTATTTGCGGCAGGGTTTTGTGCAGGGTGGGCGTTTCGCCCCGTTGCGTGAGAATCAGGATGTTTGTATGCCTGTCTGCTTGAGTGCCTAGTACACCTTAGGCGATGCTTAAGAAAACCTAAGTTTTCGGCCAGAGGCTCGATTATTCTTAATGATTCAATGTAAATCCTAAGATTGTAATAGAAATGTTGGGTTTTAGTTCAAGTTCTGAGACGATGAATTTCTTAACCCATGATTTCTTGAGCATTTCGCAGGGTGTAGATTTGTGCACACTAGCTCAGGCATGTCATGGCCACAGTCAATCCTCACAGAACTCGAGAGCTGGCGCAGCGCGCCCCTGAAAAAAGTGCTGACGCTCCTGACGCTCCTGACGCTCCTTGACGCTCTGACGCCCCTGAAGCCCCTGACACTCCAGGCGTCAGGGGCGTCAGGAGCGTCAGGGGCGTCAGGGGCGTCAGGGGCGTCAGGGGCGTCAGGGGCGTCAGGAGCGTCAGGAGCGTCAGGAGCGTCAGGAGCCGCAGGAGCGTCAAGAGCGTCAGGAGCGTTAAAAGCGTCAAAAGCGTCAGGGAGCGCCAGGGAGCGTCAGGGAGCGTCGGGGGGCGTCGGGGGCGCCAGGAGCGCCAGGAGCGCCAGGGGCGTCCACAACTCCGGCGCCGCCGCCCGAGACTTCCTCGCATTTCCGGCTCCGCCGCTCGAGACGCGGTGAGGCTGGAGGACGGAAGGGGGGGAGGGAGAGGGGGGCTCGACGGAGACAGGAGGGAGGAAGGCTGGGAAGGGGGGAGGCTGGCTGGAAGGGGAGAGGCTGGAGGGAGGGAGGGGGGAGGACGGAAAGAGGGTGGATGGAGGGAGGCTCGAGGGATGAAAAGGCGGCCGGCGGGAGGCTGGATGGAGGGGCGCTGGATGGTGAAGGGGTGGGGGAAGCACGGATGAAGGGATGGAGGGGCGCTGGATGGAGGGATGGGGTTGGATGGAGTCACGGGTCGGAGGAGGGATGCTGGAGGGATGGAGGGAAGCTGGATGGAAGGAGTGAGGAGTGAGGAGTGAGGAGGAGGAGGAGGAGGAGGAGGAGGAGGAGGAGGAGAACGAATGGTAAGAAGCGGATAGGGGACACTTTTAGCCCAACCTCTCGATCGACGGATTTGGCAAGTGAATTGCGACGCGATGGTATCAGAGCAGGTCCCGGGGATGTCCCGTACGAGGCGCTCGATTGGCATCCCCGACTCCTTTGCATTTACAGTGAGCGGCTTGAGTAAGGAACACTTATTTTTCAAAAGGGGCTCGGTCGTTCCTTAAGGCTTGCATGCGTTACGTATCGTTCCTTATGCGTTTTATATTATTTATCGTTCCTTATGCTTTTTTCCTTGGAAAACAGGGGCTTCGTTCCTTATTAAACGTTCCTTAGGTCAGGCCGATGACATTAGAGCCCCACTCGGGGGGCCCTCGTCGCCACGACTGGATTCGCTTTCGCTTGCGCCACAGTGATTCACCACGGTGGGCACGGCTTACACCACGGTGGGCGCGGCTCTTGGCGGCCAATATCCGGTCCTATTGGCTGCCATCGGGTGCTATCTGCTTCTGTCGGCTCCTGGCGGCTACACTCGGCTGTTATACGATCTTGCATGCTTACACTAGAACTACCCGAGTGTTAAGCCCAGGGTGACGAGGGGGAAGCAATAAGGAGCATCCTCACCTTTCCTCCTCTTCTTCCTTCGGTTTTCCTGCTCACGCCCTTCACTATCCCGTTACTGCTTCTTCTCATGTTGCTCCACGTTCTCCACCTCGCCTTCCTCGTCTTTCCTCCCGCCACCGTGCCTGGGATTGTGGTCATGGGCTTCTTGGATGTTCGTCGAGATGTCGCGGGAGATCTCTGGAGGACCTGTTGGAGGCAGTTGCGATGTGATGTCTCTTGGGGTCGTTCTGGGGCTTTGGTGTGGCTCGGGGGCTTCTTGGGGGGTTTCTTGGGGGCCTCTTGGGGTCTCCTGGTGGCATCTTGGGGCGGAAAGCTCGAGCTGTCGGTTCGGGCTCAACCCCGGGAAGCACGCGACGAGGACTAAAGCTTGGAGTATCAGGCAGGGGACCTGGGGGCATTCCAACTCGCGCCTCAGGGCGCGGTGGCGGATTCGGCCACCCCGTTCGTCTTCCTCTCCTCCATTCCTCCTCGCCCATCGGCCGCCGCGTCAGCGATCTACGTGCCAGTCGTTTGCCTAGCCCCCCCCCCTCGACTTCCTCTTTCCTCTCGCTCTGCCGCCCGCGCTCGGAGAGAGCAGGATGAGGCAGGGATGTCCAGACGATGAGGGAGATGAGGAGCACGAGAAGGAGCGTGCGGAGGAGGGACATGCCCCGCGCGGGCAGGTGACATCGCGCTGTGTTTTTTCCCGCCCACCACAGGTGGGGGATCCTACACGGGGGGATCTTACACGGGGGGGTGCTCTTACGGCGGCGACTGGCCCTGGAGCCCGACGACGGCCCCTTAGGGGCCGAAACCGTGCCGGAAACGTAGTCGTCGTTTCCGCCGCCGCCGCCGGTTCCGCCGTCGTCGTCGTCGTCGTCGTCGTCGTCGTCGTCATCGCCGTCGCTGCATCGTCGTTGTCGTCGCCGCTCCCGCCGCCGCCGTCGCCGCCGCCGTCGTCCACCGTCGTCGTCCGTTCGCCGTCGATCGTCGTCGTCGCGGTGCTCGGTTTTCGGCCCCTGGGGGGCCCCTTTCGGGCCCCGGTGCCCTCGGCAGCGGATCCGGCGTCCAAAATTGCCACGAGGGGAGGCCCCCGGGGACGCCGTCGTCGTCGTCGTCGTCGGTCGTCGTCGTCCGTCGTCGTCGTCGTCGTCGTCCGTCGTCGTCGTGGGCCGTCCTTGTCCTCGTCGTCGCCGTCGTGCGTCGTTGTCGTCGTCGTCGTCGCGCAACTCGTCGTCGCCGCCGCCGGCGTCGCCGTCGTCGATCGTCGTCGGAGGTTTTCTGGGATTTTCGAAGGTTCCGAAGTCTTCGGCGGTCCTAGGAAGTCTTCGAAGGTTTTCGGTAGCTCTCGGAAGTTTCGTCGAAAGTTTTCACATCCTCGAGGGCTCTCGGAGGCTCTCGGAAGTCCTCGAACGCTCCCGGAAGCCTTCGGAGGTCCTCGGAGGCCCTCTTCGCCGCCGCCGAAGCCGTCGCCGCCGCCGCCGCATGCCGCCGCCGCCGCCACCGCCGTCGTCGTCGTCGTCGTCGTCGTCGTCGTCGTCGTCGTCGTCGTCGTCGTCGTCGTCGTCGTCGTAGTATGTCGTAGATTTTTTGTCGATCCCCGACCTTCAAGGATTCTTCCTCGCTTCCGGCCCCTGGGGGCCGCTTTCGGGGCCCGGGACCGTCAGAAACGAGTCCAGGACGAAAAACTACCCCGGGTTGCCGTCGTCGTCGCGCATATCTCCGACGAAGGCATCTATACACCACCACCGTGTCAGGCCAGGGCCATCCTGGGCCCCAGGATGGTGTATCGACCCTCCTGACCTCGGCCAGGAGGGCGTATACACTATGCCAGGGCCAGGATGGCCCTGGCATGGCGCGGTGGTGGTGTATAGATGCCTTCAGCGTATAATGTCCTCCCCGTCCTCTCCTCCTGTCAGGCTTCGAGGGCCGAGACCTCCTTGTGAGCGCATCAGGGTGTCTTGGGATGGCCCCTCGTCGTGGGCCTTCCAGGGGGCTCTCGGGGGCCCTTCTTGGAGGGCTTCCTGGGAGCCTCTGAGTAACCTTTGTGGAACTCTCTTGGGGCCTCCTTGGAGCCTCCTGGGAGCATCTGGGGGGCCTTTTGGGGCCTCTTGAGGGTCTCGTGTTGACTTGCTGGCGGTCTCGGGGGTCGACTTGGGCAGAGGGCTCGAAATATCTGTGCGTGTTCCCGTCTTTGGATTCTCTTGAGGCTCTCTTGGGCCGTCTTGGGGGCATGTTTGGCCGTCTTAGGGCTCTCTCCCCAGAGGCCCCCAACACACCCCAGACTCCTGAGAAGCCCCGAAAAAGCCCCGACGCGGCCCCAAACACGGCCCTCAAGTTGGGACTCTGCTCCCTATCCTCTTCCTCGACATCTTCTCGTCCATCCGCTTGGGCTGTCCTGGGGGCCACCCTGGGCGAACCTGGAGGCCCTCTTGGACCGTCTTGGCCGTCTCTCCCGGGTTTCGCGGGCGGCTGGCGGGCTGGGCCAAGACCCCATCTGGGAGTGCTTTGGACAAGAGACAACACCTTTCAGAAATTTAGCACGCCCTCCTCCCTCCTCCCTCTCTCCCTCCTCCCTCCTGCCTCCTCCCTCCTCCCTCCTCCCCCCTCCCTCCTCCCCCCTCCCCCCTCCTCCCTCCCTCCTCCCGCCTCCCTCCTCCCTCCTCCCCCCTCCCCGCTCCTCCCTCCTCCCGCCTCGTGCACCCGTGTGATAAATCACTAGGGAGCGGCGGATGCAATGGCCTTCGGCCCATCGCGCCACCGTGCCTGGGTTGTCGATGGTCTCGGGGGCCTCTCGGAGGGCTCTCGCGGGCATCTTGGGGGCCACCGTCTTGGCCGTCTTCGACGCGATGGAGCCAATGCGGAACGAATTTTACGGGGCTTTCCGGGTGGCCAGCGGGTTGGGCCGAGACCCTATTGGGAGTTTGTTTGAAAAGAAACAACATCTTTCAGAAATTTGCTCGCCGTGCACCCGTGTGATAAATCACCAGGGAGCGGCGGATGCAATGGCCTTCGACCCATCGCGCCACCGTGCCTGGGTTGTCGATGGTCTCGGGGGCCTCTCGGAGGGCTCTCGCGGGCATCTTGGGGGCCTCCAGGGTCCTCCTGGGGGCCTCTTCGGTGCCTCTTCGGCGCCTAGCTTCGAGGGGGGTCCAAGAAAGGCCCAGGAGGGCATCGAGAGCTCGCGGAGGGATATTTCAGGACAGCACCCGGGGGCGCCCAAGGTAAGTACAATCAAGCCCCCAGGGAGGTGGCGCCTCTAGAGCGAAGCCCTGAGAGGCTCGAAACACCTGCAGCCACTACGCGGTAAGTCCGTGTAGTGTCGACGCGGCGGCGACCTTGTGCGCAGGCCTTCAAGGTTGAACGACCCCAGTGGCGGCGAGCGAGCCGGCCCGTATCCAACGATCTGTGCTATCGAGAAGCCGCGATCTTTTCGTCTCGTGATTACCATATCACTACAGTTTCTTCGGCACTGACTGCAGTACTGACTGGGCGCCCCCCTCCCCCGCCGCCGTCATTTTGAGCTGATTTTGGCCAGCGAGCCCGGCACCATTTTGTGCGACCGCAGGCGGGTTGAAATGCGTCGCTTGGTTGGGAATTGAAAAGTATCGCCGTTCCGCGTCACGCGGCACGCCTTTTCATAGAATTGCAAATCTTTCTTTGGAGAGTCGCGTTGCACGCATGCTCTTCAAGGGAACTCAAACAGTTCTCCTGTGAGAGAATCATATGACTTGCGTTATCGCTTCATGCGGACAAAGCTTGATGTGTTTTTGTTTGCTTTGACTTCCCGTCCTTCTGGTCTCATAATATATAATGTGCTCGCTTTTATCACTATGATGTTTTGAGTTCCAGATATCTTTATTTTCGTTGTACTTATAGCCAACATGCTGCAACATGCTGCCGGTCATAATAATTCTGCACTTGTTACAAGACGATTCACCGGCATTTTTTATGGGGAGTTCCAACATAATTGCATTCGTTTGTTTGCCTCGCCGCCATTTTGTGTGTGTGTGTTTGTGTTGTTGTTCCTCTGCTTTCGATGCGTCTATTACTGTTTCATGTTTTTTCTCCGCCGCCCGCTTATTGTCTGATATAGAGTATGCTGTATTCTTTCCGCTGTGATATTACCATGATTGATTAATTCAAATCCTTACCTCTCCTCCTTTTCTCAAATCGTTGATTCCCACTGTTTTTTCCTACGTTTTTCGTCTTTCACGTTTTCCCGCTTCCAATGCTCAACGACCGAGGAACTTGAACAACAACGGAAATTCCAGATCTTCTTGTTGTTCAAGTTGGGACTCTTACTCCCCATCCTCTTCCCCGAGCCCCATCAAGACGTCGGGGTCACATGCAAATATTATTCGGGAATGCTGTTGGATTCTCTGACGCTGTCTTGGAACTCTCTTGGATCGTATTCGTGTCATCTTGCCCCCCCCCCTGAAGCCGCAGTAGAAATCGAGATCCCATGATGCCATGAGTTGAAAAAGAAACAGAAATTCTAGAAGTCTTTATTTTTTCTCAAAGCCAACCCCTGCTTGTGTTTGCACGAAGACCCCGAGAGGCATCCCAACAGACCGTGGCCTGAATCCAGAAAATTTCTAACCCACAGCCCAGGCACGGCAACTTGAACAAACAAGGAAATCTTACAATTTGTTTTTCTAGTATCTTCTCTTGCACAGCAGACCACAGGCAAGGCCTCCCTCATCTCCCAGATAGTAACATACAATAACCCAGGAAGCTTTCGAGGGCCCCAAATCGTCGAACACCTTACGGAAATTAATGAGTTCTGCGATACCGCAGCTCCCCGTCTATACGATTTCGAGGCTTGCGCAGGGGCTCCAAGAGAATCCCTGGATGCAAGAAGCGATAAACATGAGATTCCATGAGTTAGCCCATCAAGCCTAGCTAGAACTTGAGCGCGCGCGAAGCGCGCTCGATGGCTCTGTTATATATATATATGTATATATACACACAAGTGGCACACGTGTGCCCAGGCTCATACAAAAAACTGAAGGGGCGTTTGAAGCAGGAGTGAAATGCAACATCGAAGTCGCACTCGAGCGCAAGTGGGGTTGCCACACCTTGCGATGTGTGTACCAGGGCCCCCAGGAAGCCTTGGGAGGCCCGACTTGGATACCAGAAGAGGCTCCAGGAGGCCCCAGGATTGTGAGTGTTGTGCGTGCGTGTGTGTGTGTGTGTGTGTGTGTGTGTGTTTGTGATGTATGCTTCGTGTGGTGCGTGCTTTTTGTGTGTTGTAGGTGTTAGGTGTGTGTGTGTGTGTGTGTGTGTGTGTGTGTGTGTGTGTGTGTGTGTGTGTCTGTGTGTGTTATGTTTGTCTAGCGTGTGATGTGTTGGGCGTGATTTGTGTCTCTGTGTGCATGTAGTTCTGAAGCCCCAGGAGGCCCCAGGAGGCCCCAGGCGGCCTCAGGAGGCTCCAGGAGACCCCAGGAGGCTTCAGGAGGCCCCAAGAGGCCTCCAGGAGGCCGCAGGAGGCCCCAGGAGGCCCCAGGAGGTTTCAGGACACCGCCAGGAGGCTCCGAGGCGGGGTCTGGGGTGCCAGAAGGTTCAGAAGGCCCAGGAGGCCCCAGGAGGTTCCAGGAGGCCCCCAGGAGGCTCCGAGGCGGGGTCTGGGGCTCGATTTTGGAAGGAGTTTTCAAGCGAAACCGCCATTCACTGAGAATCGGGGTCACAATTATTGAAATTACCATGTGTTTCTGAAGGTTGTATGTTAAAATGTTGAATTTCCCATGTGTTTTTGGACCCTGACGTCGCGATCTGCGTGAGGGGTGCCATCGATTTTCAGAATTTCGAGGATGTCTCGAGCGAAACGCCCAGACAAATCGCGGACGCGTGCGCATTAATCGCCTCTGAGCTCTACTCCCTCGGAGAGGTGCGTATGAGAATATATATATATATATATATATATATATATATATACATACATACATACATATATATAGATGAAAGAGCGCGTTCTGTGGTCGCTTGGAGGGGGGGGGGGAACCACCCTACTTCTCCTCTCTCTCTCTCTCTCCTCGGCTGGCGGCGGCGGAGGCGGGGACGACGATTTTCTTTTCTGGGCCAGCGTCGGCGCCTGCGGCGGCGGTCGGCGGCGGCGGGGAGCGTCGACGAGGACGACGGTGGTGGTGGTGGTGGTGGTGGTGGTGGTGGTGGTGGTGGTGGTGTGTGGTGGTGGGTGGTGGTTGTGGCGGTGGTGGGTTGTGGTGGTGGTGGTGGTGTGGTGGTTTGTTGTGGTGGTTGTGGTGGTGGTGTGGTGGTGGTGTGGTGGTGGTGGTGGTGGTGGTGTGGTGGTGGTGGTGTGGTGGTGTGGTGTGGGTGGTGGAGTGGTGGTGGTGGTGGTGGTGGTGGCTGGTGTGGTGGTGGTGGTGGTGGTGGTGGTGGTGTGTGGTGGTTTGTGGTGGTGGTGGTGGGTTGTGCTGCTGGTAGTGGTGGTGGTTGTGGCGGCGGTGGTGGTGGCGTGGTAGAGATGTGGTGGTGGTGGTGGTAGTGGTGGTGGGTTTTTGTGGTGGTGGTGGTGATGGTGAGTTGTGGTGGTGGTGGTTGTGGTGGTGGTGGCTGTGGTGGTGGTGGTGGTTGTGTGGTGGGTTGTTGGTGGTGGTGGTGGGTTGAGGCGGTGGTGGTGGTGGTAGTGTTGGTGGTGGTGGTAGTGGTGGTTATCATTACTGCGTCCCCGCCGTCGCCGGCGCCACCGCTGGCGCTGCTGGCCGCCGCCAGCGCTAGCGCTGGCGCCAGGGGGGGGGGTTGAACCCCCCCCCGTCGGCGCCAGGGGGGGGAGGGGGGGGTTGACCCCCCCCGCCTTGGGCTCCCTCTGGTCATCGTCGCTGCGTCCCCGTCGTCGGCGCTGCTGGCGGCCGCCGGCGCCGGCGCCGAGTGGGGGGGCGGCCCCAACCCCCCACCCTCCTTGGGAGGGGCGGGGGGGTCGGGAGGGGGTGGGTGGGGGGGAGGGGCCTTCGAGGGGAGTCCCCCTGGTTTTGATCGACGGCGCCGAGTGTTGGGGGGGGCCCACGCCCCAGTTCGAAACGCGCCGCCGAAAGTTCCCAAGGCAAGCGCCAGCGAAACGCGTTCTCTCATGTGTATATATATATATATGTCTGTAGATAGATATGTGTGAAAATTCGCATGTTTGCTTGTATACATATTATATACATATGTGTATTAATTCGGATGTTTGTGCGCGTACATTATATATACACACATATGTATGTATATGCACATTCAGATACATACACGTACATGCATGCAGTGGGAACGCGTGGGCCTCCACCAGTTGGTCATTGCACCGCGCCCATCCAGCTTGACGACGAACCGAGGGAGAGGAAGCGGAGGAGGGGAGACGGACGAGGAATTGCAGGAGCCGGGGGTCGAATGTGGATTCTCCTCTCGCAGCAGCACGGTCCCCCTTGGCAGCCCCGGAGAGGACGCCTGCCACCTCCTGCTGAGCGAGGCTGGCCTGCTCCGCAGCAGCAGAGGGCCGCTGCCCTCGGCGCGCCCGCGCGCCCGGCCTTTGGGAGCTGGGGCGGCGGTGTGCTTCCTCCCCGTCGTGCTCCGTGCCGCCCGCCAGCACGGCGGGCAGGGGAAGGGGTGGACGAATGGCCCCAGGGAGGGTGGGAGGGAGGAGGAGGAGGAGGAGACGGAAAAGAGGAGGAGCAGGAGGAGGAGGCGGAGGAGGAGGAGGATGATGATGGATGAGGAGGAGGATGGATAAGGAAACAGGAGGGAGCAGTGACGGAGGAGGGAGAGGCGGAGCATGAGCAGGAAGGGTAGAAAAGAGGATGGAGAGGAGGACCAGTGTAAGCCAAAGGCGCATCAACGATGTTGCAGTACACGCTCCCTCCAAGTTCCCTCTTCATGAGTTCTTTAAAGAATTCTGCTCATTGCGGGAAGTGCCCCTTTGGAAGACAACGGTTTGAGAACCTCCAACCACGGAAAAACATTATTCTTGGGACTTCATCGCCGTGAAGCTAATGACGGTTGCGCCTCGACTGTTCTAAATCGCGTGAGAACACCATTCTTGCGACCTCAACACTGCGAATCAACGTGATTGTTGCGTCCTGACCGTCGTAAATCGTGCCAAACAAAATTCCTGGGCTTGGGACTTAAACCATACGAATCCTTGAGACGGCTGCAACCTTTTAAGACGAATGCCCGTGGCGCTGTGGCAAGAGCCCCATTTTGAAAACGGCCCGTTCTCCATCCTTGGACCTGCTGCAATGTCGGAAGAGTGTGCGCTGCACAAAGGCGAGAGTCACAGCTTCAAAACGAACGTGGAGGAGGAGGAGGAGGAGGAGGAGGAGGAGGAGCAGGAGGAGGAGTGGGACGAAAAGGAGGAGAGGGAGGGGAGAGGAGAAGGATGGAGAAGGGGGCGGATAAGCTGGGTGCGCCCGCGCCATATTTGACATCCTACCCCTCCCACGCACCACTTCCCATTGCGCTGACGTTTTCTCTATCCGCCGACGCGCGTCATTGCGGACCTGGAATTCCAAATTCGCAATCGGATAAAGGGGATCTGCGTACATCGGGGGAGGAGTTGGCGGATGAGCAGGAGGAAAAGGAGGAGGAAGGAGGAGGTTGAGGAAGACCAGCACCAGCAGGAGCTGGAGTGGAAGGAGCGGGAAGAGCAGGAGGACCGGTGGAAGGTGGCAGAGAGAAAAGTAGTAGGCCGACAACGATGAGCCAAGACTCGGATCCTGGAAAGTGGCCCGCGCTTCAACGAGATTGCCAGTCTAAGCTACGAGAGCAAAGCGCGGATCCTAAAATGAGGCCCACGCTGCAGCGGCAGCACCATTCTGAAGGACCGAAAACGACTGGAGTGTACACTTGTTCAATCGAGAGATCCAGCCATGTGCAAGTGTGAGTGCCGCAAGGCAGGTGGGACGAAGGAAGGGGAAGCTCCCCATAGGGCCACGAAACGTGTGAAGGGTGTGTCGACATATGCCGACATGGGCGGGGGGGGCGCATGCGAACCTTCACATAAAATCCTCCGGAGGTGCCTCCTATGGGGCCACGAAGCGTGTGCTGAGTGTGCCGACATGGGCTGGGGGGCGCATGCGAACTCCCCCCCTTGGGTGCTTCGGTGAAGCTCCCTGTGGGGCCACAGAACGTGTGAGGGAGCGCATCAGACATGGTATCAGTGGAAGCGTGCGAGCTCTGCCACAAGGGCCGTCGGTGGAGCTCCCCGCGGGGCCATGCAATGTGTGACTGGTGTGCCGGAAACGGCTGGCGGACGCATGCGAATTCTGCCACATCTTGCCTTCGGAGGAGCTCCCTGTGGGACCACGAAGCGTGTGATGCGTGTGCCGAATTAGGCAGAGGGACGCATGCGAACCCTGCAACTGGGGCCTTCGGTGGAGCGCCCTGTGTGGCCACGAAGCGTGTGTGGGGTCTCCCAGAATGGGCTGGGGGACGCATGCGAACCCTGCCACTGGAGCTTTCGGTGGGGCTCCCTGTGGGGTCACGGAGCGTGTGAGGTGTGCCGAAAGGGGTTGGGGGACGCATGCGAGCCTTGCCACAAGAGCATTCGGTGGAGCTCCTTGTGGGGCCACGAAACGTGTGAGGGCTTTGGAGAACCACATTCAAAGCCCTCTCCTGGTGGCTTCGGTGGAGCTCCCAGAATGGGGTCACGAAGCGCGTGAAAGCTGCGGAGAATCACATGCCAAACCACTCCTGGGAGCTTCGGAGGAGCCCCCTCTGGGGGCGTGTGAGGGGTGCGCCGAAGTGCTTGCTTGATATGCAGAGAGCAGAGGCAGGGACGGGGAGGCAGGGACGAGAGGAGAGAGGAGGGGCAGAGGGAGGAAGGAGGAGGAGGAGGAGGAGGAGGAGAAGGAGGAGGAGGAGGAGGAGGAGGAGTGGACGCGGGCTGTCTCGTCAAAACGAGGGCCCACCACCACCCACAGGATGGTCGGGAAACCAATGTGAAGCACCGAAAGAGGTAAACAATTGCGTGGAGCGTCTCCGCCTCCGCCAGTTGGACGCTGCTTATTCAAAAAAAGTGCACGTATTCACATGCGAAGCGACCTCATCACCAACCCAGGGGCGCTGGTGCACAGCACGGTAGTGTCCTTATTGCGGCGAGTGTAAGTGTGGCCTAGTTTGGGCCACCTCGTCTCCGAGTGCAAGAGCGAGTCATTCGGCGACTTCCGGGGGCAAGTCAATGCTTACAGCACACCTTTCCGGTGGGGAAGACAACCTCGAGTTACGATTGCATCGGGAGGGGTTATTTTCCAGCCGCATGTTTCATGCAAGTGGCGCAGCGAGCTCATGGTCGCCGTAGTGCACATGGGCTTGTTGGTCCCTGATACGCTTTGTAATGATTGTTAACATGCATCCCGAAGAGCACCTTCACTCTCCTTACTTTGTCTTGCCGCTCTTCATGTTTCTCGATATTCCATATTTCTCAAGTCTGTCCAATTTCTATCTTACGATAGGTTGTTCCTGATGACCACCTAGACCACACGTACGTATAGGGGGCCATGTGGGTCGGGTTGTGCGTCCGATAGGACATGGGGTCAGGCGTTGGGCCGGGGTATTGCGTCGGGTAAGGTATCGGGCAAGGGTGAGGCGTCAGGCGGCGTAGGGATAGGGGAGTTAGAAGGGGCGCGAGGTGGGGCTTCGGACAGGCAAGTGGGGGACCGCGTCTAAGCTGCCGCCGTCCTCTTTGCGTTTGCGCCTCTCCTCAAAGCCCCTGCCTATCCATATCCTCCTGCTGTCATGCCTCGCCTCTTGCTCCTCGAGCTGCTCGCAGCATCTGCCCTGGTCGGTGTCCGAATCGGTCTTCTCGTTGGCCTGGGAGTCGGCGTGCCTCCTCGGTCCATCCTTCGCCGCATTCGCTGGCCGCGCCCCGCTCGAAAGCTTCGAGATGGGCGTCCAAGGCCCTTGCGTCCTTATCGCGCATCCTTACTGTACTGGTTGACTGTAGCCTGGGGGTCGGCGCGCTGGTCCGCCCAGTGTGCCGCAGCGAGCTGCCACGGCCTCTGCGGGCGACGCACGATGCGGGCGGCGGCCCCGGCAGGCTGGCGCCCTCTTCGGTGCTGGGGCAGGTGCTGGCGTCGGCGTCGGCGTAGACGCGCAGGCGCCGGCGCTGGTGTGGGGGGAGGATTCTCTCTCCCGAGATCCTGGCGTTGCAGTCTTTTCACACCGGGCGCTTTCGCTCGGCGTCGGGCCCCGGGGCCCTCGCAGATCGATCCGGCTCGGAGAGTGACGCGGAAAGATCGGGTCTTGGGTTCTTGGCGTGATTTTTCGCGAAGTTGCAACTTCTTCGTAATGTCGGCTCGCAGGGTTTGCCGGTGACGGCCTCCAGGACCGCGACGAGGTCCGCGCCTCGCGCGCGGTGTAGACCACTCTGCGCGCAACCGCCATTCTGGGGTCCCCGTGATCGCGGGCGGGTGCCGGCTGCGAGCTGGCGCGTTCGTCGCTCACGTTGGCGTCGGCGCGCTTGGCGATGCCCTCGCTCGCTGGTTAATTCCGCGGCCCCCTTCTGCCTTTCGTGCTGGGCAGGCGGCGAGGGGGCACCGACGGCGAGGGAGAGGAGAGAAGACGTGGTCACCCGCAGGGGCGCGAAGGTAACCGCGCTCCCCAGTCTGGGCCAGAAGGGGTGCTCTTCCTCGGGGGGCCGCGCGAGAGCGCAGTGGCAGTTGCGCTTCGCGGCGCGAAGCGCGAAGCGCGGAGCTCGGTGCCCGAGGTAGGCAACAGTGGACCCATCCCAGCTTTGCTCCTCGGCTTTTCCTTGGCCTTCGCCTCCCCCACTGCTGGCCTTTCCCGGCTGGCCTTCCGAAGTTGAGCAGGTGACACAGGAAGCAGGGGAGAGAGGAGAGGGGTCTGACCCGGCACGGCGGTATCCCGCCATCTTCCGATGTTTGCCGTCCCTCGGGGATCGCGGGCCCCCTCTTTGACAGCCAGGGCTCCGCTTGAGAATGCGATGGGCCCCGTCCTGACGTATTTTGAGGAGTTCGCAGGGGGTGGAGGAGAAGGCGGATGAGCAGGATGAGAACGACGACGGCGAGGAGGATGAGGTGGGCCAGAATAATGATTAGCAGCAGAAGATTGGAGTCATCAGGAGGAGGAGGAGGAGGAGGAGGAGGAGGAGGAGGAGGAGGAGGAGGAGGAGGAGGAGGAGGAGGAGGAGGAGGAGGAGGAGGGAGGAGGGGGAGGGGGGGAGGGGAGGGGGGAGGGGGAGGGGGAGGGGAGGGGGAGAGGAGGAGGAGGAGGAGGAGGAGGAGGAGGGAGGAGGAGGAGGAGGAGGAGGAGGAGGAGGCGGAGGGAAGGTAACGTTGTTGCAATGATGTTAGGCGCTTCTTGAGGCCGCCTGGGGCTGCCAGGGGGTCTCTTGGTGCCATGTAGGGCCGTCTCGGGCTCCTCGTGGACCGTCTTGGGTCGTCTTGGAACCCTCTAGGGGCCCTCCTTGGTCAGATTGGCGCCGTCCGAGGGTTGTCTTGGGCCGAGTTTGTGGCCTCTTGGACCGTTTTCGGCGCATCCGGGTGCCTTCTTAGGCCGTCTTGGGGCACGCGGCCGTCTTGTGAAGTTCTTGGGCCGTCCTGGGACCGTCTGAAGCACTTCTACAGCCATTGTGAGCAAAGGTAGTAACATTGGAAGATGCTGTCTTCTGAGTGGCTCTGACATGTTTTCACAGTCTGGGGCCTCTGGTGGGGACTCGTGTGCTGCTTGGGGCCTCTGAGGGCCTCTTGGGTCGTCGTGGATGCCTATTGGGCCGTCCCGGGCGCTCCTCGTTACGCATTTGGGGCCGTCTGTGCGGCATCGTGTCGCCCTCCCGGACTTTCACGACTGCGTTTTGTCCAGCTGCCTACGGCAAGTCCCGCCACCGTGCCTGGGCTGTGGGGTATGAAGCCCACGGTGGAGGCCCATAGAAGCACCCTGGTTGCCTCCAGGGTGCCCAGAGTTTCTGGGGTTTCGATGGTTTTGCCATGGAAAGCGCGACGTTCCCACACCAAACATCCATGGACGTCCTGGGGTCTCTGGATTGGATTTCTCGTGGACGGTTCCTTGTGGTCGAGCTCCTACTGTACGGCGGTCCCGCCACCGTGCCTGGGGTGTGGGTGTGAAGCCTACTGGATGTTTAAAGGATGTTTGTTGGAATCTCGTGGGAGACCTCTCGGGGGCCTCTTGGAGGCAGGTTCGAGGTCTCTTAGGGGCCGTTTGGGGGCCTCTTTCGGGCCTCTCGGAGGCCTCCTGGGGACTCTTGGGGTCTTCTTGGGGTCCTCTGGCGCCCTGTTGAGCGCTTCTTGGGGCCTCCTGGGGGGCCTCTTGGGGCAAACGATTCGGATTTTCGGTTCGTGTTCCCTCTTTTGGGCCCTTTTACGGGCCGTCTTGGGCGCATCTTGGGACGTCTTGGGGCGCTCTTAGGCTGTCTGGAGGCCCTCTTGGCGCCTCTTGGGCGTCGGAAAGCCGAAAAGGCGAGAACGCCCACATGCTTCAAAACCGAAGGGGAATCAATGATTGTTGCCTCTTGGGGCCCTCTTGGGGCCCTCTTGGGGCCCTCTTGGAGGCCTCTTGGAGGCCTCTTGGGCCATCTTGAGGCCATCTTGGGCGTCTTCGAGCGAGCCCAGTGACCTCCCGTCAATAGGGGCGATTCAGCCCAGGAAGTGCGACCGGGGGGCGGGGGGGGGTCCTTTGGAAGTCTACCTATCGGTCGGAAGAAATAGGTAGAAACATGAAGTAGGAAGGCGTTTAAAGTAGATTGGGTGTCCGTCGGCCCCCTCAAGAGGACGGAGAAGCGAAGCCACTCGATCATCGAAGTAGGAAGGCGCTTGAAGTAGACTGGAATCTGGGACTCCGAAAGTACTTATTTTTTTCAGCAGCAGCCCCTCAGCCGCCGCTTCTGAGCGCTGGCCTGGCCGTCTTGCGCGTCGCTCAGTAGCTAATTACGCTGGCCCGCGACCAAAAAAAAGTACCTACTTTCAACGACCGATGGGTACAGAACCCCTGCCAGGCAGCACGTGGCATTCTTCCACGCCTCAAGCGTGCCGCGGGCACTGTGGCGGGCGAGGGTCCGTGGCTCCTGAGGAGACTCTCCGTGGGGCTGGCAGAGAGGCGGCCCCCGAGGCTGCAGGAGGAGGCGGATGAGGAGGAGGAGGAGGCCAGCACCAGCCCTCCCCCCCCCACCTCAAACGGCGACGTCAGGAGGAGGGAGCCCATCAAAAGGAGGAGGCGGAGGAGGAGGAGGCGGAGGAGGAGGAGGAGGCTCACGGGCGCACGGGAGGCGCTTGGAAGCGGCTCAGCCTAATTCTGATTGTAGAGCCTCCCCAATCAGAATGCCAGTGGACGACTGGGCCGCCAGCATCAGCCAAAGCGTGTGTGTTTCACTCCTTGGGCTCCATCTCCCCTAAGGTCGCGAACACCAGCCCCCAAGGAGGGGCTCGGGGAGCGGCAGATATCTCCGCCGCCGCTGCCGAAGCGGCCAGCGGAACCAGTATTTGATGTGCCCGTGCAGTTGACTCATTGATCCTCCTGTTGCTCTGTAGGCTCATCAGAGTGTTTGATGTTCCTCGCACATCCTGGATCCCATGATCTGACAAGACTGCTACGCTTGCAGCGCTCGTCCGCTCGAGCTCAGGTCCACGGAGCTGTGACGCGAGGAGCCCATGGGATGAGCGACGGCGTAGGCATGAGGTAGTGTCGCGCAGCGCGCCTCTTCCGATTTGCCCTTCGGTGTTGCGGCCAGGATAACCGGGGGAAGAGGGTGAGGAGGTTGGGGAAGTAAAGTGCACATCATCACCGCCAGGCACCCACCGGCTCATTTGGGGCAGAGCCTTACGGCCTCTCGCCCTGGCTGGGAGCCGACACGTACCAAGGTCTTGCGGGTGCCCAGTGGCAGTCTTGTGGGTGCCCAGTGGCAGTCCTACGCTGGCAAGGCCTCCCTCCCCCCCCAGAGGGAGGCTGCCGGCCGTGGGCGCCACAGACAGCGCGTGCAGGTCAGCCCGCATCGTCAGGATGGGCAGCCTCCCCAAGGGTACCCCTTGCATCCTTGCCCCACTCGGCCCATCCTTGGCCACTCTCGCTGGCCAGCCGCGTGCGAAAAACGCCGGCGTGGGCCTCCAGGGCCCCTGCATCCGTGCCGCGCAGCCTGTTGATGCGGGCCGACTGCATCTTGGGTCCCACGCGGGGGCGCGGAGTCGGTCGCGGCTCACGCGCCGCGGTTCGGGCCAGAGGTGTGCCGCTCTCAAGGGGCGGCCGCGCGAGGACGCGAAGAGCTCCCCGCGTGTCGCGCAGCGGCGGGAGTGGAGTCAGCTGACCTGTGCAGCACACGCGCGCGGTGCGGTGCATGGGGAAGCACCGCGGAGGCGAGCCTTTGGACCTCTTCCTCCTCCTCCTCCTCCTCCTCCTCCTCCTCCTCCTCCTCCTCCTCCTCCTCCTCCTCGTCCCCCTCCTCCTCCCCCTCCTCCTCCTCCCCCTCCTCCTCCCACAGAAAAACCCTGCCAGGCAGCCCGTGGCGTTCTTCCACGCCTCAGCGTGCCGAGGCGAGCTCTTTGGCCTCCTCCTCCTCCTCCTCCTCCTCCTCCTCCTCCTCCTCCTCCTCCTCCTCCTCCTCCTCCTTCCCCTCCTCCTCCCCCTCCTCCTCCTCCCCCCCCCTCCCCCCTCCCCTCCTCCTCCTCCTCCTCCTCCTCCTCCTCCTCCTCCTCCTCTCTCCTCCTCCTCCTCCTCCCCCTCCTCCTCCCCCTCCTCCTCCTCCTCCTCCTCCTCCTCCTCCTCCTCCTTCTCATCCTCCTCCTCCTCCTCCTCCTCCCCCCGCGGTAGGCGCACAGGGGGTCATTCAGTTTGGGTACTCACGTTCCGACCCTCGCTCTCGCTGCTAGAGCATGCCAAGCCGTGCCGCACGCCCGCGGTCCTCGTGCTCTCCATCTGGCGATGAGCATGGTACAGTGCCGTTTTGAATACATGCTCCCCGTGCGGATCATGTATTACAAATGCAGGGATTTAGTATTAAAAACAACGATGAGTTCATGCATACATTTATTCATACATTAATCATGTATTAAACATCCTATGTGTCACAAATCACATGTATTAATAACTGCCCTGTATCGACTGGTAGCCAGGGTCCCCCAAGGCTGGGCTCGTCTCGATTCCTCCGATTCGACTCGATTTCGATGGATTCCGATTCTGGTTCGATGCGATTTCGGATTCCGATTTGGATTTCGAGTTCTCACTGGAGGCCTACAAGCGTGCCGATTTCCGCCGATTCGACTTTTCCCGACTCGGCTACCGATTCCCGCCGATCCGATTCATTTTGCTCGCCGATCCGAATTATCGATTCGATGTTGGGCTCTCTTGCCCATGGCTGGGAGTGCATTTCCGCATACTTCGTCCACTGGCGATGCGGAAGAATGTTGCGGCGTCGGTTGTGTGGGTGCGCCTTGTTCTTTGCTGCGCGGTTGCTGATCGACCCCGTCGTGTCACGGTTTCACCATAATCGATCGTGCCGATCGATCTCACAACCCATCGATCTCACAGTGTATTGATCGATCTCACTATGAATAGATCTAACAGTTTGATTCTCGATCAGCCTCACGATTTACGCTATACATATATACGTGCATATCGATACATGCACTTATCCCCATATATGTATACATGTATGTGCATGCATATGTATATGTATGTGAAACTATATACATATATGCATGTGTATATGTGCATGTATATGTATATGCATATGTATAAGTATATGTATATGTATGTGCATATGTATAGGTATATGTATATGTATGTGTATGTGTATATGTACATGCATATGTATATGTAGATGTGTATGTGTAAATGTATGCATGTAGCTATGTGAATGTATATGTGTATATAACAAACACCGTCCCCCAGGGTCCCGCGAACCTCGAACCATCTGAGGCAAATTCACGGTACCACCTTCCCGGGCGTCCAACAAAGCGCCCGGAGGGTTTCAAAATGGCCCAGGACGCCCCCGAGATAGCCCAAGAGCGCTCCAAGGCTGTCCAAGACGGCCCCCGACGGCTCTGGAAGCCCCCGAGAGCACCCAAGATTGCCCCAAGAAGTCTCCAAGAGTCCCCCAAGAGCCCAAGAGCTCCGTGGAAGCCCTTGAGAGACCAGAATTATAGAAACACTTGAGGAAAATCTATGATTAGGGTGCTCTTGCAATTCCGCTTCCGATACGCCTCCGAGGCTTGCGCATGTGCCGCGAGAGAGCTCCAAGACTTCCCCACGAGGCGTCCCGAGCGGCGCGAAGGGGCCCCAAGAAGGCGCAAGCGGTTCCCATGACGCCCGAAGAGGCACCACCGAGGCCTCAAAGACGCCCCGCTCCCAGGAACCGCCCAAGAGGTACCCAGCGCCGAAGAGGGCCCCGAGAGGCCCTCAAGAGCTCCCAAGAGGCCCCCAAGGGGCCCCCAGAGACCCCAAGAGACGCCTCCAAGATGCTGGCCAGGGTGACCCCCGAATGGACTTTGGAGCAGGAGCAGAGGGTATCCGTCGATCGTCGATCTCTTGGCGCGTCTCCTCGGTTTCGTCCTTCGAACTCCCTTGCTGGCCCCCGGACTGCCAGAAAATCACGCAGGTTTGAAAACCAACCATGGTGGACCTCCGAGATGGTCGGGAGACGAATTTAGAACGGATCGGGGGTCGGAGGAAGGAGGACGGACGGAGGCGGGAGCAGGAGAGTCAAGGTTCAAGTTTTTGGGGCGCCCTTGGTTCTGGGCCTCCGGAGGCTTCTGTGACCTCAGACCTTGAGCGAGATTCCAACGAGCATGCCAGGCTCTCTTGCGCGACATTGGAAGCCATCTTGGGCCGTCATTGGCGCGCTCAGGAGCATCCTGCGCGACCTGGCAGCCTTCTTGTGTAAGATTCGCGGCAATTTGGAAAAACAGGAATCTACACTTTCCTTGTTTCTTCAGGTCGCCGCCCGGCGGCCTGGCGGCGAGGCTGTGGTTCAGAGGTTTCTTGGCTTCTTGGATGGGTCTCTTGGAATGCCCCTTGGAGGCCTCTTGGAAGCAGCTCTGGGCCCTCGGGCCCTCCTGTGGGCCTCTCTGGGCTCTCCTTTACGCCTCCTCCTCCTCCTCCTCCTCCTCCTCCTCCTCCTCCCCTTCCTCCTCCCCTTCCTCCTCCTCCTCCTCCTCCTCCTCCTCCTCCTCCTCCTCCTCCTCCTCCTCCTCCTCCTCCTCCTCCTCCTCCTCCTCTGGGCACCTCCCGGGGGGCGGCGCGCGGACTTCTTGCGGCCCCGCTGGGCTTCCTCGGGGGTCATCCTTGGGCGAAGGCCTCGACGTGTCGACTCTCGGGCTCCCTCGCTTCGGGCCCTCCTTAGGGGGCCCTGTCGGACCAGCGTCGAAGCGCGATATGGGTACTCTCCCCTATCATGTGATTCTCTCTGTCGCCGTCTCCCTCCACTCTTGGCTGCTGCCCTCTTCTTTTCTGCGGTGCGCCTGCATCGTCCGCCTCTCCCCAAATGCTCGGTCTCCAGTACTTCAACGTGGCGGCGCCCCCGCAGGCACGCAGAGGGCACGCGTGGCGACGGGGGCGTCGCCACGCAGAGCTTCTAAAGACCAAACATTTTGAAAACCAATTGTTTCCACTACTAAAGTGCCCTTCTTGGGCCATATTGGGCCCGCCTCGGAGCACTATTGTGCGATCTGGCAGCCTTCTTGTACCGAATCTGGGGTACATCGGACGACCGTGGGACTCAGCATGTTCTTTTTCTTTTTTCTCAAGTCGCCGCCAGGCCCATCCCGCGACCGCAGCTGGGGTGCGGTTCGAAGGTTTTCGTTTGATATTTGGATGGGTCTTTTGACATGCCTCTTGAAGGTTTCTTGGAAGCAGTTTTGAACCCTCTGGGCCTCTTTGGGGTCCTCTTTCTACCCCTCCTGCGAGATGCCCCCGGGACTCGTCCCATGATTCCTGAGCAATGCCCCAGATGTCCCGAAGACAGGTCAACGCAGCCCCAAGACAGCCCGCGAGGTTTCCGTAACTACCCTGGAGTCGTCCAACACCGTTCGGCCCAAGGCGTGTTATTGCAGCAGGCCCCATTTCGGGGCCCTCTTGGAGTTTCATCGGGACTTTTTGGGCCGTCCAGATGCCCTCCTGAGCCGTCCGAGGATCTTCTACAGCCGTTTTGAGCCATCTTGAGCAGTCGGAGACTATCGAAGGCCGCAACGATCTCTCTTCCGTGAACTTATAGAAACTCATAAGTTTTCTTTGGCCGCCCGTGAGTCTTGGAGGCCTCTAGGATTTTGCGGAGGCCATGTTCAGCGGATCGTCTTCGGTCTCTCGCGCACCTCTCTGACACGAGCCTCCCGAAGCTTCCCGATAGTTT
Organism: Prorocentrum cordatum; assembly: GCA_963575745.1. Lineage (NCBI taxonomy): Eukaryota > Dinophyceae > Prorocentrales > Prorocentraceae > Prorocentrum > Prorocentrum cordatum. The sequence continues at coordinate 709,375 of CAUYUJ010009113.1, forward strand.
CCTTCGGGCAGTTGCTCGGTGTATCTGCTCAGAGCAGCAGGATCTCTTAGGGCCTGCTTGTTCATCGACTCCTGAAGCGTCCATCAAGAATAACGCTCTCGTGTGGTGGTCCTCGCGGGATGGCGTCCATCCTCATCCGATACTGTGAGGTTGGCTTACACGCCCTAGAACCTAAGCGTGCGCGTGGTTCAGTTATGATGCAGATGATGCTGAAGACGACAACAAAGTATGATGAAAATCATGCTGACGACGATGGGGGTGACGATGACGATGACGGTAACGATGCTGCTGATGATGTTGCAATTGTTGATGATAATGGTACCTATGATGATGATGATGATGATGATGCTGATGATGATGATGATGATGATGGTGGTGGTGGTGGTGATGGTGGTGATGGTGATTGTGATGGCAATGGTGACGGTGATGGTAACGATGATTACGACGGTGATGATGATGATGATGATGATGATGATGCTGATGCTGATGATGATGATGATGATGATGATGATGATGATGATGGCGATGCTGATCATGCATGACGATGAGAATGGTAATGTTCATACTGATCATGTTGGTGGTAGTGATAATGAATGTTATTTGTGATGGCAATGGTGATGATGAAGTAGTTGTTGATGATCTTCATGATTATGGTGGTGGCAAGGGGCGGGGGAGAAGAGGACATTGAAGGAAGCCGGAGGAGTGACGAGTACCAGCAGGTAGAGGAGCAGGACGAGGGATGATGAGGAAAGATGATGACGACGATGTCGATGATGCCGATGAGGGTGGCTACACGAGAGGATCCAAGAGGCGGCTTCAGGGGGCCCTTTCGGGTACGACCTGCGTGTCCGTGGTTGTCCCTTGTGGACGTTTGGGGAGTGCGCGGGCACCTTTTTTGGTCTTGATGTTCTTGCACGACGCTTCGATCTCACGCGCTTCCCGCTCACGTGAAGAAAAGTCTATCAGACATGTCCGCTTCGTTCGAACATCCCCCCGAAGCGCCCCAAGAGGCTCTCGTGATCCGCCCCAGGAGGCCCCACACGGCCCAAGAGAGCCCCAACGTGGCCGCCCAAGACGGCCCAAGAGGGCTCCCAAAGCATCCCAGGACCCGCACAGACATCCGGCCTCGGAAGCCTCCAAGAAGAACCCCAACAGGCCCCCAAGAGGCTCCAAGACATCACCAGATGGCCCCAGCAGCCCCCAAGGTAGCTCCAGAAGGTCGCCAGGACACCCCCTTGTTCGGCATCCTTCTCCTCGTGCTCACTGTCCTCCGTCGTCGTCGTCGTCCTCCTCCTCCTCCTCCTCTTCATCATTCCTCGTTCTCGTCCTCGTTCTTGCGCTCGTCTGCCGCACTGTGCTCGTCCTCCACGCCATCTGGGACATGCGCCTTCTTGTAGCTCTCATCTTCTTCCTCTTCTTCTTCGCCCTGCGAGACCAGTGGGCACAAGCGGGGCGTCCCGTTCTTGCCCGGCCAGATTTCAAGTCCGAGGACATCTCGAAACGGAAACTCGACGCCAGTTTCAATTTGGGGTATCTAGGCTTGGAATCCCAAAGCAAGCGCCATGCCAGGGCATATTGGCAGCAACTGAAACCATTGTGCCTCTAGCCCTTTGGCCGAAGGAGGCTGCAACACAGACACTTCACCGCTCCATCTGCCGCACGACTCCGCCGGGGCTCGCGCGATGGCTCCTAAGCTGCTCGTCGTGCTTGCGATGGTCGCCTTCTCTAGCACGGGTGGCTTGGCTGGCTTCCAGGCGGAATCGGGATCAGACGATGGGCGTTCGCCGCTCTCGCTCCTCCAGGGGCGGAAGGGAGACGGAATGCTGGGGAGCAGGCTTGACGAAGTGCTCGCCGCTAAACCTTGTTAGCAGAAAAGGACCCAAAGGAGGAAAAGGGTATCCATACTTACGGATCAAATCCATGGAGCCTTTGCGCGACCAACAATTCAATCTTTTCCACCTATTGCCGCTATTACCGTTCACTATCGTCGGATACTGTTTGCCACCACATCGCGTATCTGATGTGCTCTAACGTGGCAGACACTGGCACCGTGTCGTCTGGTGTTCGCAGGCACGCTGCAGTGATACTGTGCACTGTTCGGGGGAGGGGGGGCACGAAACGGAGGAGGAGAGATGGGGGGGGCGCGGAGGGAGGGGGGGGGATGCGCAGCTGACTTGGGCCACTCCGTGTCCGAAGCCGCTCGCTCGCCGCCCGGTGCCCCCGCGTTCGGAGGTCTGCGGGCACGCGTGGACTATCGAAGGGGACGAGGGGGGCCCAGGGAGAGGGGGGGCCACTCTCAGCCCAGGAGGCACCAAAAAAAAAAAAAAAGCCCAGGATGCACCAAAGATGCTGCGGCACGTCCCTGGGCTTACGCAAAACCGAGGTGCGCCGTTCGCTGTCGCTCCGTGCCACTGCGAAAATCCCAGAGTGCAGGGCCGGCGCCCTCGAAAAGTTCGTGAGGGCAAGATGCCGCCGCAGGACGTCGGCGGGCGACGCGGAGTTCGGCGGGGGCGAATGCGCGCGCTCGGAGCAAAGCCCCCCGCCGACGCCGCCCGCCGCTCGACGCGCGCTGCCTACGAGCGGGGATACGCCGCCCTCGGTCCTCCTTTTGGAGGTCGCTCGAGGAGGAGGATCGAGGAGGAGAAGGAGGAGGAGGAGGAGGGGGATGCTTTTTCGGGAATCTCTTGGATTGCGCCGCCCCTGCATGTTGGCGCGTGGCTCGAACTGCACCCGAGTGGCATGCCGCTCTGGAGGCGTCTGGGAAGCCTCTCGAAGGCATGCTTGAGGCCTCTGGGAACCGTTTAAAAGTTTTTGGGGGAGCCCTCGAGAGCTTCTCGGACGCCCCAGGGCGCTCGCGGCGAAAGCTCCAGCCTTGCTCCGCGCTGGAATCTCGGTACCAGAGGCCGGGGAGCGCGCGTTCGAGTCGTTGATTAGGAGGCGCTGCTCACCAAGGAGCCCGGTCACCTCCAGCTCCGACTCCCCGAGCCGTTGCGCCTCCGGCCAGTCGGCGCCGACCGCCTGGAGCGCGATGCCGCCCACCGCATCGCGGGCGACTGCCAAGCGGGCGCTGCCCCGCTGAGATTTGCCTCAGCGCGCGGCCGCCGCGGTCGCGCATGCGCACCCGGTTAAGACGCCCCCAGGGTCGCGAAGGCGCGGGCGGCCATCCTTGCGATGCTCAGGAACGGAGGGATTTGGCACACCACGAGCAAGCACTGTAGGAGGTGGAGGTTGAAACCAGGGGTGATCCCAGAACGTTGCGGCGCAAGTTCTCGTGGAAATTCGCGAAGTATGTCCAGAAAGAGGCGCTCCGAGGCGAAGCTCAGAGCACGGGCGCGGGCAGCATGGGCGTTGTGCAGCTAGCCAGCCTCCTCGCAGCCGCGGCCCTCCTCGCCCTGGAAAAGGCGGCGGACGCGCCCCGCCCCCGAGGCCGCGCAGGGGCTGCCGCAAGCGGGAGGAGGGCCATCGGCCTCGCCCCTGTTGCCGCCGTGGCGATGAAAACCGCCTGCGTGGCCAACTCCCGCGGGCACCGCCGTCGCTCTCCTCGCGCGCGGCCAGCGGGCCGGCGGCGCGCTCCTGGAGCGCGACCGGCAGCAGGGCCAGTCCGCGCCGCGGCCGCAGGCGGGCGATCACCCGCGGCGGGCCTCCTCCTCCTCCTCCTCCTCCTCCTCCTCCTCCTCCTCCTCCTCCTCCTCCTCCTCGCCCTCCTCCTCCTCCTCCTCCTCCTCGCCCTCCTCCTCCTCCTCCTCCTCCTCCTCCTCTCCCTCCTCCTCCTCCTCCTCCTCCTCCTCTCCTCCTCCTCCTCCTCCTCCTCCTCCTCCTCCTCCTCCTCCTCCCCTTCCTCCTCCTGCGGCAGCTGCCAGCCTCGCGCGTCCCGATCTGCCATGCTGGCCTGGTCTGCCGCGCGCTGGCCTGCCGCGCCGCGCTGGTCTGCCGCGCTGGCCTGGCCCGCGCCGCGCGAGGGCCGGCGTGCTCCGTGCGTTCGAAGGATTCGTGCTGGAGTGCCCCGCTCATTCGAATATCATCAGAGCCCTGGTAACTCGGGTCAGGGTTAACTCGGGTTCGTTTTTCGGGAATCCGAACCCGAGTTGCCCCGGGCCCGAGTTACCCCGGATAACTCGGGCGTCCAGAGCCCCAAATCATCAGGGGTAACTCGGGTCAAGGCTAACTCGGGTTCCTTTTTCGGGAATCCAAACCCGAGTTACCCCGGACCCGAGTTACCCCGGATAACTCGGGCGCCCAATATCATGGATCGCGCGAGGGCGGGGGTCTTGCGGCGCGGGGAAGGGGAGGTGGGAACCCGCCCCCCGAATTTTTTCTAACACGGACCTTGGCCTGGGGATTGGTGCCAGGGTGAGTCGGAGCCAGCACTGTGGCACCGCTGAAAAGACCTGGGCGGTGGCCGACGCAGAGACGGGCACCCCCAGGCACCAAAACAACAGATCAGTCGGAATCATCGGAGGAAACCCGCCCCCGAAGGGGAAGAGGGAAGATGGAAGAGGACACGCGGTATAACGCCTGCGCCCAGGGGGCTGGTAGCCACCGGTGGCATGTGCGGAAGCCGCCGGGGGCTTCAAGCACATCGCCTGGTACAGCGTCCGCGTCGGACACCATTCGTTTTTGAAGTCCGAAGCGTAATGTGCATATTTTGCCATAGTCTGGGATCAGTTCACACGGATAAAGACAAGGCGGGGAACCCCCTCCCCCACGCACACCACCCAGCACTTGGGAGCCTGCGACTCCGCCCGCCCGGCCCGCCCGGCTTCTAGAATTTTAGTGCTGCGGTGCGGCCGCGTCATCCCGCCATCGTCGTCGACCGCCGACTGCCGGTGGCTGCCGCCAACCGCCACTCCTGGCGCCGTCGTCATCACCGCCACCAACCCTCCTCATTTATCCTCGCCAGCGTCGTCAGCTCTGCTTGCGTTGCCGTCGCCGTCGTCATCCTCGCCTTCATCTCTTTGTCGCTAAGGTCGCCCTTGCCATTCGTCGCCGCTGGTTTCGACATTGTCGAGCATATTCGCGGTGGGAAATGGCATGACTGGACCAGGATAGCACTGTCGGCCATCCTTGCATGCGTCTGCGTATGCGGCGAAGAGCCAAACGAACATCGAGAGCAGAAACCTTTCCTTGTCTGAAGACAAGGGTCATTTACCTTTTTCAGGGTTTTAACAGATGTCATCGTTCTTGCTATTTGATTTCCCAGCGTTCCAAGACGGCCCAAGTGGTCTCCAACATCGCCCCACGGCGGCCCAAAAGGCTTCCAAATGGGCCCCAAGACGGACCAAAACGGCGTCAAGACGGCCCAGGAGGGCCCCCAAACTGCCCCACGAGGGCTCTAAGAGGGTCCGAAGCCAGTGTGGCTTACACGAATGAATGCGTTTGTCCAGGTACCGCGGCCTTGATGTAGGGAGGCTGGTTTCGTGCTATGGGGGCTCTCATCAAGAGAAAGCGCGCGGGCGATACGGACCATGAATTTATCGCTCGCTGTGTCCACGCTTGGGGCATCAGTCAGAGATTTGATGGGTTGGTCACGTCCATCACACCCGATCCGATTGCTGAGGACACTGAGCACGCAGTCCTGGACGATGTCAGGCGAATTGTAAGGATGGTGTTCGACGAAGCGCCTCTGGTCAGACTCGAATTAATTGGCTCCGTGAGCCATGGAACAGATATCTATTGGTCTTCGGCCTATCCCGCCGTCGCGCCTGCCTGGGTTGTATGTCAGAGGGCTCTGGGATGCCCGTGGGGATCTCATGGGGGGCGTTTCGGGAACCTATTGGATTCGGTTTCGAGGCCTCTCGGGGACGCCTTAGGGCCTGATGTGGGCTTTCGGGAGGCCTCCTAGAGCTGGCGGCGGGCATCTCGGGGGCCTGTCGGTTTCGGGGCCATTTTGAGGCGACGGGCTCGAAATGTCAGGTCGCGCTCCCTCTCTGAGGCCCTTCTCAGGGCCCTATTGGGCCGTCTTGGCGGCATCTTGGGCCATCTTGGGGCCACATTGGGGTGCATTGGTGCGAGTACCCCAGACTATACTTTGGCTGGTCTACGCATTCGCGAGCATTTGTGTTTTCCTCCTCCCTCCTTGTATCTGCTCGACACTGTCTTCCGCAGTGGGTTAGGATTTGTCATCCCCGGCTGGCGCTGGCAGTAGGCGGTATTTCAATCAGAGGCAGCAGCGTGGAATGGGGATTCCCCGCTGCAATGTCCCGGCGGAGAACCACGGGTCACGCCTGGAGGCCGCGAGGAGGACATCCACCTCCATCCTCCTTGACGTCCACCACCGCATCCTCCTCAGTCCTCCGCAACAAGCACCTGCTCGTGCACCTTCCCAAGCAGCACCACCCTGGCATCCCCCTCCCCATCGTCCTCCTCCTCCTGGCTATCCTAGTCCTCCTCCTCCTCCTCCTCCTTGTCCTGCTCCTCCTCCTCCTCCTCCTCATCCTCCTCCTCGTCCTGCTGCTGCTCCTCCTCCTCCTCCTCCCTTACCTCCTCCTCGCCCTCCTCGCCCTCCTCGCCCTCCTCCACCTGCTCCTGCGCCAGATCATGGATAAGACGCGGCAAGCTGCATGAATAAGACGGCGCCGATGCACCTACATCCGCGCGCAGCCTGCGCGCGGGCGAACGCGCAATCGATCCCCGCGGCATCGCCCCCGCAATTTCAAACTAGGCGGCGCAATGGGCCGCTCCTGTCAAAGCCTCGTCTCCCCCCTCGGGGGCGGTTAACCCACCCATCCCGCTAGCAGACCGTGGAGGCCTTGGATAAGGAACCAGGGTTTGGAGCCTTGTGGAGATCCACTTGCGTCGAACGGGGGGGGGGGGCGGCAGAAATTGTCCGCCCCCAATCATTGTGAGCTCTCTACCCTCCCTCCGTCTCCCCCCCCCCCTCCTACTTCCTCCTCCCTCCCGCCCCCCTTCCCCCTCCCCCCTTCCTCCCACCCTTCCTCCCGCCCTTCCTCCGCCTCAGATCCCTTGGAGGAGGACGGCAGGTGAGCGGTGCGGTTGCAGTTGCGCGCCCGCGGGCGGGTTGAAATGTGTCGCCCAGTTGGGGTGGCGGTTGCGCGCCCGCGGGCGGGTTGAAATGTGTCGCCCAGTTGCGGCGCGCGCCCGCCGGCGGTTTGAAATGTGTCGCCCAGTTGCGGTTGCGGTTGCGTGTCGCCCACGTGCGGTTGCGGTTGCGCGCCCGCGGGCGGGTCGAAATGTGTCGCGTAGTTACCTTTTGCGCGTCCGCGGGCGGGTTGAAATGTGTCGCCCAGGTGCGGTTGCGGTTGCGCGCCCGCGGGCGGTTTGAAATGTGTCGCCCAGTAGCGGTTGCAGTTGCGCGCCCGCGGGCGGGTTGAAATGTGTCGCTCAGGTGCGGTTGCGGTTGCGCGCCCGCGGGCGGGTTGAAATGTGTCGCCCAATTGCGGTTGAGGTTGCGCGCCCGAGGGCGGGTTGACATGTGTCGCCCAGTTGCGGTTGCGGTCGCGCGCCGCGGGCGGGCTGAAATGTGTACCCAGTTGCGGTTGCGGTTGCGCGCCCGCGGGCGGGTTGAAATGTGTCGCCCATGTGTGGTTGCGCGCCAGCGGGCGGGTCGAAATGTGTCGCCCAGGTGCGGTTGGGCTTGCGCACCCGCGGGCGGGTTGAATTGTGTCGCCCAGTTGCGGTTGCTGTGGCGCGCTCGCGGGCGGTTTGGAATGTGGCGCCCAGTTGCCGTTGCGGTTGCGCACCCGCGGGCGCATTGGAATGTGTCGCACAGTTGGGCTTGCGCGCCCGCGGGCGGGTTGAAATGTGTCGCCCAGTTGCGGTTGCGGTTGCGCGCCCGCGGGCGGGTTGAAATGTGTCGCCCACGTGCGGTTGCGGTTGCTCGCCCGCGGGCGGGTCGAAATGTGTCGCGTAGTTGCGGTTGCGCGCCCGCGGGCGGGTTGAAATGTGTCGCCCAGGTGCGGTTGCGGTTGCGTGCCCGCGGGCGGGTTGAAATGTGCCGCCCAATTGCGGTTGCGGTTGCGCGCCCGCGGACGGGTCGAAATGTGTCGCCCAGTTGCGGTTGCGCGCCCGCGGGCGGTTTGAAATTGTTCAAGGCGCCGTCCTGGCGTTCAGTCAGTCAATCAGTCCGTCAATCAGTCAGTCACCGGCGGGCACGGAATTTCACCTGGCTCCGCCGGGAAAATGTTTGACAGACTGTTATATCTTCGATTTGAGGCCCGGCCCAGTTCGTTTCTTTTCTTTTCTATATTCCTCTTCTTTCCCTGTCCTCTTCCCGCCACTGATTGTGTTACCTCTGGGATGTGGTTTCAAATTTTGACTTGACGCCACTGGTCAGTCTCTGTCGCGTTGGTCACGGGGTGGACGGTTTACTCGACAGGTAACTATTACAGTCGCTCCTTTTCTCTACCGCTCTATTCTCTCGATTCGTTACATTTCACGCGAGTGTTTTCTGTCAGGCCACGGTTCACCTCATGAGTTTGACCATTGCAGGTCGGCTCGTGGGTTGCACCTGGTTTGCTTGACGACATTTTGAATCGCATGGCAGCTGAGAGAATGTGCAATGTGGAGCTCATGTGTTCAATGAGACAAGAACTGTTGGGCCATGTTGGGCCGTCTGGGGGTGCTCTTGGGCCTCTTCGTCTTTTTTGAGCGAAATTCGGGGTTTCTTGGGCCGTCTTGGAGCGTCGAGAGCCCGAGGAGGCGTGAACACCGACATCCTGAAAACACAAGGAACATCCGTGATTTGGGCATCTCCAGGCCCTCGTGGGGGTCCTCTTGTAGCGCCCTGGGGGCTTCTTGCGGTCCTCTTGGACCGTCCTGGGGCCTTTTTTGGGCCATCTTGGAGCGTTCTTGGGCGGTCTTGGAGGCCTTAAGGGCCCTCTGGACTATGGAAAAAGCACGCGGGGAACCCTGGGAACGCGCAATAGCGCCCAACTGATTTGGAAACTTGGGCTCCCAGCCCCGCACCGAACATTTGCATTAGTCAACGCAGAGAACTCGAAGGGACCCGAGGGCACTCCAACTCATGCTTCAGGGCACGGTGGCGGATATTGAAAGCGGATGGGCAGCAAAGCGACAGGGATTACAGCTTCGGTCGGTCGGTCACACCGGAGGAGTGGCAAGTTTTCTGCTGTCTTTTAGCCGCAGCTCCTGGATTCAAGAGGCTTACGCCAGTCCGCCGACCCCCACACGGGAGCATAGGTGGGGGGCCACATGTGAACCCTACCACATGAGCGAAGTGAACCACCCTCCCCCTCAGAAATCGTGGGGGGTAGGGGTAGGGTTCACATGTGGCCCCCTAATAGGCAGGGCAAGGAAATATTTGCGGCATGCTGGGGTCTCTGGGGATGACTCTCGGCAGCCTCTTGGAGCAGTTGTCGAGGCAACTGGGGGCCTGTTGGTGCCTCTCGGGAGCCTCTCGGAGGGCTCTCGGGGCCTCGCGGGGGCGGCTAGGGAGGCCTCGCGGGGGGGCTCCTGGCTCTTGGGGCTGCCTTGGAGGGAAAGGCTCGACGTGTCAGTTCGGACATCCCTCCTTGGGCATCTCTTGGGCCGTCTTGGGAGCCCCTGGGGGTCTCGTGGGCCGTCTTGGGGGCCTCTGGGGCTGTCGTTGGGCCCCCTGGGCCGTCCTGGACGCTCCCAAGGCGCGAGACGATTTGTCGCGTCTTGAGAGCCTGCCTGGCGGGCCTCTGGGAGCACTCTTGGGCCGTCTTGGGCGCGTCGTGGGCCGTCTCGAGGCTTGCTTGGATTGGTTGGATCACCGTTGGGCTGCCTTGGGCCGTCTCGACGCTTTCTTGGACTGCCTTGGCGTTTCGAGTGGGCCTTCTTGGGGCGTCTTGAGGCGTCCTGGGGCTCTGGAGAGGCTCCAGGGGCCCCAGGGATACGCTTAGGAGCCCGTGCCCCTACCCACGCCCCTCCCGCCCTCCCCTACCCCTCAAACGGCATGTTGGATCCCAGGGGAGGGGGAAAGGGAGGGGGACAGCCGTTCGCCAATCATCCCACGTGCCTTTTCACCCCCAGCAGGCGGGGTCGGCGGATTCCGAAGAGTGGCGAAAGGTGACAAGGCCATTCAATTCCGCCATGTGGCGAGCGGTAATGTGTGCTGGGAGCTTGTACCAGCGGATGGCCTCTTCACTTTCGACATGGTGGAGTTCCCAAGCTTGTTTGGCACAACGTCCAGATCTAGGTGGAGAGCCATCCTTCGCTCGTTCTTTGCAGCTCATCCTGGCGCTCGCAAGGCGACTCGAGTGTTGAAGCGGTTGCTACCCGAGTTCCGAGGATACATTTTGGAGGGCCTCGTGTACAGGCAAGTGCAAACGCGGTTGCGACGCGGGGAAGTTGTTGGCCATACGGGCATGCTTATTTGCGAAGACATCGCTTTGATGTTGTTTTCGTACCCGCACCAACGGGACTCAGCACTGAGTATGTTGATGAAAGATGCTCGGCAAGTGGCAACTCGTGCGGAATCGCTGGAAGGCAGCATCGCCAGCGCAAAGAGCAAGATAAAGCTCATCTTCGATGCGACGAGCACGATGCGACCGCCTGCATGTGATGCGAACGCCTGTCAGATCATCGTCTTCCAGGCTGCGCTCATATTATGTTTGGTGTTCTTCCTGGTCTTGGTTGCCCTTCCACACATTCAGAAGTGGGACGCTTTCAAAGCTCCTCAACCATGGAAAACTTTAGAGTGTCGCGACAACTCGTGTTTCTGTGTGGACTGCTTCGGAGGGCGAGATCCCACGAAGAGCTACGAGTGTGAGCTTTGGTGGGGACTTACGACGGATCGCTGCACCCTCGCTCTCATAATCAACGCAGTTTCCATTGGTTGTTTTGGCATGGTATTGTTTTACGCTTACTCAGCTGTTCAATGGGCCCACAGCAGGGAACATGCGTGTAAGCCGATGCTCTGGGTTGTGCTACTGTCTTGTATATTCAATCGTCTGAGAATGATGACTGTTTTCGACATTCCGCTTCTTCAGCGTCTCTTGCGTCATCACCTTACAGAGCAGCTGCTTTTCGTTCTTGATGATGTAGGCTTGATGAGCATATCTGTGACATTCTTGGTAGCGCCAGTATCGCAGTACAGCACGGTGTTGGAAAGATCGCTTTGGAGCAGTTTCGTACCATCGTATTTCTTATTCATAGTCATAGTGTATTCTGCGGGACAGTACTGTTTCCGCTATACAGAGAACGACATGGCTCGGCACAATTATATATGTTTTACGTTTGGCTTGGTGCTCCAGGCTGCCATTACGGCTTGCGCGCAGTGGCGTCAATGTATTCGGATTCAATGTTGTGTTGGGGAATTGACTTTTGCACATGTGGGCCGCGCCGCTTCCAACTTGGCATATTGCGAAGGCCTTACGGCCTGTGCCGCCGATCCCGAAGGGGAGCGACGACAGCGGCGGCGGCGACGACGACGACGCTGACGCTTCTTGGGGTCTCTTCGAAGCGCCCTCGGGGGCCCCTGGGGAACAGTTTAGGGGCCTCTTGGGAGCCTCTCGGGGGCCTCTTGGGAGCCTCTTGGGGGCCTCTCGGAGCTTCCTGAGGGCCTCTTGGGCGCCTCTTGGCTCCTCCCGGGGGCATGTCGGAGCAGAGGGCTCGAAATGCCCGTTCTGGTCCCTCGTCTGGGCATCCTCCTGGAGTCGTCTTGGGGGTCTTTATGGCCATCTTGGAGGCGTCTTGGGTTGTCTTGGGGCCATCTTGTGCCGTTTTGGGTCCCTCCTGGAGCCCTCTTGGGCCGTCTTGGGGCGATCAGGGGGGCCTCTTGGGCCGTCTTGGAGAGTCGGGAAGCGGAAGAGGCGAGAACGCCGAGTTGTTGCAAAAATCAATGGGAAATAAGTGATCCTTCTCGCTTCGCGGGGTGCACGTCAGGAGCATGTGCAGTCCAGACGTTGTGTGGCCTGGTGGAAGCCTATTGGAGGCCTCTTGTGGGCTTCTTGGGGCCTCTGGGGGGCTTTTTGGGAGCCTCTTGGGGCCTCTTGGGGCTTGGGCCGTCTTGCGGCGCTCTTGCGCCGCTCGGCTCTTTCGGAGGCCATATTGTGGGCCTCTCGCGGCCGCCGTGGGGCTCTCTTGGGGTCATCTTGGGCCGTCTTGGGGGCCTCTTGGGGCGTCCTGGGGGCCTTTTTGGGCCGTCTTGGGGCCCTCTTGGGCTGTCTTGGGGTCCTCTTGGGGACCCCTGGGGCCGTCCTGAGACCATTTTGGAGGCTGCTTGGGCCGTCATGGACCTCGAAGGATAGAAAAAGACGAGAACGCTCAAATCCTTCACAAACCTAAGGAATCAAAATGATTTTGGCCTCTGGAGGCGCCCTTGGGGGTCCTGTTGGGGCCCTCTGGGGCCGTCTTGGGGGCCTCATGGACCAATGGGAAGTATGTGATTCTTGGGCTTGCGCCACCCCGCCGACCCCTTGGGGAGTTGGCGGTTCTTGCGTGTTGCTCCTGAGGGCCTTTTGTGCGCCTTTGGGGTCTTCTTGGAGCTCTTTTGTGTCTTCATGGGGGCCTCTTGGGGGCAGTTTCGGTGCCTCTAGGGCTGACATTCTCAGTGTTCGCAGTGCACGCATGGGGAATAGGGCGAAAACCCACGTATACAGACGGAGGGCATATGTCGAAGCACACGACGAATGATAATCGAATGGCCTTCGGCACATCCCGCCACCGTGCCTGGGTTGCGGGTCTGAGGCCACTCGGATGGTGGATGGGTCTCATGGGAGGCGTCTCGGCGGCGCTTTGGAGGCAGTTTTTTCCAACCCTCCTGCGTTGGGTGTTCGTTTTGGGTAGAACACTGCCCGCGCGCCGTCTCCTTCTCCCGCCCTCCTCCTCCTCTCCTCTTCTCTCCTGCATCTCACCTAGCTCCTTCCTGCGTGCCAGCTTGCCACCTACCTGGCCATCCCTGGGGAGCTGCGATCTGCGAAGGTGTCGCCACGTTCGAGGGCTGCTGGAGGGCCCAGCGGAGTCACGTCTTACCCAGACCACCAGGAGGCCTCGCCATCCCTGTGGGGCTGCGATCTGAGAAACTGTCTCCACTTTCGAGGGAACCGTCGCTACTTTCGAGGGTTGCTGGGGGGCCCAGCGGAGTGACGTCCTACCCAGACCACCATGAGACCTCGCCATCCCCGTGGAGCTGCGATCTGCGAAACCGTCGCCACTTTCGAGGGCTGCCATGGGATCCAGCGGAGTGCCGTCTTACCCAGACCACCAGGAGACCTCGCCATCCTTGTGGGGCTGCGATCTTCAAACTTGTCGCCACTTTCGAGGGTTGCTGGGGGGTCCAGCGGAGTGACTTCTTACCCAGATTCAGATGAGACCTCGTCGTCCCTGTGGGGCTGCGGTCTGCGAAACCGTCCCTACTTTCGAAGGTTGGTGGGGGCCCAGCGGAGTGACATCCTACCAAGATTCAGATGAGACCTCGCCGTCCCTGTGGGACTGCGATCTGTGAAGCTGTCTCCATTTTCGAGGGCTGCCATGGGATCCAGCGGAGTGGCGTCTTACGTGGACCACCAGGAGACCTCGCCAGCCCTCGGGGGGCTGCGATCTGCGAAGCTGTCGCCACTTTAGACGGCTGCTGGGGGGTTCAGCGGAGCGACGTCTTATCCAGACCACCAGGAGACCTCGCCATCCCTGTGGGGCTGCGATCTGCGAAACTGTCGCCACTTTCGAGGGCTGCCGGGGGGCCCAGCGGGGGGACGTCTCACCCAGACCCAGAGGAGACCTCGCCGTCCCTGTGGGACTGCGATCTGCGAAACCGTCGCCATTTTCGAGGGTTGCTGGGGGGCCCAGCGGAGTGACGTCTTACCCAGACTCAGAGGAGGCCTCGCCGCCCCTGTGGTGCTACGATCTGCGAAACCGTCGCCACTTTCGAGGGCTGCTGGAGGCCCAGCGGAGCGACGTCTTGCCCAGATACGGATGAGACCTCGCCGTCCCTGTGGGGCTACGATCTGCGAAAGTTGTCGCCACTTCCAAGGGCTGCTTGGGGGCCCAGCGGATTGATGTCTTACCCATATTCAGACGAGAGCTCGCCATCCCTGAGGGGCTGCGATCTGCGAAACCGTCGCCACCTGTGGGTCCTGCGGAGTGACGTCTTATCCAGACCACCAGGAGACCTCGCCATCCCTGTGGGGCTGCGATCTGCGAAACTGTCGCCACTTTCGAGGGCTGCCGGGGGGTCCAGCGGAATGACGCCTTACGCGGACCACCAGGAGACCTCGCCATCACTGGGGTCCAGCGGAGTGACGCTTTTTTCTGTTATTTTGGGGTTGTTTGGAGTTCCGGGGTCGTCAGAGTCCCGGCAGGGATGCAGGGATAGATTTTGAGGGGTCCAGAGGCGGTGGAGGAGGAACGACGGAGGAGGAGGAGGAGGAGGAGGAGGAGGAGGAGGAGGAGGAGGAGGAGGAGGAGGCGGGGGAGGAGGAAGGGAAAGACGAGGTGGAGGAGGAGGAGGAGGAGGAGGAGGAGGAGGAGGAGCAACGGGCGGAGGAGGTCCGGCACGTGCTGCCGCAGCGGCGCCCGCGCGGTTCTTGCACCAATTATGGCAGGTTTCATCATTTTGTGGAGCGCCGCGGCGACATGGCGCAGACAGCGCTGCATTGTTAGCGCACTACGGTAGGTCTGCGTCGTGTCGACCAGCGGCGACCCCAGCGCGGACGTTCAAGGTTGAACGCCGCCGGCGACCCAGAATCGATCGATGCTGAACGATCGGACGTTGCGGCAACGGCCGATCGTTCAAGGTTGAACGATCCCTGCGGTGTCAAAAACCAACGCCGGGGTCGACACGACACGAACCTGCCGTACCGACACAAGCAACATTCTTCGGTTTCCTCCCGTCACTGTCGTCGTCGCCCTCTGCCCCCTATGCCACCTTCCCTCTGCTGCCGCCGCGCTGGCGGTTCGGCCCCCCGCGCGTCCCTGTCTTGCCCTTCGGTTTCCGCCCCCGTGTCCTCTTCGAGCCTGGGCCCTCGCTCCTCGTCCTTCTTTTGGTGTCTTGTGAATCGTGCCACTTGACCGCATCCCAACATATCACGGCGCCTGCAGTGTCATTGTCCTGGCAAGTTTTCTTCTTGTCCCTTGATGCAAATGGGCTGGGTGCGTTACAGGGAAACGGGCACGCGTGCGGAAAAGGGCGAGAACCCACGCATACAGACGGAGGGCATCAGTCAAAACACGCGACGAATGACTATCAAAGAAGCCGACGGCGAATCACCGCCGCCCCCTGCCTTTTTGGAAGCGCCTATGTGGCCGAACGTTGAGGCCAGACCTGCCAAGCTATCGGACCATGTGTTCCCCGAATCGGTTTGGAAAGCCTTCGGGGAACACGTGGGCATCTTGAAGGTCATCTTGGCCGCCTGGAAGCCATTTTGACCATTTCGGGCCGTTTTGGAGGACGTCTTGAAGGGCTCAGCGTCTTGGAGGCCTCTTGGGCCGTCTTGGGTGCCTCTTGGGGCCATCTTGGGGCCGTCTTGGGCCTCTTGGGCGATCTTTGGGGGCGTTTGGGCTGTCTCGGGCCGTCAGAAGGCCGAACAAAAAACAAATGCCATAATCCTTCAAAAACTCATGGGAAATCGATGATGTTGGCCTTTTCGGGCCTTCCTGGAAGCCCTCTTGGAGGCCTCTTGGGCCGACTTGGACCATCTTAGTGCCATCTTCTGGGGCCATCTTGGAGGCTCTTGGGCCATTTTTAGGTGATTTTTGTGGGCTCTTGGGCCGTATTGGGTCGTCGGAAGGCCGAAACGAAGCAAATTTCAAAATCCTGCAAAAAACCCAAGGGATATCAATGTTTTTGGCCTTTTCGGGCCTTCCTGGAGGCCCTCTTGGAGGCCTCTTGCGTCTTGGGCCAGCTTCGAGCCATCTTCGGCCATCTTGGTGGGCTCCTGGCCCGTCTGACGCCGTCGGAAGCCGTTTGGGGGGCCTTTCTGGGCCGATTTGGAGCCCTCTTGGGGTGCTCCAGGGCCGTCTTATATGCCGGGCGTCTTGGAGGCCTCTTGGGTCGTCTTTGTGCCCTCTTGGGGCCGTCTTTGGGGCCTTTTGGGCAGTCCTGCGGCCATCTTGGAGGCCTCTTGGGCGCTGCGGGGGCGATCTTGGGGGCCTCTTGGGTCGTCTTGGGTCGTCGGAAAGCCGAGAAGAAACGAATGCCAAACTTCTTCAAAAACCTAAGGGAAATCAATGATTTTGGCATCCTCGGGCCCTCCAAGGCCTCTGGGGCCGTCTTGGAGGCCTCTGGGGGGCCTCTTGGGCCGTCTTGGACTCTCTTGGGCCATCTTGGAGGCCGTCTTGGACCATCTTGGGCGAACTTCGAGGTCATCTCGGACCATCTTGGAGGCCGTCTTGGGCCAACATGGCCATCTTGGAGGCCATCTGGAGCCGTCTTGGAGGACACATTGGGGGAATTATGCTCCGTGGCAATCCTCCCGGGACCCCGGCGGGACGCGCCGGAGCCCCAGGGAGAGTTCTTTTGGAAAAAGAACCAAAACCCAAACCGAAAGGATTCAGCACGCCAGGCACCCCTCTTGCAAGCAACAGGGGGCGGCGGATCGGCGTCAACGCATGTATACGTTGAGCACGCAGGCGTGCCCTTGGTCGCTGGGAGCGGGGAGCGCCATGAAGCTCAAGCGCTACGGGTTTCCCATCGTGCCCGACTTCGGAGGCACGGCGCACGCGTACTGCGGAAGTACATTGTCCGCTGCCATCGGAGATTGTCTTTCGTGGGCGACAAAGCCCCAGAGAGACGCGGTGCTGCGCGCCAACATCATCATGGACAGGGTGAAGGAGGCGGAGAATATGCGCATCGTGCAGCCCGCGACTCTTCTTGGACGTCCTGGCGAAGAAGAAACTCGCAAAGACTGCACAGGCGAAGGCAGCGTGGAAGGAAGAGGACCGAAAAACAGCGAAGGAGAAAGAGGAGCGGGTCGACTGGCTCTCCACGATGAGACTGCCGTGCCACATCTGCACAGACAAGCAGACAGCGAAGGAGAAACAAGAGAAACAAGAGCCGGGCGAGGACGTCGACGCCTGGAAGGAGATGAAGGCATCCAGTTCCAGTCGAGACAAGGCATATCTCGAACGAGACGTTCTTCGACGAGGAGCAGATCTGATTTGCAGAAAGCGCAAGGGAGAACAGGGTTGGTACAAGCCGCCGGATCATCTCATCTGCTGCGACGGACCGGGCGAGCGGGAGCTGCCGCGCCAGAATTTCAACACAGCGAATCCGAACGCTTTGGGAAAAAGTGACAGCGCCACTTGCAGCGAGTGTCGCGGGTACAAGCCTGGAAAAGTCGACAAGGAAATGACGCAATGCCACGGCGCCTGCGGGCAAATGCTGCCATATTACCCTTTCGTGGACGACGTGCTCCAAGCCTGGCGCAGCAAAAACGCCCTGGCGGAGGTCAAGTGCTCGAGGTGCGTGGCCAGGGAGCGGAAGGGCGCCGACGAGATCATCGGGAAGTGTTCGGACATAAAATGCGGTGAGCCGAAGTGCTTGTGGAAGCTTCAGGCGGCGGAAGTAAAGAGCGTGCTCCGTAAACCTCAGGCAGACTCCCCGGGGGAAGTGCGACGAGTGCTCCCGCCCGCCCCGCGCCCAGTGCTTTAAGGACAAGGGAATCGAGAACAGGCCAGTGGACGGCATCAAAGGATCACCGAGTTGGTCAAGGGGGAGCACATATGCCCCCATCACAAATACCCACCGTGCATGTTTTGCGGAACGAATCGACCGAATCCGAAAGCTAGAGATGTTGTTGAGAAGATGCGCTTCTGCGACGCGTGCAAGCCACAGGAGTGCCAGAAATGCGAGGGCATCTGCAAGAGATGGCTGCCGAAGGGGGACTTCGACCAGACGGAGACCAGCAACTTGATGAAGAAATGCAGAGAGTGCGAGGCGGGAGCCAAAAGAGACGCGAAGTACTGCCCGGATATGAAAAGCAAGTACCCAAGATCGAATTCGATAAGTATAAAGACTACCACTCGAAACCGAAGTAGAAGAAGTGCGAGGAGACAAAAGAAGGAGTGCAGGACAAAGACATGCTGGATCTGCAAACATGACTTACCGTCTGTCAAATTCGACAACTAGACAGACGGTGAACACATATTCGGCACGCGCACCGCGCGCCAGCTCCCACGGTGCACGACATGATGCAGGAAGAGAATAAAACGCTGGGCACCACCCCCGCGGACGAAGAACCCTTCGGGCTCGTGCGAGAAGTGCGACGCGAAAGAGGCAAGGAAGAAAACGCATGGGAAGGCGAAGAAGTGACCGCTGGCAGGTCGCCGCAGGAAGAGCCCACGGCAGGGCTGCGCATGAATGAGGCATCCGTGCAGGACCGCGCACGACGTGAACGGCTGATGAGAAGTCGCTCAGGCATTGGGGCGCGGCGCATCAGTGAGGCATCCTTGCAGGGCCATGCCCTGCGTGAGCACCTCGCCAGAATTCGATCGCAACTGTTTTAGGCGCGCCAGCCCCCGGATTCCTGTTGAAACTGCTCTTGAACTGACTTGGTTAAATTATGCGATGGAAAAATTTGCACAACGCTAGGGAGGTGTGTCGTGGAACATATTGGGCGAACGACCGCGGCCATGTCCGATCCTGATTCATCTTCGCCAGCTGCTCTGCGCGCGTTAGTGCAGGGGAGACGAGGGGGCAAAGAGGATGAGGGGGAGGAGGAGAACATGAGCAGGAACAAGAGGAGTCCGAGGTCGCGATTCGCCGTTGTGGAAGCGCCTACGCGGTTGACAGCTGGGTTAGAGTTTGACCAAACTAGCGGATCATGTGTTCCCCGAGTCGGTTTGAACAACTTTCGGGAAACATTTGGGGGAGCAAGAGGAAGGGAAGGAGAGCGAGGAAAAAGGAGAAGGAGAGAGTAAACCTCTTCGGAGCCTCTTGCACTCGTGGGCTCGACTGAGCCCTCGTGGTGCCGTCTTGGAGGCCATGTTGGGGCTATTTGGGGTTCTCGTAGAGCCTCTTAAGGGCCTCTTGGGGCCCTTTGGGGGCTTCTCGGGGGCTTCTTTGGCCGTCGTGAAGCGTTCCTGACCTGTCTGACGCCGTCGGGGGCCGTCTTGGTGGCTTTTCTGAACCGACTTGGGGCCCCCTTGGGGCGCTTCGGGGCCGTCATGGAGGCCATCTTGGGCGTCTTGGGGGCCTTTGGGGCCGACTTTGGGCCCTCTTCGGGCCGTCTAGGAGGCCTCTTGGGCCGTCATGGGACGCTCTTGGAGGCCTCGTGGGCGATCTTGGGGCGATCTTGGGGGCCTCTTGTGCCGTCTTCAGCCGTCGGAATCCCGAACAGACGCAAATGCCAAAACCTTCAAACACGTAGGGAAAATCAATAATTTTGGCCTCTTCGGGCCCTCCTGGAGGAGCTCTTGGAGCGTCTGGGAGGCCTTTGGGGGGCCTCTTGGGCCGTCATAGGCCATCCATCCTGAGGCGATCTTAGGCCGTTTTGGGTGCATTTTGGGCCGTCTTAGCCGTTTTGGAAGCCATCTTGGGCCCGTCTGGGGCAGGAAAACCGTTTGCAACCGGATCTTCCGGGTGGCCGGCGGGACGCGCCAGAGCCCCAGGGGGAGTTCTTTCGGAAAAGAACCAAAACCAAAACCGAAATCATCTAGCACGCCAGGCACCCTTGTGATGAATCAACAGGGGGCGGCGGATCGAATGGGCTTCGGTACATCCCGCCACCGTGCCTGAGTTGCGGATCTGGGATGGCTCATGGGGTCTCGTGGGAGGCGTCCCGGTGGCGTCGTGGAGGCAGTTTTTGAACCTCTTGGGGGCCTCCTGGGGCCTCTTGGGTTTTTTGCGGCCATCTTGGGGCTCCTTGGGGCAACCCGGACGCGTCTTGGGGTGGATGAGTCGACATGCCCGTTCGGATTCCCCCTCTGGGACCCGTCTTGGGGCTATCTTG
The DNA here is from genome assembly GCA_963575745.1 of Prorocentrum cordatum. Classification (NCBI taxonomy): domain Eukaryota; class Dinophyceae; order Prorocentrales; family Prorocentraceae; genus Prorocentrum; species Prorocentrum cordatum. The sequence continues at coordinate 729,207 of CAUYUJ010009113.1, forward strand.
GGGCCCTCCTCGGCCGTCTTGGGAGTTTCTTGGGTCGTTTTGGGGCCCTCTTGGGTCGTCAGGGGGCCCTCTCGGCCCGTTTTGGGGCGAATTTGAAAGCCTTTTGGGCCGTCTGGGACGTTGTGAACGCCAACGAGGCGAATATGCAATGAAGGCATGTTTGCCAAAGGCAATGGGACGATTTTTGCCTTCTTGGGACGCCGGGTTTCGAGGGGCGTCTTGGGGGCTTCTTGGGCCGTTTGGAGGCCAGCGTGGGCGTTTTGGATCGATCTTTCAGCGATTCGTGGCCCTCGTAGACCGCCCCAAGCGCCTTTTGGGGCGTTCGTGGCCTGTTTTGGGGCCCTCTGCCCCCCCGGATGCGTTCACCCGGGTCCTGGGGGACCCCCTCCCGCCCTGCCGAATCAACTGGACCGGGCTTTTGGGGGAGGGGTTTGGGGTTGGAAAATATCTCACACGTCAATGAACCCCAAGGGGTCGGCAGATTTTTCCTCTTGGTGCCCTCTTGGGAGTGTTCCTGGAGGCTTCTTGGGGCGTCTTGCAGGGCTCCTGGGCCGCCTGGGGGCCGTCAAGGCGTCTTGGACGACTCGTTCGGCGATTCGGGGCCCTCTTGGACCGTCTTGGGGGCCTCTTGGGGCACTTTTGGCTCGTATTGGGGCTTGTGTGGCACCAAGGACCCAACGGGGGGAAGACGTAACTGACCAAGGACCCCTCCCCCACGGTACCCCCCCCGGGACCCCCTTTCCCTCCCGGCGGGGGAGGGATCAAACGGAAGGGGCCTCCCTTCGAGTCTCTTGCGACGTTTGAGGAGGGCCTGGGGAAGGGAGGGGCCTGGCGGCGACGGGCCCAGCGCTTGAGGAGGGGGTCCCAGGGAAAGGGGGGGAGATGACGACTAATAAATGGCGGAGACGACGACTCGAACGGACAAGCACCTCACACACGCCAGCAGTGTCGGCGGATTTCGCATTGCGCAAATTTTCGAGCGAGTTCCATATGTCGAAGTACCTTCTGCTACTCAGGCTTGCGCAACGTTTTTTCAGTGTTTACACGCTTGTTGTGATTGTCAAGTTCGTTCGTTTGGTCCAGCGTTCGGCAGAGCGGGTCGAGCCCGCTGTGTGACAGCAACGCCAGATACACTGGCACAACCCAAACAAAGACTACGACTGGCTATCATGGCATCCGAATGCGACTGCTTCCATGTTTGCAGTGATAGCCCTTGCGGCGATCGCCGCCCGTCGTACCTTCCGCGCGCGTGAGGCGAGGACCCTGCATTGGTGCCGCTGCGCATGCAACACGCAACAAAACGCCCCAAGTGGGGGACCTCGAACTGACATTTGGAGCTCTCCGCTCCAAGATAACCCTCGAGATTGCCAGCAGGGGCCCCCGAGGAGCTCCAGGAGGCCCCCAAGATGCCCCAGAAAGGCCCCAAGAGGCTCCAAAGAGCCTCCAAGAGGCTTCCGAGACGCCTTCCAAGAGATCCCCCCAGGCATCCGAGAAGCCTCTGAACTGCAACACAGGCGCGGTGGCGGGATGAACCAAGGCCATGTTACGTCTGCATGTATCAGAGGTGAGGGGGGGGTGAGAGCCCCCCTCCCGGAGATCGGTTTCGGTTTCGTGTTCGTGTCGTGCGTGCGAGCGAGGCGAAGCTGCGTGGGCGCGCGATAGGAATGAACTCTCCTCTGACTACGCCAGGCCAACAGACCGCACCCCTTGGGTTGTATGGCGGTGGCCAGGGGTGTCCCGCGGGTGTCCCGATGGTGTCCCGCCCGTGTCCCGTACGTAGTGAAATCGATCTTGAGATTGATAGTGAGGTCGATAGCGAGATCGATAGTGAGATCGAGAATGACATCGATAGTGAAATCGATCAGAGGTGAGGGGGTGAGATCGAAGTGGAACGGAGAGCCCCCCTACCGGGAAATCGATTTCGGTTTCGTGTTCGTGCGTGCCGTGCGGGCGAGGCGAAGCTGCGTGGGCGGGCGAGAGAAAGTCTCTTGTGGCTGAGGCCCCTACCGGGAAATCGATTTCGGTTTCGTGTTCGTGCGTGCCGTGCGGGCGAGGCGAAGCTGCGTGGGCGGGCGAGAGAAAGTCTCTTGTGGCTGAGGCGCGGCCGGACCAAATGTCTCCCTTCCGGGCGGCCGGTGGCCCGCGGTGTCCCGCCGGTGTCCCGCGAAAGTCCCGTGTGGCTGAGGCGCGGCCGGACAAAATGTCTCCCTTCCGGGCGGCCGGTGGCCCGCGGTGTCCCGCCGGTGTCCCGCGGTGTCCCGCGGTGTCCCGCGGTGCCCCGCGGTGTCCCGCCGGTGTCCTGCGGTGTCCCGCGATGATGATGATGATGATGATGATGATGATGATGATGATGATGATGATGATGATGATGATGAGATGGTGATGATGATGATGATGATTAGATGATGATGATGATGATGATGATGATGATCGTGATGCTGATGATGATGATGCTGCTGATGATGATGATGATGACGATGATGATGATGATGGTGATGCTGATGATGATCGTGATGAAGATGACGATGATGATGATGATGACATCATGATGGTGTCCCGATGATGATGATGATGATGATGATGATGATGATGATGGCGATGATGATGATGACGATGATGATGATGCTGATGGTGTCCCGATGATGAGGATGATGATGATCATGATGATTATGTTGATGACCATGATGATGACGATGATGGTGTCCCGATGATGATGAGTATGATGATGTTGATGTTGATGATGCTGAATATGATTGTG
>CAUYUJ010009113.1:732064-782064 GCA_963575745.1 Prorocentrum cordatum
GCTGCTGTTGTCGTTGGTTTTGTTGTCGCTGTTGTTGCTGTTGTTGTTGAACTTTCACTTCTGAAGAATATTTATTGTTGATCCCCCACCGGTGCATGCTGTTTTTTCCCAGTCAAAGTGTGCCCCTCGACGCTCGCACCCTGTTCTTTGACAGGGAAAGTCTTGGTGGTCAAACTGGGCCCCTGGCACCCCGGACTACAACAACAACGGCTCCCGCCTGAGACTTCCTTCAAGTATACTCAGGACCCTCCCTCCCGTCTGAGATTTCCTCCCAAGTTACTCAGGAACGGCGCTCCCGCTTGAGACTTCCGCACAATTTAGTACGGGTCAAACTGCGCTGTTGATCCCCTGGACTACAACAACAACAACAACAATGGCTCTCGCCTGAAACTTCCTCACCATTTATTGAAGAATCGCGCTCTCGATTCTGACTTCCTGGCAATTTACCACCGAACCGCGGTTCCCGCTTGAAACTTCTTGACAATGTACTATAGAATCGTATCAGAGAATCGCGTTTTCGCTTGGGACTTCCTCGCAACTTACCACCGAACCGCTTCGCTTGATATTTCCCCACAATGTATCCAGATGCTGGTCCTCGAGGCTCATGAATCGCGCCCCCGCTACATATTGCCTCGTGGCTCAAGCAGGACTCACGCTTCAACGACCCGCCCGTTCGACTCGCCCGTCGGGGCCTGCCCGCCCGACCAGCCCGTTAATGAAGCAGTCGCCGCTCGCTGCCCCTCGCCCGCCTTCGATGCCCCTCGCTGCCCGTACTGGTTCCGCGGTCGCCTTCGCTCGCTGCTCTTCGTGGCCCCGTGGCTGCCCTCAGTGGCCCCGTCGCTGCCCTCTGTGGCCCCGCATTCTATGCCCTCTGTGGCCCCCGCTCGCACGCGCTTGTCGTGGCCCCATACGCATGCCCTTCGTAGCCCCGCTGTCGCCCTTCGTGGCCCCTTCGCTGCCCCTCGTGGCCCCTTTGCTGCCCTCAGTGGCCCCGCTGTCGCCCTGTGTGGCCCCGTGTACGAATGCCCTACGTGGCCCCCGCTCGCTGTCGTCGTGGCCCCCCATATGCATGCCCTTCGTGGCCCCGCTGTCGCCCTTTGTGGCCCCCTCGCTGCCCTTCGTAGCCCCAGTGCTGTCCTCAGCGGCCCCGTCGCTGCCCTTAGTGGCCTCGGATTTTATGCCCTTCGTGGCCCACGCTGGCTTTTCTCACGATTTACTTGGGAATCGCGTTATCGCTCGGGATTTCCTTGCGATTCATGCAGGACCCATGCTTCAGCAACCCGCCTGCTCGACCTCGTCGCTTGGGTCCTCCTTCCAGACCTGCCCCCTATGGGTCTGCTCACCCGATCTGCCCCTTTGGTTATACCACTTCTTTTCTGTTCCTTGCCCCCCTCCTGCTAATTTGTCTCGTGCTCCATTATCATCACTCCCCCCTTGTTTAAGGGGTTTCATTAAATACACGTGGCAGGAAAGGAAGATAGACCCCCAAGGGGGTACGATCGAAAACGACGAGGGCGGGTACCGAGGGTTTGGGATATGCGGACAGGAGCGAACAGTCTTAAAATGATTGTTGTTGTTCTTGATTGACACGTGACCTTGTAGCCCGGCCCCCCCCAGCAACCAGCAACCGAAGGTTCATTTCAGCACACTCCTCTCGAGGATCGTGGCCTTGGCCTGCCTCACAGGGAACCCCACCGAAGGTTCATTTCGGCACACCCCTCTAGGATTCTATAGGATCCTACAGGATCATATAGGATTCCCAATCGAATCCTACAGGTATCGTATAGGATCCTATAGGGATGCCATCGGATCCCATAGGGATCCTATAGGGCTCGTATAGGATTCTATAGAGATGCCATAGGATCCTATAAAGATCCTATAGGGTCCTACAGGGATCCTATTGGAATCGTATAGGATCCTAGAACGATCCTATAAGACCCGATAGGGATCCTATAGGATCCCCATCGGCTCCTACCCGATTCCCACACGACCCTTATTCGATTTCCATAGGATCCAATAGGATCGCATGGGATTCCTACACGATCCCCATAGATCCCCATGGATCCTATAGGATCGCATGGGACTCCGATAGAATCCCTCCACGATTCCTGCAGGATTGTATACGACTCCCACCAGATCCGATAGGATCGCATGGGATTCCTATACAACCCTTCTACGATTCCGATCGGATCCTATACGTTTCCTATAGGATCCGATACGATTCCTATATGATGTTACAGGCTCGCATGGGATTCCTATCCAATCCCTGTGGGATCGCATGGGATTCTTATGCAGTTTTCAACGGATCCCTATAGGGTCCTATAGGATCGCATGTGATTCCTATATAATATCTATACGATTCCTCCGGGATTTTACAGGATCGCACGGATTCCTATATAATCTTTGTACGGTTCCGATCGACATGTATAGGATCGCATTGGATTCCTTCACAGACCTCATACGATTCCTCTATGATCCAACAGGGTCGCATGGGATTCCTATAGAATTCCATCAGGATCTTGTAGGATCCCCATCGGTCCTATAGGATCGCACAGGATCCTTTTATAGGAGTCATATAGGAGCCTATCGGATCGCATGTGATTCCTGTACAATCTCTGTACGATTCCGATAGGGTCCTACAGGATCGCATGGGGTCCCTGTACAATCCTCATAGGACCCCAAAAGGATCCTGTCGGAGTGCATGGGGTTCCTGTGCAATCTTTTTCGGACTCCGAAACGATTCTACAGGGTCGCATGGGATTCCTATAAAGCCCCTTTCTACGATTCCGGTAATATCTTACAGGATCGTATGTGATTCCGATCCAATCCCGATGGGATCCTGTTGGATTGCATGGGATTCCTATACGATCCCCGTAGGATTATTATAGGGTCCTATAGTATTGCATGGGATTCGTATACGATCCCTGAACGATTCCTAGAGGATCTCTATAGGATCGCATGGGATTATTATACAATCCCGGTGCGATTCCTATAGGATCCTATAGGATCGCATCGGATTCCTTCGCAATCCCCATCGGTTTCCTGTAGGCTCCTATAGGATCGCATGGGGTTCCTATACGACACCTGTAGGTCCTATAGGATCCTATGGGACCGCATTGGGTTCCTATACAATCGTCCTGCGATTCCGATCGGATCCTATAGGATCGCATGGGTTCTCTGGACAATCCCTATACGATTCCTGTAGGATCCGACAGGGTCGCATGGGATCCCCATACAAACCATTCGCGATTCTTGTAGGACCCCACAGGATCGCATGGGATCCGTTTGGAATCCGCACAGGATCGTATAGGATCCTACAGGATCGCATGGGATTCCTTCACAATCCTTGTAGGATTCTTATAATATCCTGTAGGATCGCATGGGATTCCTATACGATCCCTGTAGGATTCCTATAGGATCCTACAGGATCGCATGGAATTCCTAAACAATCCCTATACGATCCCGATAGGATCTTATAGGATCGCATGGGGTTTTTATACAATCCCTAAACGATTCTTATAGGATCCGGCAGGGTCGCATGGGACTCCCATAGAACCCCTTCGCGATGTCTATAGGATCCTAGAGGATCGCATGGGATTCCTTTACAATCCCTACAGGATCCTACAGGACCCAATCGGATCGCATAGGATCCCTATAGGATCCTTATAGGACTCCTATATTATGCTATAGGATCTTGTAGGAGCCGATACATTCTGGAGCTTCGCTGGTGCAGACATGGAAGCATTGCATGAAGGAGGAGTTCACACCCTTAAGCAAACTAAGTTACAGTTGAGCGAGGAATGGAACCCGAGGTTGTTGGTTGCTGGTTGCCGGGGGGGGGGGCTTACCCCCGGGAAGCAAGGTCTCGGGTTGTCCTTTAAGGACAAGCGTTGACCAAGTTTCCCGGTGAACGGGCAACAAGGTCACGTGTGAACCTTTTTGTTGTTGTTGTCTTTGTTGTTTGTTGTCATCGTCCCACCCGCGACCCACCCGCGACCCACTCCGCGACCCACCCCGCGACCCACCCCGCGACCCACCCCGCGACCAACCCCGCGACCCACCCGCGGCCCAACCCGCGACCCACCCGCGACCCACCCCGTTACCCACCCGCGACCCACCCGCGACCCATCCGCGACCCACCCCGCGACCCACCCGCGACCCAACCCGCGACCCATCCGCGACCCATCCGCGACCCACCCGCGACCCACCCCAGGACCCACCCGCGACCCACCTGCGACCCACCCTCACGGGTGGAAAAACTACCCGGACCCGACAATTCACGTTTACTCAACGGCACTGGGCGTTGACCAAACAGCCCCGCCTTGTTCGATTGATTCCTATTCCTTGTGTGTGTTTACTGACGGCTTCGCCTGTCGGGGTGGTTATTATGGGGTGGATATTCTGCCCTCTACACCCGCGGCCCATTTGCGACCCACCCGCGACCTACCCACATTGGTTTAACGACAAAATCGGCGCCTGCGGCGGGCCTCGTTGTATAATTCATGTTACTTTGGCGCCTGCGGCAGGCTTCTCCAGGGTCTCGCAAACTGCCGACGTCCCCGCCGCCCCCTCACTCTTATCCGCATCTGCGGGGTGCTACGTATATCGTAAATCCGCCGCGGCAGATCCAGGTCATTTGCGAGAAGCTGCTTTGCGAGTAGTGGAACGGGCTTGTCTACTCTAGGAAGGCCGCGAGTCTTCTCGGGAGGCAGGGGCCTTCTGAGGGAGGCACTGAAGGCCTCGTGGAAGCCAGGAGGGCTTCTGATCGGCGTCATCCCAAGATACTGATACTGTGCGCGCGTGGCCACCCCCCCCAGGGACGACGCGCGCGCGGAGAAACCTGGCGTTTTCTGGCCACACCGCTCGGGGAACGAGACACCACAAGATGGTCAGACGTATGTCCGGGCCGGACGCGCGCCTTCGAGGAGGACACATAGCACTAGAATGTCCTTGCGCTCCCCATCTGGGACAAGCCCCCTCCCTTCTGGAGCGCGGAGGAGGAGGAGGAGGAGGAGGAGGAGGAGGAGGAGGAGGAGGAGGAAGGAAGGAAGGAGAAACGCGGCGCTGCAGATTCAGGCCGAGGATCCCACACTCGGAAGGCCGCCCACTCCCAGCGCCACCCCCCGTGTGCGCGCCGCCACGCAGGGCGGAGGCGCAGGCCTACCTCAGGGCGTGGCGGAGGGCGCGGAGTGGGCGAGAGCGGGAAAACGTGCCCGTGCGCTCGGCGCTCCTGCTCCCTCGATCGCTCCTCCCAGGCCTTCTCCTGCCCTCTCCGCCCTCCACCCCGCTGCCGCTGCTCCTCGGCTTCCTCCTCCGCCTCCACTCCTCCCTCCCACTTCTCCTCCTCCTCACTCCTCCTCCTCCTCCTCTCCCTCCTCCTCCTCCTCCTCCTCCTCCTCCTCCTCCTCCTCCTCCTCCGCTGCGGAGCGGCGGGAGCAGCCGCTGCTCTTTCGAGCTGATCCAGCTCACGGCAGGGACATCCACAAGGGCAAGGGTTGCACTGGTGCTACTGCTCGCTTGGCATCGGTCGGACGTGTGCATTTTTTCCTTCGGCGAGGACCATCGAGGAGCATCCTTGGTCATTTGGCGAAAAAACCACGCACGAAACAGAGAAAAACACAGGGAATGGACGTCCGAGCGATGGCGAGCTCACGCCCCTGGGGCTGATCAGGTTCCTCGCAACGGCCACGACGTTGCACGTGCTCTTCGTCCTTCGAAGAAGAGACATCGGCACAACCATGAACTTCTTGCGTTCCGCGCGGAGCCCCCTGGGCGGCGCCTCCGGCGCCGCCCCTGGCGTGCTGAGCGCGCCAGGGAGGGGGTCCAGCGCGGATCCAAGAGATCCGCGCGGAGCGCCAAAAGTTTATGTTTATGCCGTTGTTTCTTCTTCTGGTGCTACTCATCCTGGTATCGCTCATCCTGTTGCAGCCGCTCCAGGCGAACACCCTTGAGCAGCAGTGCGTCCTTCCCTGCCCGCAAGAGGAGAACAGCAACCACAAGGGCAATGGCAAATGATGCTTGGCTGGTCGTCGCGGCGGTCCTTGGTCAGAAGGCGGCGCCGACCCACGGGCGAACGCCATCGCTGCCCACTAGCGCTGTGGCTCGCGCTCCGGGAAGCGCTCCTCCTACGGCTCCTCCTGCTCGCGCTCGCTCGGGCGTTGCAGCTGCGCTGGCCCTCCTGCTGCCCGTGGGCCTCGGCGGCTGCCGGCCTCGGCGGCGCGGGCGCTGGCAGGCCGACGCGGTGGTGCTGGCGGGGCGGGTGCGTGCGTGGACACAGAGCGGAAAAGCAAGACCAAAGGAGAAAACACCCGCCGCGCTTCTGCCGAAGGGTGCCGCCGATCCCGGGGCTCGGCGCAGCCTCTGGCGCGCCTGGGGGGCGCGCCCCGGCTGCCGCCTCGGTGCCGCGCCGCCCGCGAGCGCACCGCGCACGGAGGCGGGCGCCGGCGGGCCATGTTGCTCCCATCGTGAGGGGAACAAAAGGTGGCATAAACATAAAAACTCGGAGGTCCGCGCGGATTTCTCGGATCGGCGCCGGGCCCCCCCGGCGGCGCCTCTGGCGCCGCCCCTGGCGCGCTCCGCGTTCCGGGGAGGGGGGTCCAGCGCCGATCCGAGAAATCCGCGCGGACCTCCGAGTTTTTATGTTTATGCCACTTTTTGTTTCCCTGATCGTACTTGAGGGCCACGTCCCGGAAGTAGTTTCGAGCGCCCAGAAAAGCGTCGAAGAAGCGTCGAAGAAGCGCCGAGCGCGCATCGCCCGGAGACGGTGAGGTCCAACATGTTCCAAGTTGTGCGTTCCCACGGCCGACATCAGTCAGTATGAACCCGATTGTAGCGTCAAAGATGGGCTCGGGCTTGTTGCGCCATTGAATGCAGAGGACATCCGCTGCTGGTGGGTTTGCGAGCGCCGCTTGGAAAAGCCAGACCGCCACGCCCACGCACCCACCCACCCAGGTATTCACGCCGCCATGTCGCAGTATAGATCCTCCAACTAATCATCGTCCTCCACGAGTACGTTTACCAATTTCGCGTATTGACAACTCACGCGCAATCACTCATACACGTAAATCACTAAATTTCCTCCCAGCGTTTCACCCACCCAGTACAGCGCTTCGTGGCCCCATAGGGGGCTCCACCGAAGGTCCCAATGGCACCGCCCGCATGCGTCCGCCACCACCCAGCACAACCCTTGCTTCCTGCGTTTCACCCACCCAGCACAGCGCTTCGTGGCCCCATAAGGGTGCTCCACCGAAGGTCCCAGTGGCACTGCCCGCATGCGTCCGCCACCACCCAACACAGCCCTTGCTCCCTGCCTTTCGCCCACCCAGTACAGCGCTTTGTGGCCCCATAGGGAGCTCCACCGAAGGTCCCAGTGGCACCGCCCGCATGCGTCAGCCACCACCCAGCACAGCCCTTGCTCCCTCCGTTTCACCCACCCAGTAAAGCGTTTCGTGGCCCAATAGGGGACTCCACCGAAGGTCCCAGCGGCACCGCCCGCATGCGTCAGCCACCACCCAGCACAGCCCTTGCCCCCTTCGCTTCGCCCACCCAGCACAGCGCTTCGTGGCCCCATAGGGAGCTCCACCGAAGATTCCAGTGGCACCGCCCGCATGCGGCAGCCCCCCCCCCCAGCACAGCCCTTGCTCCCTGCGTTTCGCCCACCCAGTAGTTAGAGCGTTTCGTGGCCCCCAAAAAAGGGGGGGCCCACCGAAGGTCCCAGTGGCACCGCCCGCATGCGTCAGCCACCACCCAGCACAGCCCTTGCTCCCTGCGTTTCGCCCACCCAGTGCACCGCTTCGTGGCCCCATCGGGAGCTCCACCGAGGATCCGAGTGGCACCGCCCGCGTGCGTCAGCCACCACCCAGCAGCACAGCCCTTGCTCCCTGCGTTTCGCCCACCCAGCACAGCTCCACCGAAGGCCCCAGTGGCGCCGCTTGGATGCGTCAGCCACCGCCCAGCGCAGCCTTTGCCCCCCTGCGTTTCACCCACCCAGTACAGGGCCTCGTGGCCCAATACGGAGCTCCACCGAAGGTCCCAGTGGCACCGCCCGCATGCGTCAGCCACCACCCAGCACAGCCCTTGCTCCCTGCGTTTCACCCACCCAAGCGCTTCGTGGCCCCATAGGGAGCCCCACCGAAGGCCCTAGTGGCACCGCCCGCGTGCGTCAGCCACCACCGAGCACAGCCCTTGCTCCTTGCGTTTCGCCCACCCAGTACAGCGCTTCGTGGCCCAATAGAGAGCCCCACCGAAGGTCCTGGTTGAACCGCCCACATGCGTCAGCCACCGCCCAACACAGCCCTTGTTCCCTGCGTTTTACCCACTCAGCACAGCGCTTCGTGGCCCCATCGGGAGCTCCACCGAATGTCCTTGTGGCACCGCCCGCGTGCGTCAGCCGCCGCCCAGCACAGCCCTTGCTCCCTGCGTTTCACCCAGTGCACCGCTTCGTGGCCCCATAGGGAGCTCCACCGAAGGTGCCAGTGACACCGCTCGCTCAACCACCACCCAGAAAAGCCTTTCCTCCTTGCGCTTCACCCACCCAGTACAGCGCTTCGTGGCCCCATAAGGAGCTCCACCGAAGGTCCCAGTGGCACCGCCCGCATGCGTCAACCACCACCCAGCGCAGCCCTTGCTCCCTGCGTTTCACCCACCCAGTACAACGTTCCGTGGCCCCATAGGGAGCTCCACCGAATGCCCTACTGGGACCGCCCGCATGCGTCAACCGCCACCCACCACAGCCCTTCCTTCCCGCGCTGCACCAACTTAGCACAGCGTTCCGTGGCCCCATAAGGAGCTCCACCGAAGGTCCCAGTGGGACCACCCGCATGCGTCAACCGCCACTCAGCACAGCCCTTGCTCCCTGCGCTTCGCCCACTTAGTACAGCGCTTCGTGGCCCCATAGGGAACCCCACCGAAAGTCCCAGTTGGACCGCCCACATGCGCCAACCACCACCCACCACAGCCCTTCCTCTCCGCGCTTCACCAACTTAGTACAGCGCTTCGTGGCCCCATAGGGAGCTCCACCGAAGGTCCCAGTGGGACCGCCCTCATGTGCTTCACCCACTTAGTACAGGGCTTCGTGACCCCATCGCGAGCTCCACTGAGGGCCCTACCGGCATCGCCCGCATGCGTCAGCCACCACCCAGCGGAGCGCTTCGTGGCCCCACAGGGGGTTCTACTGAAGGTCCCAGTGGGGCCGTCCGCGTGCGTCAGCCACCACCCAGTACAGCGCTTCGTGGCCCCATAGGGAACTCCACCGATGGTCCCAGTAGGACCGCCCGCATGCGTCAGCCACCACCCAGCACAGCGTTTCGTGGCCCCATAGGGAACTCCACGGGGAACCAGCTCTACCGAAGGCCCCAGTGGCACCGCCCGCATGCGCCCCTCCCCTCCCAGGACAGCGCTTCGTGGCCCCATAGGGGGCCCCACCGAAGACCCCACTTGCACGCATGCGTCGGCCACTACCCAGTACACCGCTTCGTGTCCCCGTAGGGAGCTCCACAGGAAGACCCCAGTGGCACAGCCCGCGTGCGCCTCCCCCAACCAGTGCAGCGTTTCGTGGCCTCATCGGGAGCTCCAGCGAAGGGCGCCGCCCGCTTGCCTCCGCCACGCCCAGTACAACGTCTCGTGGCCCATAGGGAACCCCACCGAATGCCTCAGTGGCACCGCCCGCATGCGTTTCCCCCACCCATTACGGCAGGTCCCTCACGCGTTTCGTGGCCGTATAGGAAGCTCCACCGCAAGCGGCACGCACAACTCGGTATTCACAATTGCATATGGTTGGGTCTTTCGCCCGGATAATTGGTTGTGTAACAGCTTCACGGATTGAGGTCGGTTACTTTTTAAAGTGTGGTGCTCGCTTTAACGCGGCGCACATTTGTGTTAGAAGTTTGCAAGAGCTTCACGGATTGAGGGTGGTTCCTTTTCAAATTATGGGTCTCGTCTGAGCGCGGCGCACACTCGTTTTAAACATTTGCAAGGGTTTCACGGATTCCCATCAACACCGTACCAGAAATTGTGTTTCGGACGGATTCAGGACTCCGCGGGTGCAACAGTTGCATTGGTTTTTTGTGTTGAAGTCCTGGGAATGGCGTTCTGACGCGACTCAGGATCGCCAAGACGCAACAGTCAGGTTGATCCGTGGCGCTGGAATCCCGAGGACAATGTTTTGGCATGCTTCAAGGTCTTCAAGCGGGTGTTTTCCATCGAGGCACTTCCATCAATGAAAATGAATCGTTGTAGTGGGCCTATGAAGAGGGGGCCTAGAGGGTTTACTCCAACGTCGTTGCTGACACGTGGGTTTACACCGGTCCTCCTCCTCCTCCTCCCCTTTTTCTCGTCCTCGTCCTCGTTCTCCTCCTCCTCCTCCTCCTCCTCGTCTTCCTCGTCGTCGTCCTCCTCCTCCTCCTCCTCCTCCTCCTCCTCCTCCTCCCCCTCCTCCTCCTCCTCATCATCATCATCATCATCATCATCAGCATCATCATCCTCCTCCTCCCCCTTCCCCTCGTCCTCCTCCTCCTCCTCTTCCCCCTCCTCCGCCTCCTCCTCGTCATCCTCGTCATCCTCGTCTCGTCCTCTTCTTTTCCCCTCCTCCTCTCCTTTCCCTCCTTCTCCTAATCCTCCTCCTCCTCCTCCTCTTCCTTCTCTTCCTCCTCCCCTCCGCTCCCTCCTCCTCCTCCTCCCTCCTCCTCCTCCTCCTCCTCCTCCTCCTCCTCCTCCTCTTCCTCCTCTCCTCTCCTCCTCCTCCTCCCTCCTCCTCCTCCTCCTCCTCCTCCTCCTCCTCCTCCTCCTCCTCCTCCTCTTCCCAGGTGGCTCCCCAGCGTGGCCCCGCCCGCCCCCGCGCAGCATTTTGCCCGGCGTCGGCGCGCGGCGGCGGCCCGCGCCATACGGGAGCCCCCAGGCCCACGGAGGGCCGCCGAGGAGGCCAGGGGCGGCCTCCTTCGCCCGCGTGTCACCGCAGAGAGCGGCGCCAGCCTGCCGCGGCGCGGCGCCGACTGCGAGCAGCAGACGACCTGGACAAGCTGAAGAAGCACCACGGCAGCAGCCCGCCGTCAGCAAGCATGGCTCGACGCGGAGGCGCACAGTATACAGTATACGGTGTGCCGCAGCTGCAACACGTAGACCTACGACAGCACGTTGGCCAAGAACGGATGGAAGTGCTGGCACTGCTACAAGCTGGTCAAAAAACCGAACTACGTCAAAGAGCAGGAGCGTCAGCAGGGCGGCGGCGCCAGCAGCAGCAGCAGCAACCAGCAGTCGCAGGAGATGACCAAGATGATGACCACGCTGGGACAACAGCTCCAAGAGATGGGATTGGGTGCCAACACAGCGGTGACAGCGCTGGGGGCACAGCTGGCAACGCTCGCCCAAACGCTGCAACCTCGTCTTCAGCAACCTGCTGAGCTACGATGTACGGCAGCGGCGAGGGCGCAGGAGGTGGCCTACAACGACTTCCACAAGGCCTGCGACGAACACAGTAGACTGCAAGGACTCGTCGCGAAGGCGTACGAGGACATGATCGAGAAGGGCAAGGCGCTCGAGCAGGCGAAGGCCAACCTGAACGAGATCATGATGGAGAACAAGCCGAAGAGCCTCATGGAGCAGCTCCTGAACTCCTCCGAGCACGAGCTGCAGCAAAACGGGGTCATCGATCTGGAGATGGAGGACGCGCTGCAGGGCGACGAGGACGACGAGCTGAAAACAGAGATCTTGGCGGCCAAGCAGGCGGCCATCAGAGACCTGCAGGCGGGGGCGCAGAGCTACGCGGGCCAGATCAAGGCACGCATTGACGAGGCCAAGGCAAAGGCCATGGCCGACGCGACGAGGCTCAGGGAAGCCAAGAAGCGCAAGACCACGGACCAGCAGCAGCAGCAGCAGCAGACAGCCGCATCTTCAGCAGCTTCGGCGGGCGCACCATCGAGTACGCCAGCGCCGACGCCAGCTGAGCGGACCCCACAACACCAGAGCAGCGCGATGAGCTCCTCCGACAGATCTGCGAGGGGAAGTTGCCTGCTGCAGTGCCCAACTAGAAACGACTGCGGGGTGGCATGACAGCCAACCGCTCGGTCACCCCAGAGCAGCGCACAACATTTGTTGGCAAGATCACTACATGGGGACCAAACGTAACTAAGTGGCTACGGGATGGTCTACGAGCGCACCGACCCAGCGGACGGGCTCTGCACGACGGCTACTTGTTACAGGAAACGCACCTCAAGCACTATGAGCTCCAGCATGCCGAGACAACACTCGCAATTCTGGGGCCCAAGGCTTGTTTTTTTCAGCTTCGCGGCAGTCGAGGACATCGGAGAAGGGCTCCCATGGCGGGGTGACTCCAATGGTGAAGAACAATTTCAGAACCAAGTTTTTCCGCGAGATGGCGGTGGAGGGCAGCGTGTCGTCCTCGACGGCAGGCGCATCACCTCTCGCCAGAGCCGAGCTCCTCAACTTCACGGACTGGACCCCGATGCTCTGGCACATGAAGGGCTACTCCATTGTCGTCATCAGCGTCTACTTGGAGACCAAGCAGCCCCTCAAGTCAGGCACCAACGCGGACAGGTTGAAGGAGATCGGACAGTTTTTGCGTAGATTGAATCTTCCTTGGATATTGGCAGGCGACTCCAACGTCGCGCCATCCACATTCAACGCCTCAGGATGGCCAGAAGCGCTAGGAGGCAACATCCTCTCCATCGGCGATCAGGCGGCCACGTGCTTCAAGAAGGACGCGACGCCATCGCTCATAGACTACCTTGTGGTCAGCCCTTCGGCTCGACAACACATGCACTCATTGAGACCAGTCAGCGACGTCCCACGGGGGCCACGCATCGGCCAGGTCATCACGCTGAAGGGCGAGGCCACGATGAACCTCACTCGGCAGCTGACCATGCCACATCCATTCCGACACCCGCGACTACCACAGCAACCACCAGACCTTCAAAGCAAGCGGCAACGGCAGCGAGCAGAGCATGTAAAGAAGCCGCACACCAGCACGCAAGGCGACAGCAACAGCTGCGAGAACAACGCCACACAAGACGACAATGTCGACGACGACGATTTCATGAACCAAAGATGGGGGGCGCTGTCACCGAATGGTTGGGCAAGACATCCAAGCGCGCCAGCAACGGCAGCAGCGCGCTCGATACCCAGAACTACAATGGGCGAGGACTTCGACCCCATGGACTTCGATGACATAAACGCCGACCTCATGGGCGACGGCATGGACGGAGAAGGCCCGCCGCACGATCAGGAGAGAGCCGAAGACGCACCCATCGAAGCAGAGAGTGACAACGACAGCGAGCTCGAGAACTTCTTCATGAGCAAGAAGGAAGAGCCGAAGCAACTACCAGCACAAGCACCCGACGCCGACACCAGGACCATGCATGAGCTCTGGGACGAGACCGGGCACGACCACGACACCACTATTGCTACTGCAGCACCAGCATACATCACGGACAGCGCAGCATACCATGCAATCCAAGAAGACCACCACGAAGCCAGCCACATCTTCCACACGCTCACGCAGCACATGGAGAGCTTCTATTGCAAGGCATATAAGATCCACGAGAGCGAGCAGAAGCGCTACAGAGGAAGAGAACAGCCTTACCAGCTCAAACAATGCATACAAACAGAACGCGGGATACGTCGACCAAGGTATGCCTCATGCACAGCCAACTGGTGGGCTCGCGCGGAATCCTCCCTCACGGCGCTACACCGTCTAAGACTACGAGGAGTCGGACACGAAGAGGTGCACGCTCTGGAAGCTTGTTGTCGACACCTGGCACATGACGGTGTACCAACAGCAGGAGCCAAATCAACGCGCACTGCAAGATTGCACCGAGCACTTTTGAAAGACCGACTCACCAACATCCAGGACGTACCTACCGACACCATCGAGGGCATGGCTACGCAGGCAGCACAGGAAGCAATCCAAGCGATCAGACGTGACTTGAGATGCAACGCACGCGACTACACGATTTGGCTAGCCAACAGTTGCGACAACGGCACCATGCACAGGATGACGAAACCCAGCATGCGGCATGGGGACGAAATGATTGACGGCACCGTGACAGCGACCTTCACAATTGAGCGTACAAACCTCACGCGTACGACGTTCAGCAACATCTGGAGCGACGCCTACGGCGACCACATCACCCACACTCAGCTGCTCAAGTATCTACGGGAACAAGCCCTGTCGACCCCAACCACGACATGGAGCAGGGAGCAATTCGACGATGCCATCGTCGGCAGACCTGACAAGGGACGAGGTACGGACCGACTCAACACCAGCGACGCACGACGACTACCAGCAGCAGGCAGAGACGAGATAACCCAGCTACTGAACACCATCGACCGAGGCGTGACATGGCCGTGGCAAGCACTCCAGGCCATAGTCATGATCCAGCCCAAACCAGCCACCGCCAAAGGAGCAAGCGCACCCGCCGACGGAGGCGACCGCGCACTGGCGCTTCTGCCTTGGGTCTGCCGAACCTGGGAGCTCATGCATCGGGACAGGGTACGACTGTGGGCTAAAGAGACAGAGGAACCATGGAATGCAGCAGTCGCGGGCAACAGCTGCCTGCGAGAAGCCATGCTGCGAGCCCTAGGAGACGAGATCGCGGGCGCCTACAGCATTCGGGCAGCGACGACGCTTCTCGACATCAAGAGGTACTCGCTCAGTTTCTGCAAGATCGCCATGGCCGCACACCAACTCGGATTCCCCAGCAGGATCCTCGCACTGCCCATGCAGATGCATCTCTCGGTGCGACCCCTGCGCCTCAGCGGCTGCTACAGCGAGCCGATTGATGCAAGCCGATCCATTTTGGCAGGAGCCAGGCACTCGAATAACCTCGCGCGAGCATTGATATACGTCGTCCTGCGACAGTACAGCAGCAAAATTACGAAGACCCAGCCTAGAACATGGTTCGACGACATCGGTGTCCAGCTGTACGGTTCCAAGGATACCTTGGTGCGAGACGCCGTCGACTCGACCAAGACGCTACACGAAGCACTACAACAGCATGGACTTGAGGTTGCAGCAAAGTCGGTCATCATCACGACGCACATGCAGGGCGCCAAAGAGATCATCAAACGACTAGCGGACCTCGACATTCACATCGACGGCATCACCGAAGTGCGCGACCTCGGCATCGACAGGGGCGGCCGTACATGCACACTACGACGGACGCACCACGCACGCAAAAAAAGGCGTGGGCAAGAAGGAACCTGGTCCGCACCAAAGAGCCAAACGACACAGAGCGATGGGAGTGCTAGCCCAAGGGGCCATGGCATCCCTGCTGTATGGGACCAAGGCGTACGGAGCATCGCCCAACGAGAGACTGCAGACGCGTCGACACTACGCACGAGCACTACGACTAGCTTGGCCAGGCAGATGCCTGACAGCCTTCATTGCAGTTGAAGGGGCAGATCCTGAGGTATCTACTATTAAAGCACAATTTACAGCATGGTTTGATATGTGGACGGCACCCCACGAAGTACGACAACTTATTCGACGAGCGTGGCCGAAGATCAAGTCCAGACTACAGCAACAACCACATGGACTACGATGGCAACACAGGCGCGGCATTATTGCCGCACTCATCAACACGCTGAAAGACCTGGGCTGGGACCCTCAGCGCGCCGACTACTGGATTGACCCCCAGGGCGACGGGTGTCTGCTCAGGGAGGAGGACGCGCACGGAGACCCAACCGACGTCATTGACGCGCTGACCAGCCAAGTCGAGCTTCAGCAATGGAGACAGGCCAGCAAGCACCACAACGGCAGCGGCCTCGAGCACGGCGCCGACGTGCAAGACCTCATCAGCCACCTCCAGCACCTCGACCGACGGGGCAAGCACCAACGACACGGAGCACTCTTGGTTGCTGCATGCGCTGGGACTTGGCCGCGGCAGCGCATCGCAGACGCCTACGGCACGCCCAACCTATGCGAATGTGGAGCGCCTGACGACGACTACCACCGCATCTGGGGAGACTGTCCACAAAGACGTCAGCACATCATATACGAACGAACAGAGCACCTCAAAGAGCGAGCAAAGGAGGGCATCGAGACGAACGCAGCCTTCTGGCTCAGAGGCATTACCCCACGACCCATGACCTGCTCACCACCATGCACTACGGAACCCTCGCACACCTGCGACGGCGACATCCAGCACGGCCAACTGATCGCAGACGACATCGACTACACTTCTGCGGTGACGGCAGCGGAGGAGCCATGTCAGCAGACCGACGGTACCGCATGTGCGGATGGGGATGGGCTTGCATGGACCACACGACTGAACGAGCAATTATGCGGGGTCCACTACCAGGGCCAAGACAGACGAACAACCGAGCGGAGATGTGGGCACTACTCAGCGTGTTGCAGAACTCGCAGGGTCCCATCATCTATTGGACGGACTCAGAAGTACTGATGAGGAACTGGAGACGCAAACGGCACGGGACCAAAAAGTACCACTTCGGCAACGGCGACATCTGGATGAGGATAAAGGACGCCATCGACCATCGGGGAGGAGGTGACGAATCCATCACGATAAGACATATGCAGAGCCACCTCGAATGGGAAGACGCACGACGAAGAGATATCCCAGAATGGGCGTGGCTCGGCAACAGAGCAGCAGACGAACAAGCCGACACAGCAGCAGAAGAGCACGCCATACCAGCAGCACAGCTCGGATGCTACGAGTGGGTGCGAGCGGTAGGCAACCTAGTCAGACAGCGCATCACGCAAGCCACCCTGGACTGCATGGAACGACGACCACCAATGAATTGGGAAGATCGGGCGATGCTAAGGAGAGAAGCCAAAGTGCGAAGACCACCTGCACCAACTCTTGACGAGCTGGCAACTCAGAGCTTGCGCCAAGTACAACCGACCCCGACGGGATGGCGCTGCGGAGCATGCGCGCAGTCTGTCCTCCGACGACGAAGAACAACAGCAAGATGGTGGCTTCTCTCCCCATGCAGCATCACGGCGGCAGCAAAGAAACCACCACTAACTCTCAAAGGACGCCAAGCACACAACTCCCATCAGATGGAATGGCACAAGCGAGACCAAGGGTACTATTGCTACAAATGCGGCAGCGTGGCGAAGCACTACATATCGGAGAAGCTCGGGCAGGAGTGTGCACCACCTCCACCTAAGTCACGGGCCGATTACGTGGTAAGGGCAAGAAGAAAGCACGCCAACGAACAGCCGACAAACTCTACCACGACTCCAGCAACATCAAGTTGTGCAAGGACCGCGACGGCACCGAGCACTGACTAGCACTACGCAGCACAGACTGACGCTACAAGCACCGACTGACACAGCTCAGCACTGAGTGCACGACGACAGCACTGATTGGCGTACCAGCATATTGAGAAGAGCGATCACGACAAGTACGACGGCATCGAGCCCTCGCACATTGACAACAGGGCCAAGATGAAGCACAGCATCATCCTGGACAGGGAGACCTGCGGCTCCATGGAGCTCTGCGGCGAGGCCTGAGAGGCCGTGAAGAGGCCCGCGGCCGCCGCCGCCCCTGCTGGACCGCAGGCAGGAAGGGAGGGGACGTCGTCCTGGGGGGAAATCTCGGACATCTCCTCCTCCTCCTCCTCCTCCTCTTCCTCCTCCTCCTCCTCCTCCTCCTCCTCCTCCTCCTCCTCCTCCTCCTCCTCCTCCTCCTCCTCCTCTCCCTCGTAGCTCCCCCTGTCGGGTGAGCCCGGGCGGGTGACGGCGCAGCGCTGAGCGCCGCGCGCGCGGGCTCGAGCGCCGGTGGCGGCAGCGGCCGGGACGGACGGGGGGCGGGCAGCCCCCCCCGCGCGCGTCGGCGGGCAAGGGGGGGGGGGGGCAGGACAGGTGCAATGGGCAGGAAGGGGGAAGGGGGGGGAAGGGGGGTTGGAGCGGGAGGAGGAGCAGGAAGGGAGGGGGGAGGGAAAAGGAGGAAGTGGAGGAGGAGGAGGAGGCAGAGGAGGAGGAGGAGGAGGAGGAGGAGGAGGAGGAGGAGGAGAAGAAGGAGGGGGAGGAGGAGAGGAGGAGGAGGAGGAGGAGGAGGGGAGGAGGAGGAGGAGAGAAAGAGGAGGAGGAGGAGGAGGAGGAGGAGGAGGGGAGGAGGAGGGAGGAGAGGAGGAGGAGGAGGAGGAGGAGGAGGAGGAGGAGGAGGAGGAGGAGGAGGAGGAGGAGGAAGAGGGGAGTAGGAGGAGGAAGAGCAGGAGAAGGAGGACGAGGGGGAGGAGGAGGAGGGAGGAAGGAAGAAAGGGGGGGTGGTCGGGCGAAGGCACGGACGAGGACGACGGGGTCGAGGAGCATCGGCCGGAGGAAGAGCAGGAAGCAGGGAGGGATCCTTCATCCTTGTACTTTCGGGCTTATCGTCAGCCTGTCACAAGCACGCGTCGGGACGCACTGTGCGCCCTGTGCGTGCGGCGAAGAAGCCTGCGGGCGATCGCCCCTGACCCAGGCCAACGGCACAGGGGGTTAAAGGGGGAGACCCATTGCGGGGAGGTGGGGGGGGGGAAGGAGGAGGAAGAGGGAGGAAGAGGGGGTGGCGAGGACATGGACAATGACGGCGAGGTCGAGGAGCATTGGCCGGAAGAGGAGCAGGGAGGGGGGGGAGGTACGTTGGTTGCGCCTAATTAGTTGCCGCCTGATCTAAGTCGGATCGCTTGACCTTTTTGTGGGTTTTGTATCGACGAACGCTACAAGCTCTGTGTTGAAGTTCGCCTAACGTAAAAGAGGGGAGGGGGGGAAAGAGGAGGAGGAGGAGGAGGAGGAGGAAAGGGAGGAGGAGGAAGGAGGGGGGAGGATGAGGACAAGGACGAATATGACGAGGTCGATGAGCATCAGCCCGAGTAGGAGGAGGAGGAGGAGGAGCAGGAGGAGGAGGAAACCCAAGATGCATCAACTGGTGCTCCAATACACCCTCCCGTCCCTAATCCCTTTCTCATACATCCATAAGGCGCCCCCCCTTGAATGACGAGTGGCTGGTCGGTCCGCCAATCAGACGAGGGCGCGTGTTGTTGAGGATCCCCCTTCCACTTGAAGAACGCCCAGGGTAGCCCCGTTTTGAGATGCACATGCCCTGCTGGCTTCTTTGTTGCAGGATGTCAAAGTCGTATACGTATGTTCCGCGAAAGTCCAAAACGAGAGCCCTTCAATGAGGCCCATGGGTAGGCGTTGCAGGAGGTCAGAATCGTGGGCGTATGTTTCGCGGAAGTCTCACATGAAAAGCCCGTTTCGAAAGAGGAGCCGTTCTTCGCTTTCCGTCCGTGTTAGCTGCTGCACAGCATGGACCACCGGGTCGTAGAGGTCCAGGAAGGGTGACGTGAGTGTAGATGGTGGATTGTGTATTCGAATGTGCGCAAGGCCAAGGGAAAATTCCAATACTGTGGGGGCGTTCGTTAAGGAATGTTCACGGGAGGCTGCAGACCCTGGAGGATTCTTTATCTGATGAGGGCGGTTGTGGTATTCATGGCCGACCCGCGATTGGAGTTCCACCCGCTCCCACACAATGGATTATTTGTATAAGAGCTCCTTTTCCAACGGCCCCACCGTCCTCGAAAGGACTCGCCATCCACTTGCGCATTTAAGGACAATGTAGAGAGCATGCACGGCGCAAAGGGTGAGATCCCGCAAAAAAAAGCTACCCGCCTTGCATTTCTTGGGTTGTGTAAAACGATTATGTGCGGTGCCATCACAGCGAGAGCCCCAGTGTGAACAAAAACAAGTTGTGGTCTACGCGTCAACGCGATTTGAATAGATTTCTTCCTTGAGGCCTCATGCGGTGACGAGGACGATGAAGATGAGGATGTGGATGCTGTTGTTGCTGGTGGCGACGGCGGGCGTGGGATCGCTTGGGGAAGGATTGTAAGGCGATGTTGGCTTTCTCTACTGATTTCGAGCTGTAGGCGAGCTACGGAGCTGAAATACACACCAGTCGACAGGAACTGATAAGACGCGCTAGTCTAAAGTATCTAGATGCTCCAGATCGGTCTGCGTCTGGGAGCGTCTGGGAGCGCCTGGTCGCCTGGGGAACGCTTGGATTCAAAACCGGAGTCGGCGAGGGGTGCCCGAAGCTTGATTTCCTATTTTTTCGCGCGATTTGTTTTTTAATATTTGTCGCGATCGGTTTATAGATGTGTCGTGCCAGTTATGCGCAGGGGCTTTTCGGGACGAGGGGGTGGGTCCATGTCGAAGGTCACTGTGCCGTGTGTGGCGGACGCAAACGGGCACCCCCAATGGGGCCTGCGGTGGAATTCCTTAGGAGGCCACGAAGCGCTGTACTGGGTATGGCGGACGCATGTGGGCACCCCCAATGGGGCCTTCGGTGGAGCTTCCGCATGGGGCCACGAAGCGGTGTGCTGGGTGTGGCGGACGCATGCGGGCTCTCCCATTGGGGCCTTCGGTTGAGCTCCTGATGGGGCCACGATGCGGTGGGTGTGGCGGACGCATGCGGGCACCCACATTGGGGTTTTCGGTGGGGTTCCCTACGGGGCCACGAAAACGCTTTACTGGGTGTGGCGGACGCATGCGGGCACCCCCATTGGGCCACGAAGCGCTGTACTGGGTGGCGGGCGCACGCAGGCATACGCAGGCAGTTCGTTGGGGGTTCCGGTGGGGTTCCCTACGGGGACAACGAAACGCTGTATTAGGTGTGGCGGACGCATGCGGGCATCCCCACTGGGGCCTTCGGTGGAGCTCCCTAGGAGGCCACGAACCGCTGTGCTGGGTGTGGCGGACGCATGCGGGCCCTCCCACTGGGGCCTTCGGTTGAGCTCCATATGGGCCCACGTGGCGCCGTATTGGGTGTGGCGGACGCATGCGGGCACCCGCAGTGGGGCCTTTGGTGGGGGGTCCCCATGGGGCCACGAAGCGTTGTACTGGGCGTGGCGGACTCATGCGGGCCCTCCCACTGGGGCCTTCGGTTGAGCTCCCTATGCGGCCACGAGGCGCTGTACTGTTTGTGGCGGACGCCTGCAGGCAACCCCATGGGGGTCCTCTGTGGAGTTCCCAACGGAGCCACGCAGCGCTGTGCTGGGTGTGGCGGACGCATGCGGGCATCCCCGCTGGGGCCTTCGGTGGGGTTCCCTACGGGGGCAACGAAACGCGGTACTGGGTGTGGCGGACGCACGCGGGCATCCCCAGTGGGACTTTCGGTGGATCTCCCGATGGGGCCACGAACCGCTGTGCTGGGTGTGGCGGACGCATGCGGGCCCTCCCACTGGAGCCTTCGGTGGAGCTCTATGGGGCCACGAAGCGCTGTAGTGGATGTGGCGGACGCATGCGGGCACTTCGTTGGGGCTTTCGGTGGAGCTCCCCATGGGGCCACGAAGCGTTGTACTGGGTGTGGCGGACGCATGCGGGCACCCCCACTGGGGCCTTCGGTGGGGCTCCCTATGGGGCTACAAAACGCTGTGCTGGGTGTGGCGGGCGCATGCGGGCACCCCCAGTGGGGCCTTCGGTTGAGCTCCCTATGGGGCCACGAATCGCTGTACTGGGTGTGGCGGACGCATGCGGGCATCCCCGCTGGGGCTTTCGGTTGAGCTCCCTATGGGGCCACGAAGCGCTGTACTGGGTGTGGCGGGCGCATGCGGGCAACCCCACTGGGGCCTTTGGTGGAGCTCCCGATAGGGCCACGGAGCGTTGTGCTGGGTGTGGCGGACACATGCGGGCACCCCCACGGGGGCTTTTGGTGGAGCTCCCTATGGGGCCACGAAGCGCTGCACTGCGTGTGGTCGACGCATACGGGCTCCCCAGTTGGTGCATTCGGTGGAGCTCCCCATGGTGCCACGAAGCGCTCTACTGGATGTGGCGGGCGCACGCGGGCACCCCCATTGGGGCTTTCGGTGGAGCTCCCCATGAGGCCACGAAGCTCTTTATTGGGTGTGGCGGACGCATGCGGGTTCGGTGGGGCTCCCTATGGGGCCTCGAAGCGTTGTGCCGGGTGTGGCGGCCGCATGCGGGCACCCCCATTGGGCCACGAAACGCTGTACTGGATGTGGCGGACGCATGCGGGCACGAAGCGCTGTGCTTGGTGTGGCGGACGCATGCGGGCACCCCCATTGGGGCTTTCGGTGGAGCTCCCCATGAGGCCACGAAGCGCTGTACTGGGTGTGGCTAACGCATGGTGGCACCCCCACTGGGGCCTGCCACGAAACGCTGTGCTGTGTGTGGCGGACGCATGCGGGCACACCCGTTGGGGCCCTCGATGGAGCTCCCCATGGGGCCACGAAGCGCTGTACTGGATGTGGCGGGCGCATGCGGGCAGCCCCACTGGGGCCTTCGGTGGAGCTCCCTATGGGGCCACGAAGCGCTGTACCGTGTGTGGCGGACGCATGCGGGCACCCCCAATGGGGCCTTCGGTGGCGCTCCCTATGGGGACACAAAGCGCAGTACTGGGTGTGGCGGACGCATGCGGGCCCCCCCACTGGGTCCTTCGGTGGAGCTCCCTAGGAGGCCACGAATTGCTGTGCTGGGTGAGGCGGACGCATGCGGGCACCCCCAGTGGGGCCTTCGGTGGAGGAGGAGGAGGAGGAGGAGGAGGAGGAGGAGGAAAAGCAGGAAAAGGAGGAGGAGGAAGAGGAGGAGGAGCGGTAGGAGGAGGAGGAGGAGGAGGAGGAGGAGGAGGAGGAGGAGGAGGAGGAGGAGGAGGACAACGACGAGGATTTGGAGGAGGAAGAGGAGGAGGAGGAGGAGGAGGAGGAGGAGGAGCAGGAGGAAGGAAACAAGATGACGAAGGAGGAGGAGGTTTGGGGGCAAGGGGGCTGTTGTTGGCCTGCCCTTGGCCTCTTGTAGGGCCTGTGTAGCCACGGCTGGGTCCGCCCTGAGAGGGCGGTGGCAGAGCTGACTAAGTAAACCAGAGGACTGGTGGGACTGCCCCAGGAGTCTGTGAGGTGGTTTGTGGACCTTGGGTGCCCCGTTGCGTTCAGAGACTGCCTGGTTTTGGTAGCGGCCCATCCAGCGCGATGTCAGCTGGCGAAGCCAGCAAGGCAGATCATGTTGGCCTCTGCATCTCTCTCTTTTTCTCTCTCCCTCTCTCTCTCTTTCTATATGTCTCTCTCTCTCACTCCCTCTCTCTGCCTGTCTGTCTCTCCTTGTTATTCATACATGTGTTTGTTAGTTCTCTCTCTCTTTCGTAGTTCGGCTACGTACATGTATGGTGCACACAGTACGTATGTGTATATCCGGATGCACCCACAAACATAATCCATGCATGTATGTACGTATTGTTGTATGCATGTGCATATGCATGTATGTACATATGCATGTATGTATGTAGCACCCCGCAGTTGCGGACAAGAGTAAGGGGGCGGGCGCAGGGTGGATCGCGGGTAGGTCGCAGGTGAGTCGCGGGGTGGGTCGCCGGGGGGGTCGTGGGTGGGTCGCGGGCGGGTCGTTGGCGAGGACGCCGGCAACAACAACAACAGCAGCAGTAGTCATTCTAAGACTGTTCGCTCTTACTTGCCCGTGTGTCATTCAAAACGAGTTCTCGATACCCGCCCCTCTTGTCTTCGATCACATCCCCTTTGGGTGGATTCTTTCTCTTTGCGGGGCGTTTCAAGAGGGCCTCAGGACTGTCCAAACAGATCCCTGGTGAGTGAGCTCCCGAGAGGCTCAAGAGCTGCTTCAAAGAAGCTCCCGAGAGGGGCAGTTCATTGTTAGCCCTGAGGCGTTGTTTAGCATGCACTCTAGTACACACGCATGCGCAAACACCTATTGTGCATGTATGTGGAAACATACGTCGAAGTGTGTCAAGTACATGTGTATGTGCAAGTATGAGTATGCGCTTGTCTGCATTTGCGGTGCTCCTCACTGACCCCGTAGTTACGACAGTCCCATCATCATGACTTTCTCACACGCGTGCACGCCCGTCGTGATTCCCAGTTCCCGGTATACTTTAGGCGCCTGGACACGCGGTTGCTTTGTCTTGCTGTTACCTGGGAGGGCCTGAACCCATTCTGCTCGATCCGTCTTCCTACTTCATGCTTTTACCTACGTCATCCGACCGACGTGCACTCGTTTCGTTGTGTACTCGTGCCCATGTCGTCTTGCCCCTCGCGTCTCACGCCCATGAGCTCTGCCGAGGGAGGTGCGGCACCATGCCGGTCGTCGTGTGTCCGTCGGCCTCTTCGTATTCGAGGCGATTGCTGGACATGCGCAAGTAAGATCTTCCCGAGGCGGGGATTTATGTGTAACCATCGCCTGGAGGATCGATGTTCTGCGACTTCGAGAGGCGATGGATATGGATACATTCGGGCCTCAAGGGACTGACATGTATCCACATCCCCCGCCCACTGGGTTTCCAGGACGTCGGTTTCAGGGCGCTGGATATGGATCAATCCTAGCTTCGCAGATCTGAAGCGTTTGGGGAAGTGCGAAGTCAGTCGCAGATGCTGTGGAGCAGAAGCAGGGAGGCGGGCGAGAAGGGGGCATGCAAGACGAGGGGTCATGACTGGGCGAGTCAGACGAGCAGATGGGCGAGGAAGAGATGAAGAGATTAATGGTTGTTTATTTGTACTGGTATCCTCACCTCCTCGTGCCGCGAACTGGGTTAGCCCTCATGAGCCACTCATCTTCGCCTGTCTCACCGCCTTCCTTTTTCTGCACCCGTCCGCGGCTATTGCTGTTTTTCTTGGACCTGAGTCAGCCTCGTTTCTTGCACCATTTCAGAACGCTACGTGCTTTAGCATGACATCCGATCAACGTCAAAAAGGAGGAGGAAGAGGAGTAGGAGTGTGAGTCCAGGTGCGATCAGGCCAGATGAGTCAGCGGGCCCCGCCATTCCTATCGCCCCTCCCATACCACACGAGTCGCTGGTGGCGCAACTTGACTTTGCGACTGCAGCGCGTTCCCATTGGATTGGCGAAGCGAAAGGAAAGACACGCTCTCACGCGCGACCCCGCTTCCGACGGCTTTGGCGAGAGGGAACAACAAAAAACGAGCCGCGTATGCGCGGGAGCGGAACTTTGGGAAATTTCTGCGCGGCGTTGCGACGAGAGCAGCTTTCTCCTCCTCCTCCTCCTCCTTTTCCTTTTCCTCCTCCTCCTCCTCCTCCTCCTCCTCCTCCTGTTCCTCCTCCTCCGCGTGCCCCCCCCCCTGGGCGGCCGAGTTTCTGATGACCGCGGCGAAGACGAAGCGTGCGCCGCGTCGAAGCAGCACTGCCACTTTCACGCACAGGCTGCGCGACGCTGTAGCGAGGGCAGCACCTCGCCCGCTCTCGTGCGGCCCCGCTGCCGCCGGCGCTCGGACACGATCCGGCGAGCAACTGATGCGCCTCGCCCGAGTGGGTACGCCACTTCCAGGTGACATGCGCACGGAGCTAAGACGAGGGCGACATCTCGGCCGCCGGCGCGCGACCCCACCCAGCGACTCGGCGAGTGAAAAGCACGTGCCGCGCCGAGGCTGGAATGCCACTTCGGAGCGAAATCCGCGCGGCGCCGCTGCGAGAGCGACCTGCGTTCCTGCCCTCGAGGTGTCAGCGAGCGAAGAATGTGCGCCGCGCCCAAGTCGGAGCTCAATTCTCAGGAGTGGGCGCGGCGCTGGTCGGAGGCCCAGAGGTTGACACCAACACCAAGATCGGCGGTGTGCCTCCACCGAGGGAAGGAGATCCCGATCTCGGTGATGGTGGTAATATTCTGGCTTCCAAGGTGGCCGAAATATTACCACCAACACCGAAATCTAGGATCATCTTTCCCATGTGGAGGCAACCCCCTGTGCTGGTGTTGGTGCCAATTTCCAGGCCTCCAAGCTGGGCGAAAGCTGCGTCTCGCACTTGCGCGCGGGAGGTGCGCCCCGTGCCGTCCCTGCCATGAGCTTGGCAACGTCGGCGCGGAAGCGTCCACGCGGAACGGAAGCACGTGGGCAGTGTGTTGTTTTTGGTGGGTGCAGTGGAACCACCGGTCGCTGTCGGCCGGCCGGGTGGTCTGGTAGGAGTGTACATTGATAGGGCATCGTCATACAAGACGGGAGGGTTCATGGGCTCGAACTTGAAACCGTCGTCTGGGTCCACCGCGTGTCCCGTCTTGTTTCTACCACTCGACTTATGGTTTTCCATCCTCTCTCTCCTCATTTGCCCTCATCCTTCCCCTCGTCCTAGAATTTCGCCACCTCCTTCTCCCCTTCCCTCCCCCTCCTCTCCCCCCCTCATCCCCAGGAGGACGAGCAGAAAAAGGGTGGGAGGTGACTAAGGGCGCAAGACACGGAGTAACATTGGCGAGGGCAGGATGGCTTGGAACCAAGGTAGTGGCAGTTGTGTGACTGGGCTTTTACTTACAGGAGGTCTTGGGTTTCTGAGAGAGGGTATTAAAGACGAAGTGGATGAGGAACCCGAGCGTCAGTAGGAGCGAAGGCCATGTGATGATAAGGAGGATAAGGAGGAATGATGATGCTGGTGATCATGGTGCAAATGTTGATGATGCTGTTGCTGCTGCTGCTGCTGTTGCTTCTGAAGCTGATGATGGTGATGATGATGATGCTAATGCTACTGATGATGATGCTGATGCTGATGCTGATGATGATGACGATGATGAGCGCGATTATGATGGTGATGCTGCTCATGCTGATGATGATGATTTTGATGCTGATGCTGATGCTGATGCTGATGCTGCTGATGATGATGATGACGATGACGATGGTGATGACGATGACGATGACGATGACGACGACGATTACGATCATGATGATGATGCTGATGATGCTGATGCTGCTGCTGATGATGCTGATGATGATGGTGATGATGATTTTCATTTTGATGATGATGCTGATGCTGATGCTGCTGCTGATGATGATGACGATGACGATGATGACGATTATGATGGTAATGATGCTGATTATGATCGATGATTGTGATGATGCTGATGATGATGACGAAGATGATGATGCTATTGATGATGATGATGATGATGATGATGATGATGACGGTGATGACAATGATGATGATGATGATGATAGTGGTAGTGGTGATGATGATGATACTGATACAGATGATAATCATTATGCTGATGATGATGACGATGATAATGATGGTGGTGGTGGTGATGATGTTGATGATGATGAAACTGATGATTATGATGATGCTGATGATGATGATGATGATACTGATGACGATGATGATGGTGGTGGTGGTAGTGGTGGTGATGATGACGACGACGGCGATGATGATGCTGATGATGGTGGCGATGATGATATTGATGATGATGATGATGATGATGATGATGATGATGATGATGATGATGATGATGATGATGATGATGATGGTGCTGCTGATGATAATGATGATGATGCTCATGATGATGATGATGATGATGATGATGATGATGATGATGATGATGATGATGATGATGATGATGATGATGATGATGATGATGGTGATGGTGATGGTGATGGTGATGGTGATGGTGATGATGGACGACGACGAGGAGTAGGAGGTTGAGGAAGAGGAGGGGGAGGCTCAGAACGAGGACGAGGGCGCAGCGGCGCTGCACGAGGTGGAGCAAGATGTGGAGGGAGGGCGCGCGCGGTGCCTGGGCTGAGTACTCCGCCGCCTTTCGCGCGAGGTCCGCCTTTCGCGCGAGGATGCGAAGCTGGGCGCATGTCCAGGCGAAGGTTCTCGACGGTTGGCGACGCGCGAGGCGGCCGGTCCGCGACAAAGGCGCGGCCCCGGGCGCGCCCGAAGGCTGGCGGACAGCGCGGGGAAGCCCGCGGCGCTGCGCGAGGGAGGAGACGCTGCGCCTCGCGGCGAGCGCGAGGCTCCCGAGGGGGCCGGTGGCCTCCCTTGCGCTCGAGCGCGTTCGGGCAGGGCCGCCGCAGAGGGCCGGCCTGCGCCGGGGCGCCGGCGGCTTCGGTCGGGCCTCTGGGAGTCTCGCAACGCCTGCCTGGCAGCGTGGGTGCACCGCATTCGAAGCAGAAAGGAAGAAACATGCGCCGGCAAGAAAGACTTTCGGCGCTCCGCACGGATTTCTTGGATCTGCGCTGGCTCAAAAGAGAGCATCTTGACTCCCCAGGGGGGTCTGGGCGGGTGCCAGGAGAAGCCGGGGAACCCGGGGACTCCCCAGGATTTTTATAGATTCCTATAGTTTCCTATGGATTCCTACTCTTGGTGTTCCCAGAACACCATTCCCAGGCCACATTTTGAATGCCCGGAGCCAACTGTAGGCCATTTCGTGTTCTTCGTGTTCCCAGAACGCCGTTCCTGTACCATATTTTGATTGCCCGGAGCCAACTGTGGGCCACTTCGTGATCTTCGTGTTCCCAGAACACCATTCCCAGGCCACATTTTGAATGCCCAGAGACAACAGTAGGCCACTTCGTGTTCATCGTGTTCCCAGAACACCATTCCCAGGCCGCATTTTGAATGCCCGGAGCCAACTGTAGGCCACTTCGTGTTCTTCGTGTCCCCAGAACACCACTCCTGTACCATATTTTGATTGCCCGGAGCCAACTGTGGGGCACTTCGTGATCTTCGTGGTCCCAGAACCCCAGTCCTGTGCCATATTTTGAATGCCCGAGCTGAGGCAGGCTGAAGCCGAGGCAGGCTGAGGCCGAGGCAGGCTGAGGCTGAGGCTGAGGCACGCCGAGGCAGGCTGAGGCTGAGGCTGAGGCTGAGGCAGGCTGAGGCTGAGGCTGACGCAGGCTGAGGCCGAGGCAGGCTGAGGCTAAGGCTGAGGCATGCTGAGGCTGAGGCTGACGCAGGCTGAGGCCGAGGCAGGCTGAGGCTGAGGCTGAGGCAGGCCGAAGCTGAGACAAGGTGAGGCCGAATGGGGGGGGGGAAGGGGGGGAGGGGTGGGGGGGGAGGAGTGGAGGCTGAGGCAGGCTGAGGCCGAGGCAGGTTGAGGCTGAGGCAGGCTGAGGCTGAGCCTGAGGCAGCCGAGGCAGGCTGAGGCTGAGGCTGAGGCTGAGGCTGAGAGGCTGAGGCTGAGGCAGGCTGAGGCTGAGGCCGAGGCAGGCTGAGGCTGAGGCTGAGGTAAGCCGAGGCAGGCTGAGGCTGAAGCTGAGGCAGAGGCTGAGGCAGGCTGAGGCTGAGGCAGGCTGAGGCTGAGGCAAGCTGCGGCTGAGGCAGGCTGAGGCTGAGGCTGATGCCGGTTGAGGCTGAGGCAGGCTGAGGCTGAGGCTGAGGCAGGCTGAGGCTGAGGCTGAGGCCGAGGCATGCTGAGGCTGAGGCCGAGGCAGGCTGAGGCTGAGCTGAGGCAGAGGCTGAGGCTGACGCAGGCTGAGGCTGAGGCTGAGGCAGGCTGAGGCTGAGGCAGGCTGAGGCTGAGGCCGAGAGGCTGAGGCTGAGGATGAGGCTGAGGCTGAGGATGAGGCCGAGGCAGGCCGAAGCTGAAACAAGGTGAGGCCGAATGGGGGGGGGAAGGGGGGGAGGGGTGGGGGGGAGAGGAGGGGAGGCTGAGGCAGGCTGAGGCCGAGGCAGGTTGAGGCTGAGGCAGGCTGAGGCTGAGCCTGAGGCCAGCCGAGGCAGGCTGAGGCTGAGGTTGAGGCTGAGGCTGAGGCTGAAGCTGAGGCAGAGGCTGAGGCTGACGCAGGCTGAGGCCGAGGCAGGCTGAGGTTGAGGCTGAGGCAGGCTGAGGCTGAGGCCGAGGCAGGCTGAGGCTGAGGCTGAGGCAAGCCGAGGCAGGCTGAGGCTGAGGCTGAAACTGAGGCAGGCTGAGGCATCCGTAGGAATCCATAGGAATCCTTAGGAATCCCTAGGCATCCTTAGGAATCCGTAGGCATAGTTCAGCATCCTCAGGAATCCTTAGGAATCCTTAGGATTCCCTAGGAATCCTTAGGAATCCCTGGGAATCAGGATTCCTAAGGATTCCAAAGGTTTCCTAAGGATTCTAATGGATTCCTAAGGATCCTAAGGCGGTGGCCACTGCGACTGTCATTACGAATGCGACTGCGACTGCGAGAACAACATAATTTTACAACTGGATTCTCACCTGAATCGTAAGGGGAATGCTTTCAGATATTCTAATACACATCGTTGTCAGGTTGCGGTGCCTGGATACTGCTATTATTTAGTATCGTCAATATTCATAGTAGTATTACCCCTATCATTCGTATTATCCTTAGTAGTAGTAGTAGTAGTAGTAGTAGTAGCATTATTAGTAGTAGTCTTATTAGTAGTATTAGTATGGTTATTGATGTTATTATTAGTATCATTGTTACTAATAGTATGTGCACTCTCATTATTAGTGTTAGTAATAGTAGGGTAATGTTAGTCTTTTTATCATTATTAAACATAAGAGTGCTACTAATAATATTATTAATATGAATCATATTAATAGTATTACTATTAGTTTCCACCCTCCTCGGTTGGGTATTCGTTTTGAATGGAGCAGTGCTCGCGCGTCCTTCCTTCCTCCTGCCTCCTCCCTCCTCCCGCCTCCCTCTTGTCTCATAATGCCGTATGCGGACCTCGCCATCCTTGGGGTTGTGATCAGCGAAACTGTCGCCACTTTCGAGTGCTGCTGGGGAGGTCAGCAGAGTGGGTACTCACCGCGGATCCAAATGGACCTCGCCATCCCTGGGGGTCTGCGATCTGCGAGACCGTCGCCACTTTCGAGGGCTGCTGGGGAGGCCAGCAGAGTGGGCACTCACCGCGGATCCAAAGTAGACCTCGCCATCCCTGGGGGTGCTGCGATCTGCGAGACCGTCGCCACTTTCGACGGCTGCTGGGGAGGCCAGCAGAGTGAGTGGGCACTCACCGCGGATCAAAATTAGACCTCGCCATCCTTGGGGGTCTGCGATCTGCGAGACCGTCGCCACGTTCGAGGGCTGCTGGGGAGGCCAGCAGAGTGGGTACTCAACGCGGATCCAAAGTAGACCTCGCCATCCTTGGGGGTGCTGCGATCTGCGAGACCGTCGCCACTTTCGAGGGCTGCTGGGGAGGCCAGCAGAGTGGGCACTCACCGCGGATCCAAATTAGACATCGCCATCCCTGGGAGCTGCGATCTGCGAGACCGTCGCCACTTTCGAGGGCTGCTGGGGAGGCTAGCAGAGTGGGCACTCACGGCGGATCCAAAGTAGACCTCGCCATCCCTGGGGGTGCTGCGATCTGCGAGACCATCGCCATGTTCGAGGGCTGCTGCTGGGGAGGCCAGCAGAGTGGGTACTCACCTCGGATCCAAATGGACCTCGCCATCCTTGAAGGGGGGTGTTGCGATCTGCGAGACCGTCGCCACTTTCGAGGGCTGCTGGGAGGCCAGCAGAGTAGGTACTCACCGCGGATCAGAATTAGATCTCGCCATCCCATTGGCTCAAGCCATTTTGGCTCAAGCCATTTTGACTCAAGGCTTAGGGCTCAAGGCCTGCTGGGGGGCCCAGACGGCCCTCACTGGGTTCTCTTTGGACTTGTTTGCCAGGCCCTTTCACTTCTATCACCTACAACTCGATACCGCAGCGATGGCATCTTCTTCTGGTGGCGACAAGACGCGGGTGCCAGGTACTCCCGTCAGGCAACTACTTCGGGGACCCCCTCACCAACCTATTCATTCGCCGCTGCCGGAAAGCAAACGCAAAGCCTTGCGTGTCTACAGCCCTTTCCACCAGATGGACGGCCTGTCCGACGAAGATCGTGATCCGCTCGGAACTGAGCGCCAACGCCAATTCAATGAGAACTTGGCCGAGGCCTCCAGGATTCAGAACGATAGGCAAGCCTTGACAGTTGGGCATTTCAGGCAAATACTTCGAGAACAGCTCCAGCCACTACAATAAGACATTCAGTCTATTAAAGCACACGGTGTTTCACATGATGATCTTAAAAATGCAGTGGCCCCAATCCAACAAGATCTTGCTTCGCTTGCGGCTCGCGTGGACTCTCTGGAGCAGCCCCCAAGCCTACTGCACGTTCCGGAGCAACATACACAACTGAAATGGAAAATAAAATATTGGAGCTTGAGCGCCAACTTGCAGATGCAGCTACAAGCCAGGACAGGAACAAGGAGAGCACTGCCGTTATCGGAGGTCTGGGGGGATTTTCTTCGATGGAGTCGGCAGTCACCTTCGTTAAAGAACAAGCTGGGGTATTGCGCGCACCAGAACCCACCGAGATCTACGCGAATGGTGAGTTCAGCAATCTATTGCTTGCAAAGTTCACGTCTGCCGACTTCCGGGGCAAGTTCGTGAATACCATCGGGAGGGCTCAGATAAAGCATGGGGCAAACGTAATTTGGACCCATCCGGAACAGCCTATTGAGAAACGTGTTCCAGAAAGTTTCTTGTTTGGGTTTCGCAAGCAATTTATGGAAAGGGGGTACTCTAAAGCCGAGGTTCGCGTGGACACCGATAACAACATCTTTAGGATCGCTAAAGCACCGTGGTAGCAGTACGAGTCGTAAACCATACTCTCAACATCATGTGGGAAGGAGCTTGGGAAACGTGGGACGACCTTACGAAGAGCCCAGAGGTGGCGCACCTCACCGCCAGGGCCAACGAGGCGCTCAGCCGGGCTTCGGCGAAAGGGAATGGGAAGGGCAAGAAGGGTGGGACAGGCGCTGCAACTGCCATGTAGCAAACACGACGGCGCATTGGTGATGTGGCAGGGGCGTCAACTTTGGGAAAATGGGTTACGTACTCTTGTTGGCCTATTACATGCAGCCGCATAGCGTCTTGGAATGTCGAAGGCATTAGCTTGGACAGTACGGCAGAACTGTACGAATTAATTCGGCACATGCGAGAGATGGATATAGTGGTGTTATGTCTCCAAGAGACACACTGCAAGGGCTCGCCAGTATTCGATTTCGAGAATCAACTCATCGTCTTAAGCGGCGCGGAAGGAGACGGAAGGGAGCACGCAGGAGTTGGGTTTATTGTAGCGCCTTGGGCGCGGCAATCTACCAAAGGGCACTGGCAGTAAGACAACAGAGAGGTATGCATTCGGCTCCGGGTCACAGGAGGCGCATTGACGATCATCACGGCGTACGCGTGGACCAACGAGCACGACTACGACGTCTGGCACGACTTCTTTACAGACCTTTTGGCTTTCACCAGAATGTGCGCTTCGCATGGGCCTACTATCCTTCTGGGCGACTTCAATGCGAGGATCTTGCAGCGGTTCCCTGGGGAAAACCACGTTTTGGGAGAGTACGCATTTCAAAACCCACGGGGGAAGTGGGCACCAACTGCAAACCGGGAGCTGTTGTTAGAATTGTGCGAAGCATGGGGGGCCATTGTAGCAAATACGTTTTTCAACACTGGGGTGGAGTCAAAGATTGCATACCACGATCTGGGCGTCCAGCCACAACCGATCTGCCCAGGCAGGTTCGAGCAACTCGAC
Organism: Prorocentrum cordatum; assembly: GCA_963575745.1. Lineage (NCBI taxonomy): Eukaryota > Dinophyceae > Prorocentrales > Prorocentraceae > Prorocentrum > Prorocentrum cordatum. The sequence continues at coordinate 765,298 of CAUYUJ010009113.1, forward strand.
CGCGTTGTAATCACTAACGCTTGGCATTCTTGTATCGCGAACATTTGGAGCGACAGGTCGAAGCAGTTGCAATCGCATCATTTCGCACAGGTGGTTGACATGGAAATCAATATCAATATCGAGGAACGTCCACCGAAACCACCAGCACATGATCTAAGAAACTTGCGGCCCCCAGCGGCTGCAAACATATGTGGTAATGCTTTGGTTGACTCTTGGAATGCGCAGCGTGCCGATCGCGATCTTCAAGGCAGCGCAGACACACTGGCCACGTGCATGAAGAAGGCCATGGCGTCCACCCTGCCAATGCGGACTGCCGCTCCCGGCCGGCCATGGATTTCTGCCCGGGCGCTGCATCTCACAGAAGAGAGAAGCTTTGGAAGACAGCACGGCGCCAACAACGAGCTCGTAAAGATTTTGAACAAGCAGATTCAAACATCAGCTCGCGCCGATCGACAAACATGGCTCGACGACGCGATCGAACAAAAATGGATGGCGAGCTATTCGGTCTCTCCGGAAAGGCAAGTCGGTACCTCAGGGGCGCCTTCGGGATTTGAATGGGCAGTTGGTGGACGGCGCGCACAAAGCAGATACTATGGCAGACTATCTCGAAAAAGTTCAGTGGCATCTCCCTGCAGCTGCCGACCCACCTCCCCAACTAGAGAGGGAAGATGGGTATCTAAGCATTGATACTGCAGACATAACATTGGAAGAAATACGAGAGGCAATCAAACATATTCGTATTCAGCGTGCTTCTGGAGTCGACGGGGTGCCACCCGAATTTTGGCAAGCTTTATGGCGAGATGAACGTGCTATGGAGATCTTGCGGGAGCTGTGCAACGCATGCTGGCAGCAGAAGGATCTACCGAGGAGCTGGCGAGAGGCGCCCATAGTTTCATTGTTCTTGGGCGACACATCCCAGCCGTCCAATTATAGGCCGATTTCCTTACTGGCAGTGGGCTATAAAGCATTGGCCAGCATACTCTTACGGAGGTTCAAACAGGGGGGGCGCTGAAGAACAACTACGGGAATCACAATACGGATTCAGACCCAAACGCGGTACGAATGACGCGCTCCTCTTGGCGCGACGGCTCGTCGATGCCGCATTGGAGGATAAGGGCGGCACGCTGTTTCTTTTACTTCTAGACTGGAGCAAAGCATCCGACCGCATTCGACCAGAAGGACTTCTTCACGCACTGCGATTTTCGAGTGCCACCAGCAATGCTCCAGATGGTTGATACAGGGCTCGAACATTTGTTGTGAAACGTGGAGATTCTACGACATCCAGCAGAACGCAGGCAGCGGGAATAACGCAAGGCTGTCCTTTGTCGCCGTACTTGCTTATCATAGTTATGTCAGCGTTACTGCAGATAGTCGATCAGGAAATGATTGGACACACCGGGGAAAGTAACACGAAACCGTATTTAATCACTCCGGACGTGCTGTGCGCCGACGACACAATGTTGGTGGCAGAAAGCCAGAGTACCTCCAGGAGCATTTGAACGCAGTCGTCCGGATTGGGAGGACTTTTGTTTTGGATTTGAACGTAGGCAAAACCATACTTCTCCGGATTAGGTCCGAGGCGAACATACAAGGACCGGACGGCGAATTTATCCCGTGCCAAAGCAGTGTTGTCTATTAGGGCGGGCTCCTGAGCGTCGACGGCCAGCCAAAGAGTGAGTTGACCAAGCGCCTGGGTGAGGCAACAGGAGCTTTTGAGAAAATCCGCTCTGTGTGGAACCACGCCAATTTAAGCAAGCAGCGCAAGATTAAGGTTTTAGAGGCGCGCGTCTTTTCCAAATTGCTCTATGGCATCGAATCGTGCATGCTGTTGCAAGCAGACCGGGCGAAGCTAGATGCTTTTCAAGCGCGGTGTCTCAGGAGACTTGTCAAGATCGCCCCTGCATATTTTTCTCGCGTCAGCAACGCTAGCGTTTTAAATTGTGCAGGTGCGCAGAGACTGTCCGACTTATTGCTGCAACGCCAATTGCTCTTGTTCGGCCGGCTCGCCCGTGAACCCACGAGCAGCTTGCCAAGACGCATGCTTTTTGCAATTGATGTCCATAACAATCTGATCCCCAGATCTTGGGGGAGCGCTCGTATGAGAGGCCGGCCACGTCTGCAATGGAGAAATTATGTACATTCCCGAGCCTTGGAAGTTTCAGGGGGGAACCCCGGCAGGCTCCATAAGCTCTTAGGGAACAAAGTCCAATGGCATTCTGCCGTCACAGAATGTGCAAGTAGAAATGTGTTGGTTGTTTCCTCCTCTCCTTCCTCCCTCCCTCCTCCCTCCCTCCCTCCCTCCCTCCTTCCTCCCCTCCTCGCCGCGGATTGCCCGCAGGTCAACGCATCGCCTCCCATTCGGTACAAAGTTTGCCAATGGTGTGCAACCGAGCCGCCTGCAGCGCAGTCCATCATGTTAGCTATTTCTGCATGTGCCTAGCTACGCCATCACCTGCCGCAGTTCTCTTGCCAATGCGCCGTCTGGGCGCGGCTTCTCTGTCTGTCATCCCTTGGGGGGGGGGGGGCTGCGATTTGCCAAACTGTCGCCACTTTCGAAGGCTGCTGGGGAGGCCAGCAGACTGTGCACTCGCCGCGGATCCGAAGTAGACCTCGCTATCCCTGGGGGGCTGCGATATGCGAAACTGTTGCCAGTTTCGAGGGTTGCTGGGGGGGGCAGCAGAGTGGGAACTCACAACGGATCCAAAGTAGACCTCGCCATCTTTGTTGGGTTGCGATTTGTCAAATTGTCGTCACTTTCGAGGGCTGCTGGGGAGGTCAGCATCATGGGTACTTGTTGCAGGCTCAAATTAGACCTCGCCGTTCCTGGGGGCTGCTCTTTCCCCAACGACTCAAGGGTTCAACTTGTGAGTGCTTTTCACCAAGACCTTATCCTTTGATCGGGGACCCGCGAGCCTCCCGAATGCCGTTTGCAGAAGTAGGTCTTTCCATGCCACGTCATCACCCCGTGTAAGGTATCCCAAGCTACTCATACCCTGCATTGCGCAGGGTTTGGGTATGTCGCCAGGGTAAGCATTCTTCTTCTATGCACGGGTTCACGGTGCTAGAGATCATCCGCGGACGACTTGTGTGTACCGTACCGCGTTAGCGTCTCCTCAGTGGTGCACCGCACCGCGTTGTCGGTCGAAAGAGGAAGAGGCACCCATATCGCTACCCTCGGCTCGTTTGCCCCTTTTCCGCCCCCCCTGCCCTCGTCGCCACCGCTGGATTCACTTCGAAATCCTGGTCAGAACTCACCCCGGGAGATGTCTGGGGAGTAGCGGTGTCGGTACCTTTTGGTTTTCGCAGTCGGGCCTCTAGGATTTTCGTGACGCATGCCTGACAGCGTGGGTGCACCGCATGGGTTGGCGCTGCTGGAGGTCAGGGGGGAGGATACTGCATCTGCAGATCAGGCCCGCGCCTTCCGAAAAGCATTGTGCCCCCTACCCCCTCTGCGAGTGCATCCTCCTCCTCCTCTTCCTCCTCCACCTCCTGCTCCTCCTCCTCCTCCTCCGGCTCTTCCTCCTCCTCCTCCTCCTCCTCCTCGTCCTCCTCCTCCCCCGGCTCCTGCTCCACCTCCACCGACGACGACGACAATGGTGGGGAGCGGGGCGGGGAGGGGGAGGAGGCGAGGGGGGGGGGTGCGCCGCCCGCGCGGCAGTCCGCAAGTGGACGACGAACCAGCCGGCGAAGAGCCCGAGGACGCCCTGGGGGGCAGGGGGCAGGGAGGAGGAGAGGAGGAGGAGGAGGAGGAGGAGGAGGAGGAGGAGGAGGAGGAGGGAGGAGAGGAGGAGGAGGAGGAGGAAGATGAGGAGGGAAAAGGAGGAGGAGGAGGAGGAGGAGGGGAGGAGAGAGGAGGAGGAGGAGGAGGGAAGAGGAGGAGGAGGGAGGAGGAGGAGGAGGAGGAGGAGGAGGAGAGGAGGAGGAGGAGGAGGAGGAGCAGCACAACTGGGGGAGCTGTGGTCCTTACCCCCCTGGGGGACCCATCGTTTTCGACACCCCTCTCGAGAGATCGTCGAGGCGATGGGTTCCCTCAGGGGGAAAGGACCACAGCTCCCCCAGTTATGGCTGGTCGGAGGAGGAGGAGGAGGAGGGGGAGGAGGACGGAAGAGGAGGAGGAAGGAAGAGGAGGAGGAGGAGGACGGAAGAGGGGGCGGAATTGGGAGAGGGAGGGGGGGAGAGGGGGAAAGAGGATGAGGAGGAGAAGGTGGAGGTGATGATGATGATGATGATGATGATGATGATGATGATGATGATGATGATGATGATGATGATGATGATGATGATGATGATGATGATGATGGTGATGATGATGGTGATGGTGATGGTGATGGTGATGGTGATGATGGTGATGATGGTGATGGTGATGGTGATGTCATGATGATTGGGGTGCTGCTGATGATGATGATGATGATGATGATGATGATGATGATGATGATGATGATGATGATGATGATGGTGATGATGATGATGATGATGATGATGATGATGATGATGATGATGATGATGATGATGATGATGATGATGATGATGATGATGGCGATGGTGATGATGATGGTGATGATGATGGTGATGATGATGGTGGTCATGGGAATGCTGCTGATGATGATGATGAGGAGGAGGAGGAGGAGGAGGGCCACGAAGAGGAAGAGTAAACGAAGGAGGGGCGAATGATGGGGGGAGCAACATCAACTTGGACGAGGATGGAGGATGTGGAGGACAACGACGACGAGGACGTCGTCGACGATTCAGTTGTGGGGGCCACGAAACGTGACACAGCTTCCTAGCGTCGTAATAGAGCAAGCTGGCACAGCCCCTGGAAATGGACGCCGGGAAACGACCCCCCTGGGAGAGGAGGCGCAGGAGGAGGAGCAGAGGGCGAAGCGGGAACAGGACGAGCAGGAGGAGCTGTAGGAGTTGGGCAGGGGTTTGACCACCCCCTCCTGGGGCCAGTAAGCCTCCCCTGAGATCCGACGGCGCGAAAGAGTTGAAGCGTATGAAAAAATCACGACTGCAGCCTTAGACCCCATCTTTCTGCGCCACTTCTCGGGCTGGATCGATCCGTGAGGGTCCCGGGGCCCGAAAAACCAGACGATGACGCACGGCTCGACGAAATTGAGACGCCAGGATCTCAGGATTTCCCCAGGCCAGTCGGTCCCGCCCCCGGCGTTACGGTCAGGTCAGGCCCGTCTGAGTTGGTCGCTCTGCGAAGTGTCGGCGTCGCGAGTCCGGGCCGGTCGGGCCCCGCGGCGGGTGGGTCCCGAGGGCGGAAGCCGTGAGAAGCGAACGCGACAGCTCGAAAACGAAGTGCCGACAGCGTCAGAACGAAGCCGACGGCGCCAAAGCTCAAGCAGTGGCGAAGCGTCCTGGCTCGCCTATAGCCCTACCAAACAATGTTCTAAGAACCTTTTGTGGTTTCTACGAAATGTTCTTAGAACATTTCTGGCTGATATTGTCTTGTTTTGACACATGGGGTTCATGTTCTGCGAACATTGCTTTTGTTCTTAGAACATGTTAGGGTTCTAAGAAAATTTCGTGGTAGGACTATAGGAATGCCGGGACGGTCGGTCCCTGCTCAAGAAGCGAAGCCAGCAGCGCTAGAATTCGCCGAGCGCGTTCCACTACTCGCATAGTGCCAATTCGCAAACGTCCGACGAAACATGCTCGTCTCGACGTAGAGGATCGTACATATACCGCGTCGGGTCTAGGCCATTTGCGAGTGGTTACCTTGCGAGTAATGGAACGCGCTTGCCTAAAAATGGCCGCCAGCTCCGCCCGCGTTGCTTTGCCCGCTCGCCACGGCGGACGGGGCTGGGACGGGGATAAATCCGTTCCAGGGCGTTGCGGGACGCTCTCAGAGTTTTCGGGCACGCTCCGAGAAGGCCGCGACGCCCGATACATCCTTCAGGGCCGCCGGATCTCAAAGGTTCTCGAGTTATCCTCAGCCGAGTTTGTCCTCGTCCTGGCTTCGTCTTACCACCCCCTCTTCTCCGCACGTGGCCTTAAGTCGGGCATGTACCTCTACAGGAGGAATGTTCAGAAATAGTCCAGAAATAGTCTGGGGACGATGTTTTGACTATTTTTGTCAATTTCTGACTTTTTCTTAACTAGCTTTTATTTTTCGTCCAAAAATCACCGGTAGGAGGACATGCCCGACCTAAACGTGCCCCTACCCCGCAGGACCCAGAGCTACAGTCGCTCGTGGGGTCCGCGGCCAGGCACAGGACGGCGCCACCCGAGGGGCCTGGGGAGAACACGTGTGCATGCAGAAAGGCATGTGTGGCCGGATGGGTGTGACGGGAGGAGGAGGAGGATAATGGTGATGATGGTGATGATGATGATGATGTTGATGATGATGATGATGATGATGATGATGATGGTGATGGCGATGGTGATGGTGATGGTGATGGTGACGGTGATGATGGTGATGGTGATGGTGATGATCATGATGGTGACGGTGATGGTGACGGTGACGGTGACCGTGATGGTGACAGTGACGGTGACGGCGATGGTGATGGTGACGGTGATGGTGATGGTGATGATCATGATGGTGACGGTGATGGTGACGGTGACGGTGATGGTGACGGCGACGGCGACGGCGATGGTGATGGTGACGGTGATGGTGATGGTGATGGTGGTGATGGTGGTGATGGTGGTGATGCTGATGCTGCTGCTGAGGAGGAGGAGGCGGGTTATGATGATGATTTCTCACAGTAGGTTTTACCAAAGGGTTTCTCACCTGCTTGTGAAGAAACAGTGGGTGTGGGCCCGTCGTCAGAGGCGGCCCTTGGCGTTCGTCGGGGCTGCCCGTGGTTGCCGTGGGCTTGCCCGGGGGTGCCCAGGGGTGCCCGTGAGTACCCGTGCAATACCAAGCAGTACCAAGCAATACCAAGCAATCACAAGTGAAACATCGCCAATCAATGCACATTCAATGTCAAGCAACTACAGGCAATACAATGGAATGCCAAGCAATGTAAAGCAACTACTCCCAGCAGTGTCAACCAGCGCGTTGCCATTCGTTGCGTTGATTTGCATTGCTCGTAAGATCTTTGACCTGCGTTGAAAGACATAGTCTCTTAATTGGGGTCGGGCACGATTCATGGTGCTGAGGTGACTGCGGTGATGATGAGGAGAAGAACTAGAAACAGGACAGTGCACAGCAGCTGTGGCGCGCATCAAGCGACGGCTCGTGCGCTGCTGTGGTGCCTTGGGCTTCTTGGGCTCATCGATGCTTGCAGTGCCAACCCCAGGGTTGCACAACCCCAGACCAGTATTCTCGTGCAGGCTTCCGGTTGACGAAGTTCCACTGTATTGTGAACGCCTTACCGCCGGTGCCGTCGACCCTGGAAGAAGACTCCCATGATGAAGGTGTCAGCCAGAGTTGCTCTGGAAGGTTGGGACCAGGCGCCCCGAAAAGTTCCCCTGAAGCCCAATGAGGTTCCCGAGAAGCGTATGACAAGTAGCACATCCTGGCCAAGCTATCTGCCAATGTGCTTTCGCGGCCGCTGGGGGAGGAAGAGGAGGAATCAGTAGAGGGATGAGGAGGAGGAGGCGGAGGAGACGGAGGAAGAGGAGGATGAAGAGGAGGAGGAGGAGGAGGAGGAGGAGGAGGAGGAGGAGGAGGAGGAGGAGGAGGAGGAGTGGGAGGAGCAGGAGGAGGAGGAGAACGAGGAGGACAACAAGGAGGAGGAAGAGGAGGAGGAGACCTCTTGAGAGCCAGTTCGGGGCTCTGGGAGCCTCCTTATGCTACATGGCGACCTCTTGCCGCCATCCGGGACCATCTTGGAGGTATCTTGGGGCCACCTCAGGTCAGACGGGCTTCGAGGGCATCTTGGATCGTCTTGGAGGCAATGCAGCGCCATCCTGACCATCTGGGAGTCGAGCCTGGTCGTCTCTTGTAAAGTTATGTGGGAGCCCTCTGGGGGCTCTCTTTGGGAGTTCGGGCGATGTCAGGCCCCTCTGGGACTTGGTGGCCCACGGCCCATCCCGCCACCGTGCATTCATATACTAGCGTTGGGGACCTTCCGGGAACCCCTTGGAGCTCTCTCCAGGCTCTCTTGGAGGCTTCTTGGAGCTCTCTCCGGGCTCACTGGGAGTCTCGAAAGGCATGAGGAGGCTTAGGAGGGCACCCTGAGGGCTTCCGAAAAATCCCGCAATAGTGTCATACCAAAGGTTCCTGATCTGATTTTATTGAGGGCTGGCTTCCTCTGGGGGCTCCGTTGGTGCGCTCGGGCGATGTCAGGCCCCTCTTGGATTATCGAAGACGCCTAATCACCGCCGCCCCCTGCCTTTTTGACAAGCTCCTCTGTGGCCAAACGTTTGGGCAAAGTTTGGCCACGCTATTGGACCATCCGTACCCCCAGCTGTTGTGGAAGCCCTTCGGGGAACGCGGGGGGTGGAAGAGGAGGATGAGGAGAGGGAGGAAAAAGGAGGATGCAGAAATGGATGAGGAGACTTCTTGGGAGCTTCTGGGGTCATCCTCGGGGCCTCCTGGGAGCTTCCTGGAGACCTCTTTGTGGCCTGCTTGGGCCTCTTGGGGGCCTTTGGGGGGCTTCTTGGGGGCCTCTTGGCCGTCTTACGGCGTTCCTGGCCCGTCTGACGCCGTCGGAAGCCGTCTTAGGAGCCTCTCTGGGCCGTCTTGGGGCCCTCTTGGGGCGCTTCAGGGTCGTCTTGAAGGCCTTCTGGGCCGTCTTGGAGGTCTCTTGGGCCGTCTTTGGGGCCTTTGGGGGCCGTCTTGGAAGCCTCCGGGGCCGTCCTGGAGCCATTTTGGAGGCCTCTTGGGCGATTTTGGGGCAATCTTGGTGGCCGTCGGAAGGTAGTTTTGAAGCAAATACCGCAATCAATGATTCTTGGGCTTACGCCACACCGCCGACCCCTTGATGTACATTGTCCCCCCTCTTGCAGCCGTCTTTGGAGCCTCTTGAAGGTGTCCTGGTATGTCTGTCAGGGGCCTTCTCGGAGCACTCTTGAAGTCTCTTGGGGGCCGTTCTGGGGTCTCTTGGGGTCTATTGTGGGCCTCTCGGGGGTTGTTGGGGCTTATTTGTGGCTTCTTGGGGGCCTCTTGGATCCGTTTGGGGGCTTCTTGGGGCCGAGGGTTCGAAATTTGCCTTGGGATGGTTTGGCAGGGTCCACTTTTGCGCTCTTCACCCCCTCTTCACCCCCTCTTGGGCTCGTCTTGGGAGCCTTTTGGGCCGTCTGGGGCGGCTCTTGGGCCGTCTTTGGGCCCTCTCTGGCCGTCTTGGGGCCGTCTTGGGGGAATATTGGGCCGTCTTGGGGCGGTTTTGGGAGCTTCTTGGGCCGTCTTGGAGCGTCGGAAAGCCGAAAGGGCGAGAAGGCCCCCTTCCTTCAAAAACCAATGGAAAATCAACGATTTTGGCTTCTTGGGCCGCTCCCAAGAGGCCTCTTGGGGACCTCTTGGGACGTCTTGGAGGCCTCTTGGGCTGTCTTGGGCACACCTTGGGCGTCTCCGAGCGCTCGTTTGGCGTTTCGAGGCGCTCGTGGGCGGTCTTGGAGGCCTCTTGGGGCATTCCTGGGCGGTCTGTAGCCCCTCTTGGGACCGAAAGAGCCCCATGACGCGCCCCCGTGGTCGACCCCCCCCCCCCCCCTCCAAATCGACCGGACCAGGCTCCCGGGGGAGGGGTTTGGGGAGGGGGAAAGCATCTCACACGCCGATGATCCCCAAGGGGTCGGCGGATTTTGGCCTCTTCGGGCCTTCAGGAGGCCTCTTGGAGGCCTCCTGGGCCGCCTTAGGTGCCCCTTGGGCGCTTCTTGGGCCGTCTTGGGATCTCTTGGACAATCTTGGGCCACCTTGTGCTCTCTTCGGGTCATCTTGGCCGTCTTGGAGGCATCTTGGAGACCATCTTGGGCCATCTTGGCCGTCTTGGAGCCGATGGGGCCAGTGGAGACCGAAATGTGGTAGCTTTCCGGGTGGCCGGCGCAATGGGCAACCACTAGAACCTCAGCACGCAGGCACCCTTGTGATAAAACAGGGGCCGGCGGATCTAGTGGCCTGCCGCCCGTCCCGCCACCGTGCCTTGGCAGTGGGTCAGAATCTTTCTGTATGCTTTTTGGAGATCTCGTCGTCTCGGGGGCCTCTTGATCTGGACGCCCGAAATGGGTACGGAAAGAATGGGTACGATGCCCAACAGCAGTTCCTGTTCATTTTGAACAGGACTCGCTGTCCGCGCCGCCGCGGTCTGTGTCCATTTGAGACAGAAGGCCGCCCGCCCAACAGCGGCCGCTGTTGGTTTGGGACAGCATTTGTTGTTGAGCATTGTACCCATTTTTTCCGTACCCATTTCGGGCGTCCAAACTTGAGGCAGCTTGGAGGTCGCTTGGGAGCCTCCTGGGAGCCTCTCGGGGGCGTCTTGGGGCCGCCTGTGGGGTCTCGTGTGGGCCTCTTGGGAGCCTCTTGGGGGCCTCTTGGGAGCCTCTTGGGGCCTCCTGGGAGTCTCTTGGGGTGGTGAGCTTAAGATGTCGGTTCGTGTTCGCCCTCTGGGGCACCTCTTGGGGTGTTATTGGAGCCATCTTGGGCCGTCTTGGGGGCTTTTGGGCCGTCTAGGCCTTCTTGACTGCCTCGTAGGCCGTCTTTAGGCGATATTTGGGGCTTCTTAGGCCGTCTTGGAGCGTCGGGAAGCCGACAAGACAGAAGCGCTAAAAACTGCAACAACAAAAACATGGAAATCCAATCTATTTTGCTTCTTGGGGTCCTCTTGTGAGTGCTCTTGGCGGCCTCTTGGGGCGTCCTGTAGGCGTCTTGGACCGTCTGGATGCCATCTTGGGCGTCTTGGAGCAGTCTTTCAGCGACTCTGGGCCCTTTTGAGCCCCTCTTGGAGCATCTTGGACCTGATCTGCCGAAGGAGAGCTACTCTTGCTCGAAGGCGACCCGGAAAGGGAAGAGGGGGACCGCATTCTGACTTGGGACCCCCACCCAGGACCGCCCCCCCCAGGGACCGCCCTTCTCGGACCCCCCCCCCAGGACCCACCCCCCACGTGGGGAAGGGATCAAAGGGAAGGGGTTTCCTTTCGACTCACTTGCGACTTCGATCACGACCTGGCTCGACTCACTTCGAGTCGACGAGCTTGGCACACCAAGGTCTTCCTCCTCCTCCTCCTCCTCCTCCTCCTCCTCCTCCTCCTCCTCCTCCTCCTCCTCCTCCTCCCCCCCCCTCCTCCCCCTCCTCCTGCTCCTCCTCCTCATCATCATAATCATCAGCATCAGCATCATCAGCACCCTAATCATCATCATCATCATCATCATCATCATCAGCAGCAGCAGCAGCAGCAGCAGCAGCAGCAGCAGCATCAGCATCATCATCATCATCATCACCATCACCATCATCATCATCATCATCACCAGCATCATCAGCAGCATCATCATCATCATCATCATCATCATCATCATCATCATCATCATCATCATCATCATCATCATCATCATCCGCATCGTCATCATTATCGTCATCATTATCGTCATCATCATCACCACCATCACCAGTCAACATCACCATCATCGTCACCATCACCATCATCCTCTTCCTCCTCCTCCTTATTCTCCTCAACCTCCTCCTCCTCCTCCTCCTCCACCTATTCCTCCTTCTCCGCCTCCTCCTCCGCCTCCTCATCCTCCTCCCCCCGCCTCCTCCTCCTCCTCCTCCCCCTCCTCCTGCTCCTCATCCACCTCCTCATCCTCCGCATCCTCCCCCCTCAAGCCGCCATTTGGGCCCCAACCCTTTTTTGGCGCCCATTCCCCGTACCTTCCAGGGGTGCTTGAGGAGTTTGCAGGTGGGGTCCCACCCACACACGCCACCTGCACAGCGAAAGCGGGGATGCCGTAACTGTATGTTCTCCAGGAATGGTTTTCTCTCGTCAGCATCGCGCGTGGAGCCAGTGCACCCATTGCAAGGCTCACGAGGACAACGATATCCTGGAGCAGCAATGCAGTCGATGCAGCCGCTGTTCGCATCAGGTCAGATTGTTCCGTCCTCGTTTTCGTTCCCGCGAGCCCGCGGCTGACGAGGCAGCGCAGCCCAAGCAGGTGCGCTTCGAGGAGGCTCCATCGCGGCCTACATCCTACATCCCGCTCCCGCCGTGGCTCCCACAAGCCCGACGCGACGGCAGACCTGACCCAGCAGGCCATCGACAGCAACACGGACCCAGAGCTCAATAATATTTTGCAGGCCCAGAGGGAGCGCCTCATCCCCGCCACCAAGGGGAACCCGAGCTCGGCCATGGACGATGTCAAGAAGGCAGACGGCCAGTGGAAGGCCGCCCAGAACAGGCACAATCAACTTGTTGAGCAGGTGCTCCGCCTGCGCAAGCAGTTGGCCGTGGCAGAGAATAAAGAGAGGGAGACAGCCCTCGACTTCGCGCGGGCGGACGCCGAGAAGAGGCGGCGACCACCCTCCTTGCGCAGGCCGAGGGCATCAACGCGAGCCCGCCGAAGGACGGCGAGCCTCGCGACAAGGAGTCTATCTTCGGCGTGTTCTTCAACGCGGAGGCATTCGAGGACTTCGAAGCTTGGGGCTGCGAGGAGTCCGACAAGCAGTCCATTCGGGCCCTCATGGGTGAGCTCGAGCAGCACAAGCAGACGGTCGAGGCTCGAGACACGCAGTGGCAGCCGCTCGTGGACAGATGCACGAAGATGCAGCAGGAGGCCCGCGACAGGATGCAGATGAAACGCAAGGGCCCCCAGGGCGAGGCCGCTGCGCCCGCTACATCAGCGGAGGCGCCAGCGGCTGCTGGCGGCAGCGCAGCGGAGGCAGCTCCTCCGCAGGCCGCGGACTCGGCGGAGGCGAAGGCGAAACAGGAGGAGACCCTGCGCGCCGAGGCCGCCAAGCTGTCGCAGGCCAAGTTCATGGCGGCGGGGGCGACGGACAAGACCAGTGGCAAAGGCGGGGCACCCGTCAGCGGCAAGGGGCGCTCAGCAGCAGCCTGGCCCGCCGCGGCCAGGCCAGCTGCCGCAGCTGCCGCCACCGCCGGGTGACTAGCCGTGGAGTCTCCACGGCAGGGGCTGCAGCTCGCAGACGGGGCGAGTACACCGAGTACTCCATCAGTCCGTACTTCAGCAGCCAGTGCCCGCACTGGCACGAGTACATAATCCAGTTGCATGTTCTTCTCGAATGTGACTTCGATGGGCAATGGGGCGTGGGGGTACGTCGCATCGCTCCACAAGCAATTCGATTGCATGTCTCTTCTTTTTTTTTTTTTCTCTCTCTCTCTCTCTCTCTCTCTCTGCGAAACTCACGTGCCGCAGGGCTCCACATCTAGTTGGCGGGCCAAGGCTTGCGCTCAGGGTTCGAAGATGTTCGCCAACGCAGCTCGGCCTACAGCCCGTCTAGTTTCCATGTCTCAGTCCACGCGCGCCAACGAAGGCGGCGAGTTCTTCCTCACCGCTCGGCGCAAGCCTGCGCAGCTTGCAGACTGTGCCCGTGCAGTTGCAGGCCTTAGAGCTGACAAAGGCAACAGTTTCGATGGGTTCGTTCCTGTGCAGATCGAGCTAAAAGGATATTCTCTCGTCGTTGTGACTTTCTATGGCCATTCATCCAATTGGGTTTCGCGATCAGAACGTTGTGAGATATCGCAAGCTTGCCGCTCTCCTTCGCCCCCTTCCGCCCCCCGTGGATTGGCCGCGGACGGGGATCTCAGCCCCGAGGCGCTCACTCGCACCGGTCTCCTCGAGCTGATTAGAGGCGCCATTCTTGCTTCGGAAGCCCGATGCACGCGCGCGGCGAGGATCAACACGCTTCTCATTTAGACCATTTAATCGCAAGCGCTTCAGCGCGGCCGTGCATTAGGCAGGTCTCAGCCATATGCAGTGTGCCCTGGAAGCCCCGCATTGGTTTTTCGGTAGGGCTGGCAGGTAGCGCCAGCCAGCTCATTGCGTGGGCCCTCGAGTTGCCTCCCAGGTCCCCCAATGTGGCCTGACCTGGCAAACTCGCGACCGAGGGCTCCGAATCCAGCGTTCGTAAGCAGGGGTGTCTCCTGGCTCGGCAGGTAGCGCGCGAGAAAAGAAACGCTCGCATCGCGTCTTGGTTTGGCCCTGTCGACGAGGCTGATCAGCCCCCGCCTGCTCCCGCGAGCGAAGGCGAGGGAAGGCCATGGGGGGCTATGGTGACCTCCTACACCCCGCGGAGCCCGACGATGAGTTCGATCCGTGGGCGAACGAGCCCAACTTTACAGCCGCTGCTCCTGCCGCCCCTGGCCTGTCGGGAGAGAGGGCGCCAGCGAGATCCCCCCCCGAGATAGCGCACAGCCCCGAGAGGAATCGGCCCGGGAGCCCCAGGCTTGCCGAGACCCCGACACCATGGGCTCCGCTCCGCGCGCAGCGCCCACCGAAACCTGGAGTCACGCAAGGCAAAACATCGGGTTCTCTCCGAACTCGTCGCGCCCTCCCGCTCCCGCCGCCGCTGCCTCCGTAGCGTTTTGGCTCGGGAACCTCTCGCCAGCCTTTGTGCGCATCACCTCCATCTATTGCGGTTGGGTTCGCGCGGTAGAGCGAGCCATGCACGCGCGCCACAGTCTGCCTGTACCAGGGCGGAGTGGAGGTCACGCCGTCACTTTCTCTAGTCGTGCGGTCCAGCACGCCGGGCCAGTTCGGGGGACCCCTCTGCGTGATTGCGCTGCTGGCTGGTGGACGCAGATCGCCACTGTCGCCGAGGCGTCGACATCGTCAGCGGGGAAACGGTGTCAAGCAGCAGGAGCTTCTGGTCGCAGCTGCCGGCGCCCTTCTCGGCAAGACGCCAGAAGGCGCCTCCCACTTCCTCCGTCCGTAGGACGGTTGGCAGTGGTCTGAGGTTGTGCAGCAGCTACGGGAACTAGCACGGTTGAGGACACTGCAGAGTCAGCGATTTGCAGGGTTCTTCCACGTCCTCGCCAAACGAAGTCGACGTCGCGCAGTTCAGAAGTCGATCGGTCAATTTCGAGAATGGGCAGAATCCGCTCCTGCAGCTGGCGTTCTTCAGCGGGCGCTCAAGGACCAGGTGACCCCGGTGACGCCCTGGAGGTCGGCAATCGCATCTTGATTCGTCCGAAGGACATCCTTGATGCAAAGAGTGCTAAATGAGAAGCCACCGGGACCTCCGCTCCGAGTGATCCATCTCAGTTGCAGGACATTTTTCCAGGAGGTCCGAGATCGCGTCAGCCTCGAAGCCCCGCCGCCCATATCGGTGGAGGATTTGAGGCAGGCGCTGCGGGGCATCAAGCCGCGCGCAGCGCAAGGGGTTGATCGACTCGGCAGCGCCGACTACGATCGACCCCCCGACAGCGCCATCGCCGAGCCGGCCAGCATTCTGCCCCTATGCGAGGAGCCTCAGGTGTGGCCGCACTAAGTCATGCTCACGCTGGGCACGTTTTTCCCTAAGAAAGTTCCAGGCGATCGAGTGATTGGGTTGCTGTCGCACCTCGGCCGATTGTGGCCCAGAGCGCTCGAGCCCTTCAGCCGCTCCTGGACCGACCAGTGCGAGGCGCACTGGGGCGCCGCGGTCCGAGGGAACGCCGCGCTGAGGAAAGTTCTCTTGCGGGCTGTCGACGAGGGGCTGGCTGTGCGCCTGGGCGCCTCGGTCGGACGCGGCATGCTAGATCTCGCCAGTTTCTACGACACGGTGGGATGGTACCGACTGGGGCGGGCAGCTCTTCGTTTGAATTATTCTGCCGAGATTCTAGGTTTGGAATTGCTGCATTGCATGAGTGCGCGCACTTTGAGGCAAGGAGGCGCGCGTGGTTCAAGGCCTCCGCGGAGGCGCGAGGTTCGGGAAGTGCGCCACTTATCACATCATGCAGACCATCACCACTGCCCGCGTCAACATGTCTCATCGGATTTGGGTGGGCGAATTCAGTCAGTTCTGTCGCGCTTCGAGCGCTTCTCTTAGGGCGCAGATGGTCAACTGCCTGTGCCATGCATGTGCCGAGATGGAAGCAGCAGGTCTTGAGATTTCTCCGAAGAGCGTGGTCCTCTGCACCCGCATGGCTGATTCACGCGCTATCGTGAGTCAGAGTCAGATCGCGCGCAGAGGGCACAAGCTCGGAGTCGCCTCCCAGGCTGTCCATCTGGGGGGGGCCTGGCAGGAGGGCGGCGTCGTGGGCGCGCCACGCGAGCGGGACGGGCTGTCAGACCCAAGCACATGTCAGCCAATATATTCAGATATGCTCGGACACTGCGACGTTACCGTTTGACAAGCCGACTAGAGATGCAAGGCGCTCAGGCAGCCGGTCTGCAGCCGGTCTGTATTCACACCAATTGCATGGTATTTGGCAGCCAGATGGTGGCAGCGCGGCGACGACTCGCCAGCGCAGTTGCACCCCGTTTGACGGGACGCTGCATCGCCACCGCTCTGGACATTCAGGCCGAGGGTCCGGATTCGCAGCACGATTACCCTGCGATGCCTTGCGACTCTGGATTGCCACTTGGATGACGCAGCCTGCAGTCCGAAATGCTATGGTCGCCACATGGAAACCAGTGGTCGATGAGCTCGCAGTTTTGAATGTTGGGCAGCGCACAAGACGAGTTCGAGGACAACAGGGATCAGTCATAAGCTACCTCCTGGAGTCGGATTGGCAACCGCGAGGCCCCGCTGACTGGGCTACCCCGAACGGCCAGGGCACATGGCAGTTCCAGTCGGACACGGTCACAGGTCACATGAGCATCGATGTACCGAATGAGTTCATATATGAGTTTCAGCACACGGTTTAGGCGCGAGATTGGGAGGTTGCAGCGGGCCGCTTCGATGGAGCAGGCGTGGAGGGGGGCGTCTGCAATCATTCGCCACGCAA
>CAUYUJ010009113.1:792064-807064 GCA_963575745.1 Prorocentrum cordatum
TCGCAGCCCCCGGCCGTGCCGCAGGAGGGCTGGCGGTGGCAGCCACGGCCAGCGCTCTGCTTAGGCGGTCCATGAGGACGAGGAGGAGGAGGAGGAGGAAAAGGAGGAGGAGAAGGAGGAGGAGGAGGACGAGGGACGAGGAGGATGATGATAATGAGAACGAGGAGGAGGAGGAGGAAGAGGAGGAGGAGGAGGCGGAGGAAAATGAAAAGGTGGAGGAAGTGAGAAGGGAAGAGGAAGGAGGGATTCAGCGAGGATTTTAGCGTACCTGATCAACCCAGCAAAAAGCACGAGTGAAGGGCGACGAAGTCGAGACTGCCGCCTACCCCCAGGCCTGTCCTGGGCGACAAAGCGGGGCCTCCTGAAGCACACGCGGCTGAAAAATCAACCAACGCGTGTCTCACGGTGGCAGCGCGCTCCGAGTGCCGCCGCAGGTCCTCCGGCCTCGCCCCGGCAGGGGGGTGAACCGCCGCGGGGGTTGTGAACCCCAAGGGGAGGAGAGAAGACGAGAAGGAGGGAGGGGATGATGATGATGATGGTGATGATGGTGATGGTGATGGTGACGATGGTGGTGACGATGATGGTGATGATGACGATGATGATGATGATGATGATGATGATGATGATGATGATGATGAAAAGGGTGATGTGGATTATGCTGGTGATGATGATGGTGGTGGTTGTGGTGATGGTGATGATTATGATATTGATGATGATGATGGTGATGGTGATGCTGGTGACGATGATGGTGACGATGGTGGTCATGATGATGAAGAGGAGGAAATGTTGAAGCAAGAATGAAGATGATGAGGAGACCGATATCGATGAAGAGGATGCTGAGGAGTACGAGGGCGATGATGATGATGATACGGGTGATGATTATTATGATGATGTCGGTGACGGTGGTGATGGTGTTTATGACAACGATGCGGATGATGGCGATGACGATGATGCGGATGATGATGCCGACGCATATGATGACGATGATGATGATGATGATGATGATGATGATGGGTATGATGAAAGTGAAGATGGTGACGATGATGATGATGGTGATGATAAAGATGAGGAGGAGGACCACGAGGATGAGGAGGACGAGGGAGGAGGAGGAGGAGGAGGAGGAGGACGAGGATGAGGAGGAGGAGGAGGAGGAGGAGGAAGACGAGGAGTAGAGGGAGGACGAAAGGAGGAGGAGGAAGAGGAGGAGGAGGAGGGTGAGGAGGAGGAGGAAGAGGAGCAGGAGGAGGAGGGGGAGGAGGAGGGGGAGGATGAGGAGTCGGAGGAGGAGGAGGAGGGCGAGGAGGAGGAGGGGGAGGAGGGAGAGGAGGAACAGGAGTAGGAGGAGAAGGACGAGGACGAGGACGAGGACGACGAGGCGAGGAGGACGAGGAGGACGAGGAAAACGAGGAGGAGGGGTAGGAGAGAGACGAACAGGAGGGGCGGGGGGCCAGGAAGGGGGGGGAAACGGCGGGGGAGGGGAATGCTGGAGGAACGCAGAAGGGCGCCCGGCCGCAGCGAGGCCGCAGCTGGACACTTGCACCCCCGCCATCGGGGGGCGGCCTTCGATGGCAATTTATATCCGAGTCTTGGGCGTCAAGGAAAACAGGATCACGCGCGCGCCTGCCTCTACGCAGAGGCGCCCCGCCCCCTTATCCATGGGCCGCTTGTCGCCCTTGGGGGGGTGCGCAATATTTTCGCGTAGCCCCCCCCCCTTTCGCCACGCTGTCTATGCGCGCGCTTCCAGCGCAGGACTTGCCCACTGCGCATGGCCGCGCTGTGGGTGGGGCGCGCGCTCTTACTGGCCGCGCGCAGCTCGGCGGTGGAAGGGCGAAGGACCAACGCGACACTGCACTATCACTCTCACTCCAGTGCCGTTGGGCAGGGTCGCTCCTGCAGCGACTGCATCCGAGCCCGAGCCAGTCGACCAGAGACGAGCAATGGGGGGGGGCCGGGGCAGCACCGACGACACACCCGCGCACCGTTGGCCAGGCGCCCCAAGTTATGGCCCGACTCCCTCTCGAGCTCGACTGCGCGCATGGACGTTGCCGGCCAGAGTCCTATGGCAGGTCTCGCGGTCCAAGCCCTGGACAGGGGCGCGGGCAGCTCTAACACCCCAGGCACTAAAACCACCCCAGTCAGGCGGAGGGGGACACGGGGTAAAACGAGAGGGTAAATTCCCGCCCCATCGCCGAGAGCGCCATTTTGAATTGGGAGAGGTCCCAAATGGATTTTCACATTGGAACGGCTCTGGGGTGAAAATCCACCCGGGCGCCCCCGGCACTGGGCGGGGGCGCGCAGCCGCGAGAAAGATGCCCCCCAATAAGAGATTCCATTCGGATAATTGTAAATTTTGGGCTCGGGCGCACTCCCCCCCCCATCCCCGAAAGTGCCGTTTTGCATTGGGGGGGTCACGCATTGATTTTCACCTTGGAACGGTTCCGGGGTGAAAATCCACCCAGGCGCTCCCGACATTGGGCGGGGGAGCCCAGCCGCGAGAAACGGGCTCCCCAATAAGAGATTTCGTTTGGAGAACGGCCACTTTCGGGACTCGGGCACACCCTCCCGTCCCCGAAGGCGGCCCATAAGGTTCCTGAGAGTGCCCATATGGAAAATCACCCGCTTCAGGTTTCAATTGTCACTTCGGAACGGTTCCAGATTTATTTTGGAACCCGAAGCGGGCCGATGCCAAGAGTGGTAGAGAGCTCACTGGTAACTTTGCGGAGCAGATCAAGGCCAGGTCAGGTGAGTTCTCCTCCTTCAGGTGCGACGGTGTCAAACGTAACCCAGACCGCGGAGCTGACCGAGTGAAGCTGCCCGACTCGCCCAGGAGGTCGCGGACAGGGCCATCCAGGATTTGCAGCAACAATTACGTGAGCTCCAGAAGCGGCAGGTTGCAGCAAAGCCAAAGAGCAAAACTGAGGGTGAACGTGAATAAGCGAGCACAGCAGGCACTGATTTGGGCGCGAAGTTACTGGAGCTGGAAAAACTCAGCATCGACATTTCAGCGGTTTGCAAGCCTGCAGACATCGACTACTTGGACGAGGCAAAGTGGCGAGATGTGGATGCGAAGCTGCGGCTTGGTGGATATAGGACTCGCGGAATTGATCCGCACTGAAAGCAAACTGACGAGTTTGCCTGGCAGCGCCGCATGGTTCCCATGGCGATATCCCGCCTATCGCAGCTTGAGACACGCGGAACAGCAAGGGACGCAATCATGCGCAAGCGACACTTTTCCGCAGCAAGGAGCACGTTGGTAGCGACACTGGCAGCCAGATCCAGAAGGCGAGCAATTTGGCAGGGGACATTGGCTCGCGCACCGGGGCTGCTCGTGAGGATGAGAGAGGCAGCGGCGCGCTCTCTGGGGCGCCTCGGGCATTTGATTTGCGGTGGCCCAGCCCCTGGAGTGCCTATCTCAATCGATGGGCGCATGCGAGACGGGGGTCTAGATGGTCATGATGGCGCACCTGCCAGATAGCAAGGCGCTCGACGGCGCCCGGCATCGCGGCATGGATCGGAGCTGTCTGGTGGGTTCACTGACGCGTAGATCCAGCTTTACTGGGCAGGAGCCAGTGGCCCGCTCAACGGGGCGCCCCGTGAACGAGGCGTCAGTTGCAGGAGGCAGTGGCCCGCTTCTCGGGGCGCCGCAGCACGCGCGCGCGCGGGGGGGCTTGCGCGCGGACTGAATCGATTCGCGCAGAGATGGATATGGGGGCCCCCAATGAATTCACAGATCCAGGCGCTGAGACGGACTGGCTTCGATGGCGCGCCCCCGACATGACCGAGCAGCGGAGCCCCCGCCTTTCGCGCCGCTGTTGGGCGGGGCCGGCTGGAATGAGGAAGCCCTGCGAGCGCCGAGGAGACGGCTTGCAGTCGCGGGAGGATGAGAGTGGCGTAATCGGCTGCAAGTAGGTAAGTAGTGCCTGGTTCGCCCCGTCGTTCGTCCGCCGCGCGGCGCTAGCTGGTAAGTCTCCAGGTTCATGCCGTCGTTCGTCGCGGCCACCGCTTGACCCGAGGTAAAACGCCAACATTTTGAAAGGAAAGCGCGCGGGGCCCCGTCGGCCCCGATTCCCAATGGAAAACGATTTGCTTTTTGACCCGTTCTCCCGATTTGGGATTTGCGCATATCTTATGTTCGTTCGTCTTGCAATCCCGGCTCACAGACACAATGATATCGAAGAGGTAAAAGCCAAAAATTAGGAAGGAATGCGCACGCGGCCCCCATCGGCCCCTTTTCCTATTGGAAGACCAATGGCCTTTGAACCAGTTCTCTGGATTTGGGACTTGTGTGTATGTATATCTATGTATATATATATATATATATATATAGATATGTGCATGTGTATATGTGTGTATATATATATAGATTGGTCTGGCGACCCGGGCTCGGAGACCGAATCGAATCCAAGAGGCGCAGCGCGAACATTTCGAAAGGAATGCGCGTGGGGCCCCGCTGGCCCCGATTAGTTTCAGGAGTTGCGGGGTGTTTGTGTTGCAGATTCGCTCAGGAATTCATTCATCTAAAGTTCGCAGGTTCGCGTGGAAGTCTTACCAATTTCTCAATAAATTGGTCTGGCCCGAAAAGTTCGTATTTAGAGACTGTTTGATGTGTTGTTCGTCGCTTGGGCCAAGTAGTTCACGTCGATATGCGAGTTTGTTTGTCTTTGTTCGAGAAGAGAAAGACGGGCGCGTTTCTTCGCGTCGCGTTGTTTGTCGATCGAAAAAGGGCGTCAGTCTTCAGGGGGATCCGTTCGCTTGTCGCCTTTCCCCGGAATGCAGCTCAATAAACAGAGACCCCCCCCCCCTTCGCGCGCGAGGCGGCCTGGCGAAGCGGGGAGCGACGCAGAGATCGGCGCGCTCGACATTCGAGCCACGCGCGAAGCGAAGATTGGCATTGCTCGCGGGCGCGCGGCAGGTCTGGGTCCCGGATGGGGGCTGGCGGACAAGTTGGGCCGCCCATCGGCAGCGCCGTCTTTTCGCCTGAGCAAGTTCGAAAGCCCGACGGCGCGTCGCCGCGTGGGGATCTGGTCGCGCGGGATGCCACTCGGGTTCGCCGGCGGTTCCGAGCTCGGCCCCGCGGAGCACTTGGCCGCGAGGCGCAGGCCTTATCTCGTGGGGCCCATGAGGCGCGAGGCGCAGGCCGGGGATGAAAGGCTGAGCCGGGGGTCCTTCGGCCGCGCCAAAGAAAGGTTCTGCCCGGGGTGGGCAATCGAGGCCGCGGTTAGGCACGTGCGGGTTCATGTGTTTGGTCGAGGCCGCAGGCGTCGAGTGGCTTTATTTCGGTGCCCGCGTGGGTCGGCAGCGGGCATCCGGCGCGGCATTTTGGCGCCCCGTTGGGGCGCGCCACGTCGGAAAGACGCTGCAGGGCCGCGCGCCAGAATGCGCGAGTCCCAGGCCCAGAGATGACCCTTATGATGGCCAGGACAATGGCGGTTACATCAACGATGGCAGGCCAAGACCATGGGTTGGACCATCGCTCGCAGGAGCTATCGGGGTCTGATGGCAAGGGCAGCGCGGCTACCGCGGCATTGATGCAGGGGGCGCCTGCGGAGAAAGGAGGGGGGGTCTAGATCTGCAGAATGCAGTGGCGGGCCATGAGCAGCATGGGTGTGGTTTCTGCACAATGCAACCGCAATGTTCGGGCTGTTTTACGCGCGCAATGCACCGCCGTCCCAAAGCTACCCCTTCCTAAAGGACTTTGCGTCGTCGAGGGCACGGTGCAGGCGGCGCGTTTTTGTTGTGCCAAATGGTTGCGCGGTGCGTTGGTTAGTTTACCCGAAGAGCTCAGCCAGCGCGAGGGCAGGAAGCGCGGAGCTGCTCGGTTCGCTGGCAGATTACGCGTGCACGCCCGATCCGGGAGGCCGCGACTGGATCGTCGGAGGTGGCTTCCACTTCGGCAAGGTGGAGGTCATGAGCTATGGCCCTGGATGGATCGAGCGCATCGGGGGCATCGCTAGAATTCCAAATGGTGCGACATGCAGGCCGCCAAATAAAACGCGTTTCACCGTTGACGCCCCTAGCTGGCAGCAGCGTGCCTGGCCAGCTTTCATCGCCGACGCGGGGTGCGGCATGCCCGATCTGATCGCGCAGACATGTCGTCTTGCTCTTGTTTGCTGTAGATGTGCAGGCAGATGCGGCGGCCCTGCGTCAGCCGCGCGGCTCGCCTGCGCGACCCCCGCCCCCCCCCCCCCCCCGGACGCGCTAGATGCGCCGTCAACCGGGGCGAAGCGAACGGGGCAATCGAGGGGGCCGCAGATGTTGATGCGTTGGCGGATGCCTAGGGCAGGGTGATATCATCGGTTGAAGTGGAATTGTTGGATCGATGTGATATCTGGGGCATTAGAGGCCCGCGAGCGCTGGGCGAGCGGGCCCGCCGAACATCAGGAATCTCGAGCTGGAGTGGGCCCCGCCGACTATGCGCAGACGTCTTGGCCCGCGTGTCCAAAGGCAGTTGGCGGCGGCGCGCTGGGCTAAACGCGCGATGGCCAGCAGGGCCATGATTTGCAGTTTTTTGCGTCGGCGGTAACGATCGCACGCGACGCGCGAACTCAGCTACAATTCGTGTGATCATTTCATGGGCATTTCGTTGGGGCGTGGAAGAGTTCTGTGCAAGAGTCAAGAAAACCAGTGGCGCGCTCAGAAGCCTTGATGATTGTTTGGGCAGCATTTTTTTTGTTTCTCTCTCTCTCTCTCTCTCCTTCTCTCTCTCTCTCTATATCTCTCTCTCTCTCTCTCTCTCTCTCTCTCTCCGGGGATTGATTCAATCGTGCAAGGAAGTGTTGGGCACGGACTGCAAACTTGTCGAGCACGTAGGCTTGTTGCATCAGCAAAAGGTCTGGCGCGGATGCGATGGGTGGAAACAGTTGGCTCAATATTCGTTGTAGAAAAGGGTCGGGGCGAGCGCGCTGGCGTGCGACGGGGCGATCGAGCTGGCATAGAACGCCGAGGGCCGACAAATTCTACCTACGGCTATGGTTACAACAGAGGAGGCGATGGATCCTTGGGGGGAGATTTGGGAAAGGCATGAGCTGGCGCCGGTGCAACTACCGACCGATGCGAAGGATTGGCTGGTTGGACCAGATATCACGGTGAACATGTTGGATGGCGCAACGCAGTCCCCCCCAAGCCACGCGGCTGTTGGGCGGACCGGGATTGCGCCAAAGACATTGCTACAGCTGTCAAGGTCAGGGATTTAGACAATGGCGAAGCGGTCCACGACATGAAAATCGCTTTTGGCGTGGCCCACGGCAACGGTATGTCCGCCGAAACCAGGAGGCGGATGGCGACCCGTCGTCTCGATGAGCGCGCTCGTCAGCGTTTGGGGGGGAGTCCGAGTAGACGTGCCAAACGCACGGTTGGCGCGGCACCCATCTGCAGATCGTTGGGGATATGAAGCAGGAAATTTGTCTTCAGACTGCGCCCAGTGACCATGAATTTCAGGCAGTAGTGGCGTTATAGTTGAAGGAGGTTAGTATTGCAGCCACGTTGGGCGCATGCGGGCGCCATGACATGGCCAATGGTTTCAGCTCGTTTCCGAGGACTGGAGGTGGCAGAGTGATCTGAGACTTCCTGCGGGGTGCTGCTGCAGGTGTGGCATATGCCAAGAGGCGTGCAAGCGCTTGCGCACGCGGCAACGCTTTAATGTGCTAGCGCGGCAGCTTCTGACAGAGCTGGGAGCCCCACATGCTATGCCGCGAGGCTTGGTGGACGACCCCGCCAGCGTGCGCGGGCGAACGAGATCGAGAGCATAGTGAATGCGATGAGCAGAAGGCTCTCAAACTTGAGCTTGTGGCTGAGATGGACAAGACTGGTTTTGTGGGAACTGCGAAACAAGCAGTAAGTACCCGCATGGGGCCGGCAGGTAGGCTCGGCATCGAGCGCGCGCATTGGATTCGCACTTGCGGACGTGAGTTTCGTGGCGGCGAGAGTACGCGCAAACAGTTCAAGTGCAGGCCTCAAGGTATGATGAACCGTCGAGTTCGGTTCATGACGCTAGAAGGAGCTGTTGTGGCAATCTGTGCAGTCAATGGCATGCAAGCGTGCTGCCAGAGGCGGCGCATGGAGCTGGAGGGACGGGCGCAAGCGATTGAAATCTCATTCAGTTTCAACTTCTCACTGGTGACCTTGCGGGCGCCAAGAGAGAAGCAGCGTCGCTTGCAGCGAATTTGCTCAACCAGTCCAATCCGAATTGTGATCGGCTGTTTTCAGCGGTGGTGGATATGGTCGCGAGACGTGCCGGCTGTATCTGGGATAAAAGATGCAGCCCAGGGAAATTGAAGAGGGCTTGGAGATCGATGAATGAACGCTTGCGAAGAAGATGGTCTTGCGAGTTGATATTTGGCCCGTGGGTCGACGGCAGGTGCGCGGCGCTGCTCAACCGGATCCAGTTGGCACATTATTTTGTAGAATCCACCGATCAAAGTGATGGGGCATGTTTGTTTTCACATGTCCACGCGAGGTCAAGAGGCCCATGCGCGAGGCAATCGAGAGATGACAGCACGCGCGAGGGATTTGTCATCACAATGTGGGAGTTTGCGCTGATACGCCTTTATGGAGGAGATCAATGCGAACAGTGGTGGATGGCAAGACAGACCAACGTCAACGAATCTCGCAAAGAGGATCTGTTGGGGGCGCTGTGGAGTGGAGAACCTCGGGCCCAAGCGAAGAAGTACCCGGTAAGTTGCGCGCGCAAATGGGCGCGCCGAGTTTGTGTTCGCCCAGAGGACACGCCAAGGCATTTTTTCCTCCGTTGCCATGGGCTCACAATTAGGGCGGGTGGCAGGGAAGGCTTGGCCTTGTCGGAGAGGTTGCGTGAGGTGCAGGAGTTGGTGCTTGACAGAGGTCATCCGGATGGAGCAGGCGAACCTGACCATGACACAGCGGGGTCGGCGGATGGCCTGCCGCTGATACCGAGTCAGTCAGTTGGAGAAGCCCAACACGAAGGTTGACATCATTTTGCGGGGCGACTGGGCGGCCAATTCAGAAGTGCTGCCTGGTGCGATTTTTACGGGTGGATCCGGTCTCGAGTCATTCCAGAATTCTGCGGACGCGGATGGGCAATGACGCAGGCCTTCGTCGAAGAGCTTTCACTTCGTCCAGCTTCGGGAGCTCTGTCCGGAGAAAGGCAGCCAGTCGGACGAGCAGAAAAGCACGCGGTATACCAGGGCTTGATCCTGGCTGTCGAGGCCGGATTGGCGCCCGACTTGAGTGGCTTGGTGCGCGAACGTCAAGGATGGAGTTCAACGTTGGGGCTGGCGCCAGCGAGGCATGCGGACAAGTGGAGGGTGATGATTGCTGTAGCGACGTCAACGCTACCCAGCTTTGATTGGGCCCGAGCGCACCAAGAAATTGATGAACACAATGGGCTCGGATTATTTCCTATATGGCGTCATGGCAATTGCCGGGCAGATCCTGTTGTCAAGGAAAAGGCGAAGTTGCGCAGGGCCCCCGACGTTTCTTCCGATGTGTGCCAGGTCGAGCTGAAGCACCACTAGTGCGCGAAGCAGCAGTTTGACCGGGCGATGGAGGACATGATTGCGGAATTGATGTCAAAGCCGCACAAGGAAGGGGCGCCCCCGGGCACATGATCCAATCACACTAGTTTGTGGACGTCGGCAAGACCTACAAGGGATGAGATGCCAAAAGTGCACGGGGATCTACGCCAATCTGCAACCGACCCAGCGTGGGCCCGCGGAGCTGGGCCGAATGAAGTGCCAGGCCCAAATTGATTTCTTTGGGCTGGTGGCCAGACCCACAGTCAACTCCGAGGCGGTTACCAAGGCGCTGCTCATGGCGGACCGTTTCCTGGGACCAGGTGATCAGGCGGGGGCCTACATGGATGTGGGTAGTGAGGCAGCAAACACGCGCGACTTGTCCACTGTTGACACGCACGCGGCCTGCAAGAGATGAAGTTGATTGTGTAGGTTGACTATCTCGGAGACTTGGTGGGCACTCTCTGGCGGGTGGTTTGTTGCTGTCCACGCGCTGATGTTGAAAGGCGACCTGCTGTGGCCTCGTTCCATTTGTGCGATATCTCATTTTTGATTACCGCTGGGTCTTGATGGGCTCTATCTAACTGGTGCTTTGTGGATTGCCACGCGCTGGTGCTGGAGGGTGACCTGTCTGCTCCGGGCGGGGGTCAGGGCATCGGCGGCCCACGGCATAACATGCTGGCCGACGCCCCGAGCTGAGCGGCGCCAGTAGGGGAGGCCAATTAAGTGAGTGGGTAATCCCTCTCGCCCCGTTGGGCCAGGCATTGGAAGTTATCGGGCAGCATCCCTGGTTTGCCGATTACGGTATTCGTTTCTGCACGTTTGCGTGGTTGTCGCACGTGCGAGTGTTTCTTAAGTGGTCATGCTGCGACACTTCGTGGAACACGACGACCTGCGGGGACGCAGCGACGCTCTCTGGGGGAGCCGCGGCAGGGCGGTCCGTGGATGAGCTCGGGTTGGGCCGTTCTTCGGCATCTTCGCGATGCGCTCGAGGATGGAGAGGAGGAGGAGGAGGAGGAGGAGGAGGAGGAGGAGGAGGAGGTGGAGGAGGAGGAGGAGGAGGAGGAGAGGAGGTGGAGGAGGAGGAGGAGGAGAGGTGGAGAAAAACACCCCAGACGAAGCAGCGGTGCTGCAACACGCCCTCCCTCCAAGTTCCTCCTCACAGGTCCATGCAAAAGTCGGTTCGCAGTGCTGGCAGTGGCCCACGGGAGGGCAATCGTCTGAGAATCTTCAATCGTGCCAAGACAGAATTCCTCGGACTGCAACGCCGCGGATCAGCAGGACCTGTGCGACATAACATTCCTAAACCGTGCCAGAACACCACTCCTGAAGACCAGCGTGATTATTTGCGTCCTGACAATCCTCACTCGTGCCAGAACACCGCTCCTGGGACTTCGGCCATACGATGCTTAACTGCCGTGCGCGTTTAAGACGAACGCAGGCGACAACCGCATTTTGAAAAGGAACCGGTTGCACGCTTAAGATGAATGCGCGCGGTGCTAAAGCGAGAACCATTTTTTGAAGAGGAGCCGCCTTCCATCTTTGAAGCAGTTGCAGTTTTCCGGCGAACGCGCGCGTCGCTAAGGCGAGAACCACATTGTGAACACCCGCCTTCTTTTTTGAAACCGTGCAATTTTAAGGGCCAACGCTCGCGGCGCTAAAGAGAGAGAGAGAGAGAGGGACACATTTCGAAAACAGCCCGCCTTCCGTCCGTGGACCTGCTCACCCGCGCGGGCACGAAGATCACCGCGCCTCGCTGTCTGGATTGGCGAGGTGTTCCTCTCTTGCGGGCAGCGAGGCAAGCGATGGTAGGCGCATTCTGCGCATCGCGCGGCGCGAGTCACGAAGTCGGGTGGCTCAATGGGAGGAGAGGGAGGAGTCACCCTCCCTTTCCTTCCCGGAAGCGAGCGCCATCTAGTGGTTTTCGGCCCATCCCGCTATCGTGCTTGTGTGGTGGACCGGAGGATTCTTAGGGCCTCTCGGGGTCTTTAGGGATGGCTCTTTGGGGCTCCCTGTGCGCCTCTTGAATGCCTCTTGGGGGCCTGCCGGGGGATCTTGGGTTGTCCCCCATCCATCCTCCATCCCATCCTGCCCTCCTCCTGCCATCCCCATCCCCCCTCCTTGCTTCCACCACAATTCCGCCCTCCGTCCGTCCTCCTCCTCCTCCTCCTCCTCCTCCTCCTCTGCCAGTTCCACCGCTGCGCGCGCCACATTTCACATCGTCGTCGCTCCGGCCTCCGCCCAGTCCCCCCCTCGCCCCCCCATCCTCCACCCGCCCGCCCTTCCCCCATCCCTCCATCCTCTCTACCGGATCTCATCCCTCCGTGCCCCCTCCCTCGTTCCTTATTCTGTCCTCCCTGCATCCCCACACACTTGGCTGTTTTACTTTCTTCGGTGCGTGGGACCCGGAGGTCTGGACCCCTCCCCCAGGACCGGCTCTTCGTCCTGAGCGCCCCCGAGGCCCCGCGAGGGCCCCCCGAGGCTGAAAAAACGGCCCCAAATCCACCGCCCCAAAACGGCCCCCGAGGCCCCGCGAGGGCCCCCAGAGGCTCAACAAACACCCCACCGCCCCAAATCTCTCGGAGCGCCGAACCTCTGCATCCTCCGCCCCCCTCGACCTGGCCCAGCTCTGCGCAGTAAGGTGCCATGGCCACGCGGAGGCCTCCGCTCGCCACTCCAGCCTCCGCTCCGCTCCGGCAGGCGCCGGCGGGCGCGCTCTTCGCTCTCCGGGGAGGGGGCGGCCGCCGCTTTGCCTTTAAGGCCAGTTGTCGGCTGGCCACCCTGAGGGCGATCGCAGCCTCGCCTCCTCCTCCTCCTCCTCCTCCTCCTCCTCCTCCTCCTCCTTTTCCTGTTCCTCCTCCTCCTTCTCGTCCTCTCCTTCCCCTTCTCCCCCTCCTCCTCCTCCTCCTCCTCCTCCTCCTCCTCCTCCTCCTCCTCCTCCTCCTCCTCCATCCTCCTCCTCCCTCCCTCCTCCTCCTCCTCCTCCTCCCCTCCTCCTCCTCCTCCTCCCCTCCTCCTCCCCTCCTCCTCCTCCTCCTCCTTCCTCCTCTTTCTCTTCCCTCCTCCTCTCCTCCTCCTCCTCCTCCGCCTCCTCCTCCTCCTCCCTCTCTTCCTTCCCCTCCTCCTCCGCCTTCTCTTCCTCCTCCTCCTCCTCCTCCTCCTCCCCATCTCCTCTTCCTCCTCCTCCTCCTCCTCTTCCTCCTCCTCCTCCTCTTCCTCCTCCTCCTTCTCCTTCTCTTCCTCCTCCTCCTCCTCTTCCTCTTCCTCCCCCTCCTCCTGCTCCTCTTCCTCTTCCTCCTCCTCCTCCTCCTCCTCCTTTTTGACGTTGATCGGACTTTACGCTAGAGCACGCAGCGTTCTGAAATTGTGCAAGAGAAGGCCGCATTGGGCCTAAGACAAACAGGAATGGCCTCGGAGGGGTGCAGAAAAAGAAAGGCAAAGAGACAGGCGAATATTAGTAGCCCATGAGGGGCAAGAGTAGGCCAGTCCGCGGTACGAGGAGGTGAGGATACAGTGCACATAGCTAACCATAGTACGATACATGAAGGCAGGTACAAGCGAGGGAGATGTGCTTCGGCTGCAGGTGGTCTGATAGGAAAATGTTCGCCACCTCCCGCAAGCGCTAAAAGAGTACATCAACGTGCAACACAGGCGACAGTAGACTGAAGAAGAAAGCGTGTGAGTGTGCGAAATAAAGGTAGCGGTTGGCCTGGCCTGTAGTGCTGAAGGGGCCGCACCTTGTTCGCTAGGGAATTCCGAAAGGGAGAAGAGGGAGGACAAACAGACAGGACAAACATTGTATCATAGGGCGCTACCGAGGGGATGTCGAGATACGCGCGCATAGCAATACAAGTAAACAGAGCCAGACGACTCAGAGCGTACAGCAGCGATTACATGTCCAGAGTATGATGTGTAACACCTGAGCTGATGGCATGCCTCTCGTACCCACCGATCCCCTCTAACGCCGAGATCCCCGTTCCCAGGATCAGCTCAGGCGTGAATGCTGGCATGGCTGAAAAAGATGTGACTGGCAAAGCCAGAAGGCAGTGGGCGGTACGGTACAACGATGCGATGGCTGGATGTTTCCCCCCTCCATCCCCCCTTCCTCGTCGTCCTCCTCCTCCTCCTCCTCCTCCTCCTCCTCCTCCTCCTCCTCCTCCTCCTCCTCCCCCTCCTCCTCTGCCTCCTCCTCCTCCGCCCTCCTCCTCCTGCTCCTCCTCCTCCTCCTCCTCCTCCCTCCTCCTCTCCTCTCCTCCTGCTCCTCCTCCTCCTCCTCCTCCCTCCTCCCTCCTCCTCCTCCTCCTCCTCCTCCTCTCGCCTCCTCCTCCTCCTCCTGCTCCTCCTCCTCCTCCCCCCCTGCACAAGCTGGGCCCAGTGAGCACACCAGGAAAGCCTGGGAGCCCCCGCCAGCGGAGCTGGCGGGAGGTCGGTGCCGCCTGCATCGGCGGAGTAGAAATAGAGCCGGCGACCAGCCGCAAGACTGGCGAAGGGCGGCGGGGGGGCTTGGGCGCCCAGGCCCCCTGGGGGTCCCTCCCCTGGGGTGGGGTGGGGCACCGGGGGGGCGGGCTCGGGGCACACCCCGTTGCCAGGTCCCCGTGGCTCGGGGTGTGGCTCGTCCTACTTGGTGTCCCTCCTCCTCCTGGGGTCCCCATCGGAGGGCGGGCTGGCGCGGGCTCCCTCGGGCCTGCGACGCGTCGCCCATCGCCTGTTCCGCGGGCGCGAAGGGTGCCGCGCGCGAAGGCGGGCCTCACGCGCCGTGGGCGCGAGGGGTGTCGCGCGCCCGTGGGCGCGAGGGGCGCGGGAGGCGGGGGCCCGACGGCTGTCGCGCGGGGCCCCTGGCCCCCAGGGCGGTGCGCCGCACGGCGTATCCAGTGCGGCCCGCGCCGCCCGGGGGTTTCGTCGGCCCTGGCCGCCCGCCCTGATGGTGGGGGCTGCTGGGGGACCCCGCGGCGCGGGGGCGCTCCCCTGCTTGTGCCGTCTCACGGCCGAGGGCGGCCCGGGCTCGACGCCCACTGAGGCTGCCCCGTGCTGTGGCTTCCTCGCGCTCATGGAGCCTGGTTGCGCCAGTGCTGCTGACAGATCCTGCTGATCCTCCGTCCCCTCCTCCTCCTCCTCCTCCTCCTCCTCCTCCTCCTCCTCCTCCTCCTCCTCCTCCTGCAGCATGAAGAGAGGGGCCCCGGCGGAACGGGCGCCCCTGGAGTTCACGGGCAAAAAGCACGAACCACAAAATAAGCGGTTTCGCCGTCGGGGGCGCCGGCCCCAGGGCGGCAGGCAAGTTTTTATACCCCTGCAGTGACACGTCTTGGTTCCATTTTTTCCAGCCGCCTTGGGACGGCCGCCCCCCGGCGACGGAACAGTTTCTGTTGCCGGTTTTCGCCCGCTGATGAAGGTTTTTCGCCGTCGCCAGGGTCTCGCGCGGCCTTCCCCAGGCCCTGGGGCCGACAGAGGCGGCTCGGGACGAAGAACCTCGCCGCCCGCCAAGCCACCCCGGCCCAACCCGAAGGCCCCGATT